>OX411312.1:76420749-76923249 GCA_948150685.1 Rhaphigaster nebulosa | reverse complement strand
GTAGAATCCAAATATCGAATAAAAAAAAATCCGTGCGTCCGCCGTCCGCCGTACGCCGTCCGCGGCTTTTCTCCGAGACTACTGGACCGATTTTCTTGAGATTCGGTACCAAAGTCTCAGGTCACCCCGGGGTGATCCTCGGAACTCGACATTATAATCCGTCTGTTTGTTTCAAAATGGCGGCCGATTAGAGATCTCATAAGTCCATAACTCGGTCATTTATAAAGATAGAGAGAAACTGTAAGGTGTTTTGGAATCAGCATAACGAGAAACCAAAAAAAAAAAAAAAAAAAAAAACAATTGAAAAACAAAAAATCTATAATAATTGCCTATTAAAGATCTTATATACCCATAACTTGGCCATTTATAAACATAGAGGAGAAATGTAAGGTGTTTTGGAATCAGCATAACAAGGCATTAAAATAACAAAAAAGAAAAAAGAAAAAAAAAACGAAAAATAAAAAAATCTCTATCTGTTAATGCTTTTGGTTTATTATTTTCAATAATAGACTTTTTGTTTGGTGCTTTTATTGTATTTAAACGAAAGCTAACGAAAATCCCTACAATACGAACTAGAAATCACCTAAATCGGACCATTATTAGCTGAGATATAGCTTTATGAATTTCGTTTTTATTTTTCCTAGTGAAGTGCACATCAAATATTTCCTCTGTATCATTTTACATCACAGCAAAAAGTCATAATATGTAGTCGGTTTTGGTAAAGAAACACTATATTTATAAATCACTAAGAGACAGGGTCGATTGACGTTTGCAACAACCAACCAGGCATAGTACAGGACGCGTGCTAATACCTTGCTGTCTACAACTTCCCGACCCCTAAAACGTAAAGTTAGGAACATATTTCTAACTGCGCTACAACTTTTATTCGACATATTTTCTCAAACATGTTTTATTCGACAATCTCAAATAAAAGTGCTATTTCCTGAAAAATTTCCTACATGAAATATGAATTTTAACTCCATAATTTGTTATATTTTAGCGAATTCCGATAAAAGTATCATTTTTACGTATAAACATTAAGACAATTTTTTTTAGAATAGATACAAAGGAATAAAATAATACAACCCGCATCTATGAAAAATTAAAAATGGCGGAGTTATGAGCAATAACTAAAAGACTCTCGAAATGGATGTTCAAGGGTGGCTAGCGGATGGAGCACAAGGGAGAGGGGTAAGGACTTTTAAGCAAATACTCCTCTAATTAGGTTCTAACAACTGACCGAAAATCAGCTTGTCTCTGATTTGCCCCGACATAACACCTTCATTGCTTGGGCTAATAGGACAGCTTTACATTGCCTAAGCCGCAGGAAAATTAAATAAACAACTTATAAATTACAGGCGAATTTACCGTTTTAGAGGTAAAATTAGAAACCAAGAAGAAAACCATCAGCTTAATTTTAAATATTTTAAACCTCAGTGAACTGATTACAATATTTTTTTCACTTATTATCATAGATCAAATTAAATGTCGCAAGGCTGATAAAGGGATATCTACTAATATATTTGGAACGATGGTATATATGTAATGTAGTTCATCCACAAATTCGGAATAAATCTGACATAATGAAACACCTAAGTCGATTGTTACTAACTGTAATTTTGATTTTGGGACTCGAGTCAAATAGATGGATTCTGACACACGCCAGTGAACAAAGCTCTCTTGAATATGGTAAGTCAATCTTTTCGACATTAACATGTCGACTTTTTAAACTAAATTATAAAATTTAACAAAACGTCCTAAATCAAGCAGTATGTTAGCCAGTTGAACAAGGCATTGATTCGAAGAGTTTACTATCTATCTAACCCATTGGCTATACAAACCTCAGTGGCTCCTGGTATCCTCAATGAGCTTCCACCATTCGGCTCTGTTCTTTGCGGCCGATTTCCAATTTCTGGCTCCCAGCAGGTCTCTCGCGTCAATGATCAACCGCCGATCTATCTCAGTTTCGGTCTCCAGCTCTCCTTGTACGGTGCAGTGGCTCTTCAAGAACTCTCCGTGCTACGTGTCCTGCTCAGCTTAACCTTCCAAATTTTATTGTTCTAACAACATCAGGCTCATTAAATAGTTCATAAACTTCTCTATTTTTCTGTATTCTCAATCCCCTTCTTCACAGGCCCAAACATTCTTCGGAGGATTTTTCTTTCGAAGACGAGCCTTTTTCGTCGTTTTTGGTTAATGTCCATGTTTGGCTAGCATAAGTAAGAACTGGACGGATAAGGGTTTTATAGAGTTGGTGCTTAAATTCGAAGATTTGACTGAACTATGAAAAGTCACAACATATTAGTTCGACTCTCAAAAATGGAAACGTGCTCTCCCGTTTACTTAATTAATTCACCAATCCCTGAACCAATTTAATGTGCTCACAATTTACACGAAACTCCAAAGTTAAAAACAAAACAAAAATTAAGTAGGTAAGATTAACTATGATTATAAGAAGAAAGCCATTCTTCAACAAAGTAGCTCATCCCTTAGGAACCGCACGTTATACTGGAGATTCTTTCCATTATTACCAAAGACGACCAGGTCATCCGCAAAGGCTAGTATGGTGAATTGGGTAGGAAGTAATCTTCTATGGCCAAAATAAAAGAGTCTCATTTCAAAGAGATATTTGCAATATAAATAAGATTTTCCCATCTGTGGATGATGCCATCCGCCTGTAAAAAGTGAAAAATCCGTTTTATTTTATGTTTCAGAAATGATTGTTTTTAATAACTTTGGGAACATTTTTTCCAAATCAGGCCTTATTGCATATCTGCATCATAAGGGGAGTCAATAAGGGGAGTCAATATTAAAAATTTTAGTGAGTGAGTCATATATTTCTATTATATTGATGATTTAATTGCTTCCCTCTTTAATGAGCATCTGTGTGTGTATGTGAAATGTATAGTTTCCGAATTATTTAAAAAAACAAATCAATATTTAACGGGTTTCGAAACATGAATACAATATCCTTTTCCTTACAATGTCCTTAAAAAATATTTTTTATCAATCACTTAGAGTACGAATTTTTACAAACCCATCCTTATTGCACATACAGAATAAAGGTAACCACCATTAAAAATTTAAGAGTCTTAGGCATAGTCGTTTTTGAGATACTATGATGACAGATTTGCTTTTATTGATATAAGCTAAAGGCACCAGTAATAGATATTGAGCCACAAGTAGACACTAAAAGCTTAAATGATTCATTAAATGAGAATGAATTGAAGCAGAAATTCATAATTTGTGCCAAAAGAAGGAATGAGGTCTTGTTGTTGCTAAGCAAGATTCCCGCCAATATTCCTATTTCCGCAGAAATTACCAACGATAAGCTTTTTTTAAGGCAGAGTGCTGAGTTCCCTGCCCACAGCCCCTTCAGCTCGAAGCAAAAGAAGATTTTGCCATCTTTAACTGTCTCATTTTCCAATATTTTAATTTTTTTTTCGTGTGTGCGATTAGTTGATTAAGGAGATTCTATTTGTTAGGAATTTATTTAATTCTTTTAACAGAACAATTTACAATTATTAGAAGTGTCTATCTTATGGATACAGATTTGTATGATTTTCCAGTAGTAGACAGATGTGTCCTATTGGAATCTTACCTGTGTGTTTTTAGCTTAAATTTACTAATTTAATGATACTAAGCATGCCAGAAGTTTGATCACTGCCATAATAGAGACTGATCCAGTAGGTTTTCTACTACTAGATTATAACGTGTCTTATTAGAACTTAATATTAATAATATTTACATAATATTAATATCAATAATCACCTTTTTCATTTGAATTGTAACTTTTTCATTTAAATTGTAACCCTTTCCATTTCAATTATAACATTTTCCAATTCAATTGTAACCAGAGTTTGAAATTAACTCTTATTTTCTTCTTCTAGTGAAGAAAATTCAAGATATGATTTTTTATTTTTGACCTTGAAAAATAAAAGTCCTGGTTGATTTCTATGTTTTAAATCAAATAATAAAAGCCAAAGTAAATTTGTATTATTTGAATATGAATTTTATGTCAAATATTTTCGATATTGAGGTTATCTAAGATGCTGATTATGAAAATACTATTGATTTTAAGATCGCTCACTCACATATAGATTTATTTAAACATTTAATTTCCTCTATATTGAGATCCATGGTTGGGTTATCGAAGGTGCTGATTTACAAAATACTATTGATTTTAAGATCGCTCACTCACATATAGATTTATTTAAACATTTAATTTCCTCGATATTAAGGTCCATGGTTGGATTATCGAAGATGCTGATTATGAGATTACTATCGATTTTAAAATCGCTCACTCATGTATCGATTTATTTTAACATTCCGGATACACTCGATATTGAGGTCCATTATTGAGCCTCGATATCGAGGTTGTTAAAGGTGCTGATATGAACATGCTATCGATTTTATGATTGCGCGCTCAGGTATAATTTATTGTAGATTTTATTGATATTGAGGTCGATTATGATGTATCGAAATATCAATATCTAAGAATATGAAAAAGTTAGAATAAATCGATACTTAAACCTGCGATTTTAAAACCGATAGTATTTTCCTAAACAGCACCTTCGATAATCAAAATTGGATTTCAATATCAAGGACAGCTGAAAAGTTAAAATAAATTGACATGGGAGTTCGCAATCTTAAAATCAATAGCATGTTCATATCAGCACCTTTCTAGGGGATAATCAGCTCCTTCGATAACCCAATAATAGATCTCAATATAGAGGACATTCCAAATGTTAAAATAAACCGATTTGCGAACATGCGATTTAAAAATCGATACTACTTTCATAATTAGCACCTTAGATAACCTGATAATGGGCCTGAATATCAATTCTATCTAAAATGTTAAATTAAATCCATAATTGAACAGACGATCTTAAAACCGATAGTATTTTCATAAACAGCACCTTCGATAACCAAAAATGGACCCCAATATTAAGGAAAGCCGAAATGTTAAAATAAATTATAAATAATTGCAGGCTGATATTATTTCACTGCAATTTCATTTATTTAGATGAAAACTTTCGGCCTTTATGCCATCCTCAGGCATCTGTGTAAATATTACAATCGATACTATTTTCATAATTATCACCTTATAGTAGACAGAGTATAGACCCAGTAGTAGACACTAAAATCCCAATAGTAGACAGAGTATAGACCCAGTAGTAGACACTAAAATCCCAATAGTAGACAGAGTATAGACCCAGTAGTAGAGACTAAAATACCAATAGTAGACAGAATACAGACCCAGTAGTAGACACTAAAATCCCAATAGTAGACAGAGTATAGACCCAGTAGTAGACACGAAATCCCAATAGTAGACAGAGTATAGACCCAGTAGTAGACACTAAAATCCCAATAGTAGACAGAGTATAGACCCAGTAGTAGACACTAAAATCCCAATAGTAGACAGAGTATAGACCCAGTAGTAGACACTAAAATCCCAATAGTAGACAGAGTATAGACCTAGTAATAGACACTAAAATCCCAATAGTAGACAGAGTATTGACCCAGTAGTAGACACTAAAATCCCAATAGTAGACAGAGTATAGACCCAGTAGTAGACACTAAAATCCCAATAGTAGACAGAGTATAGACCCAGTAGTAGACACTAAAATCCCAATAGTAGACAGAGTATAGACCCAGTAGTAGACACTAAAATCCCAATAGTAGACAGAGTATAGACCCAGTAGTAGACACTAAAATCCCAATAGTAGACAGAGTATAGACCCAGTAGTAGACACTAAAATCCCAATAGTAGACAGAGTATAGACCCAGTAGTAGACACTGAAATCCCAATTGTAGACAGAGTATAGACCCAGTAGTAGACACTAAAATCCCAATAGTAGACAGAGTATAGACCCAGTAGTAGACACTAAAATCCCAATAGTAGACAGAGTATAGACCCAGTAGTAGAGACTAAAATACCAATAGTAGACAGAATACAGACGCAGTAGTAGACACTAAAATCCCAATAGTAGACAGAGTATAGACCCAGTAGTAGACACTAAAATCCCAATAGTAGACAGAGTATAGACCCAGTAGTAGACACTAAAATCCCAATAGTAGACAGAGTATAGACCCAGTAGTAGACACTAAAATCCCAATAGTAGACAGAGTATAGACCCAGTAGTAGACACTAAAATCCCTATAGTAGACAGAGTATAGACCCAGTAGTTGACACTAAAATCCCAATAGTAGACAGAGTATTGACCCAGTAGTAGACACTAAAATCCCAATAGTACACAGAGTATAGACCCAGTAGTAGAGACTAAAATACCAATAGTAGACAGAATTCAGACCCAGTAGTAGACACTAAAATCCCATTAGTAGACAGAGTATAGACCCAGTAGTAGACACTAAAATCCCAATAGTAGACATAGTATAGACCCAGTAGTAGACACTAAAATCCCAATAGTAGACAGAGTATAGACCCAGTAGTAGACACTAAAATCCCAATAGTAGACAGAGTATAGACCCAGTAGTAGACACTAAAATCCCAATAGTAGACAGAGTATAGACCCAGTAGTAGACACTAAAATCCCAATAGTAGACAGAGTATAGACCCAGTAGTAGACACTAAAATCCCAATAGTAGACAGAGTATAGACCCAGTAGTAGACACTAAAATCCCAATAGTAGACAGAGTATAGACCCAGTAGTAGACACTAAAATCCCAATAGTAGACAGAGTATAGACCCAGTAGTAGAGACTAAAATCCCAATAGTAGACAGAGTATAGACCCAGTAGTAGAGACTAAAATACCAATAGTAGACAGAATACAGACCCAGTAGAAGACACTAGAAGTTAACTATTTATTTCTTATTCTACCCATTGAGGAAAATGAGTTGTTTTATGAAATAATTTTCATTAATCTGATTTAAACTAAATTATAAAGGTCTCCTCATAATTACCTTTTAGAATTCATGTAATTTAAATGTAATTTATTCCATTTCAATTGTAACCCAACCGGAATTAAATTAATCCTCTATTATTTCTTTTTTTTTATTAAAAAAATATTTTAATTTCAATAATGACTTTTGAAATAATATCGGCATATATTCTTGGTATTTTTTTTTTTGTTAATCAGATAATTAATGCTAATTATACAAAAGTTGATGTTGAATTTTTATTATTTGAGTATGAATTTAAAAAAAAAATCCATACCACAACAACTTATGAAGGGTCTTGAGTTCAGTATTTGGTAAGGACCGTACTGTCATAAGCCAACGTTTGCGCAAGGAGGTGATTCAGCTGAGATCACGCTCAACCGCCAGAATAAATAATATCGCTCTCTACGGCTGATAGAATAAATAATAGTCTGCCACAGCCGGTCTCAAACCCGGGTCATAGAGATTAGTAGCAACGAGCTACCACTTTCCAAATACCCATATCATTCATAGCATTGAAACCTTTCCATTATTATTATTGTCCATTTTATTGGGTTATCGAAGGTGATAATTATGAAAATAGTATCGATTGTAATATTTACACTGATGACTGAGGATGGCATAAAGGCCGAAAGATTTCATCTAAATAAATGAAATTGCAGTGAAATAATATCAACCTGCAATTATTTATAATTTATTTTAACATTTCGGCTTTCCTTAATATTGGGGTCCATTTTAGGTTATCGAAAGTGCTGTTTATGAAAATACTATCGGTTTTAAGATCGTCTGTTCAATTATGGATTTAATTTAACATTTTAGATAGAATTGATATTCAGGCCCATTATCAGGTTATCTAAGGTGCTAATTATGAAAGTAGTATCGATTTTTAAATCGCATGTTCGCAAATCGGTTTATTTTAACATTTGGAATGTCCTCTATATTGAGATCTATTATTGGGTTATCGAAGGAGCTGATTATCCCCTAGAAAGGTGCTGATATGAACATGCTATTGATTTTAAGATTGCGAACTCCCATGTCAATTTATTTTAACTTTTCAGCTGTCCTTGATATTGAAATCCAATTTTGATTATCGAAGGTGCTGTTTAGGAAAATACTATCGGTTTTAAAATCGCAGGTTTAAGTATCGATTTATTCTAACTTTTTCATATTCTTAGATATTGATATTTCGATACATCATAATCGACCTCAATATCAATAAAATCTACAATAAATTATACCTGAGCGCGCAATCATAAAATCGATAGCATGTTCATATCAGCACCTTTAACAACCTCGATATCGAGGCTCAATAATGGACCTCAATATCGAGTGTATCCGGAATGTTAAAATAAATCGATACATGAGTGAGCGATTTTAAAATCGATAGTAATCTCATAATCAGCATCTTCGATAATCCAACCATGGACCTTAATATCGAGGAAATTAAATGTTTAAATAAATCTATATGTGAGTGAGCGATCTTAAAATCAATAGTATTTTGTAAATCAGCACCTTCGATAACCCAACCATGGATCTCAATATAGAGGAAATTAAATGTTTAAATAAATCTATATGTGAGTGAGCGATCTTAAAATCAATAGTATTTTCATAATCAGCATCTTAGATAACCTCAATATCGAAAATATTTGACATAAAATTCATATTCAAATAATACAAATTTACTTTGGCTTTTATTATTTGATTTAAAACATAGAAATCAACCAGGACTTTTATTTTTCAAGGTCAAAAATAAAAAATCATATCTTGAATTTTCTTCACTAGAAGAAGAAAATAAGAGTTAATTTCAAACTCTGGTTACAATTGAATTGGAAAATGTTATAATTGAAATGGAAAGGGTTACAATTTAAATGAAAAAGTTACAATTCAAATGAAAAAGGTGATTATTGATATTAATATTATGTAAATATTATTAATATTAAGTTCTAATAAGACACGTTATAATCTAGTAGTAGAAAACCTACTGGATCAGTCTCTATTATGGCAGTGATCAAACTTCTGGCATGCTTAGTATCATTAAATTAGTAAATTTAAGCTAAAAACACACAGGTAAGATTCCAATAGGACACATCTGTCTACTACTGGAAAATCATACAAATCTGTATCCATAAGATAGACACTTCTAATAATTGTAAATTGTTCTGTTAAAAGAATTAAATAAATTCCTAACAAATAGAATCTCCTTAATCAACTAATCGCACACACGAAAAAAAAATTAAAATATTGGAAAATGAGACAGTTAAAGATGGCAAAATCTTCTTTTGCTTCGAGCTGAAGGGGCTGTGGGCAGGGAACTCAGCACTCTGCCTTAAAAAAAGCTTATCGTTGGTAATTTCTGCGGAAATAGGAATATTGGCGGGAATCTTGCTTAGCAACAACAAGACCTCATTCCTTCTTTTGGCACAAATTATGAATTTCTGCTTCAATTCATTCTCATTTAATGAATCATTTAAGCTTTTAGTGTCTACTTGTGGCTCAATATCTATTACTGGTGCCTTTAGCTTATATCAATAAAAGCAAATCTGTCATCATAGTATCTCAAAAACGACTATGCCTAAGACTCTTAAATTTTTAATGGTGGTTACCTTTATTCTGTATGTGCAATAAGGATGGGTTTGTAAAAATTCGTACTCTAAGTGATTGATAAAAAATATTTTTTAAGGACATTGTAAGGAAAAGGATATTGTATTCATGTTTCGAAACCCGTTAAATATTGATTTGTTTTTTTAAATAATTCGGAAACTATACATTTCACATACACACACAGATGCTCATTAAAGAGGGAAGCAATTAAATCATCAATATAATAGAAATATATGACTCACTCACTAAAATTTTTAATATTGACTCCCCTTATTGACTCCCCTTATGATGCAGATATGCAATAAGGCCTGATTTGGAAAAAATGTTCCCAAAGTTATTAAAAACAATCATTTCTGAAACATAAAATAAAACGGATTTTTCACTTTTTACAGGCGGATGGCATCATCCACAGATGGGAAAATCTTATTTATATTGCAAATATCTCTTTGAAATGAGACTCTTTTATTTTGGCCATAGAAGATTACTTCCTACCCAATTCACCATACTAGCCTTTGCGGATGACCTGGTCGTCTTTGGTAATAATGGAAAGAATCTCCAGTATAACGTGCGGTTCCTAAGGGATGAGCTACTTTGTTGAAGAATGGCTTTCTTCTTATAATCATAGTTAATCTTACCTACTTAATTTTTGTTTTGTTTTTAACTTTGGAGTTTCGTGTAAATTGTGAGCACATTAAATTGGTTCAGGGATTGGTGAATTAATTAAGTAAACGGGAGAGCACGTTTCCATTTTTGAGAGTCGAACTAATATGTTGTGACTTTTCATAGTTCAGTCAAATCTTCGAATTTAAGCACCAACTCTATAAAACCCTTATCCGTCCAGTTCTTACTTATGCTAGCCAAACATGGACATTAACCAAAAACGACGAAAAAGGCTCGTCTTCGAAAGAAAAATCCTCCGAAGAATGTTTGGGCCTGTGAAGAAGGGGATTGAGAATACAGAAAAATAGAGAAGTTTATGAACTATTTAATGAGCCTGATGTTGTTAGAACAATAAAATTTGGAAGGTTAAGCTGAGCAGGACACGTAGCACGGAGAGTTCTTGAAGAGCCACTGCACCGTACAAGGAGAGCTGGAGACCGAAACTGAGATAGATCGGCGGTTGATCATTGACGCGAGAGACCTGCTGGGAGCCAGAAATTGGAAATCGGCCGCAAAGAACAGAGCCGAATGGTGGAAGCTCATTGAGGATACCAGGAGCCACTGAGGTTTGTATAGCCAATGGGTTAGATAGATAGTAAACTCTTCGAATCAATGCCTTGTTCAACTGGCTAACATACTGCTTGATTTAGGACGTTTTGTTAAATTTTATAATTTAGTTTAAAAAGTCGACATGTTAATGTCGAAAAGATTGACTTACCATATTCAAGAGAGCTTTGTTCACTGGCGTGTGTCAGAATCCATCTATTTGACTCGAGTCCCAAAATCAAAATTACAGTTAGTAACAATCGACTTAGGTGTTTCATTATGTCAGATTTATTCCGAATTTGTGGATGAACTACATTACATATATACCATCGTTCCAAATATATTAGTAGATATCCCTTTATCAGCCTTGCGACATTTAATTTGATCTATGATAATAAGTGAAAAAAATATTGTAATCAGTTCACTGAGGTTTAAAATATTTAAAATTAAGCTGATGGTTTTCTTCTTGGTTTCTAATTTTACCTCTAAAACGGTAAATTCGCCTGTAATTTATAAGTTGTTTATTTAATTTTCCTGCGGCTTAGGCAATGTAAAGCTGTCCTATTAGCCCAAGCAATGAAGGTGTTATGTCGGGGCAAATCAGAGACAAGCTGATTTTCGGTCAGTTGTTAGAACCTAATTAGAGGAGTATTTGCTTAAAAGTCCTTACCCCTCTCCCTTGTGCTCCATCCGCTAGCCACCCTTGAACATCCATTTCGAGAGTCTTTTAGTTATTGCTCATAACTCCGCCATTTTTAATTTTTCATAGATGCGGGTTGTATTATTTTATTCCTTTGTATCTATTCTAAAAAAAATTGTCTTAATGTTTATACGTAAAAATGATACTTTTATCGGAATTCGCTAAAATATAACAAATTATGGAGTTAAAATTCATATTTCATGTAGGAAATTTTTCAGGAAATAGCACTTTTATTTGAGATTGTCGAATAAAACATGTTTGAGAAAATATGTCGAATAAAAGTTGTAGCGCAGTTAGAAATATGTTCCTAACTTTACGTTTTAGGGGTCGGGAAGTTGTAGACAGCAAGGTATTAGCACGCGTCCTGTACTATGCCTGGTTGGTTGTTGCAAACGTCAATCGACCCTGTCTCTTAGTGATTTATAAATATAGTGTTTCTTTACCAAAACCGACTACATATTATGACTTTTTGCTGTGATGTAAAATGATACAGAGGAAATATTTGATGTGCACTTCACTAGGAAAAATAAAAACGAAATTCATAAAGCTATATCTCAGCTAATAATGGTCCGATTTAGGTGATTTCTAGTTCGTATTGTAGGGATTTTCGTTAGCTTTCGTTTAAATACAATAAAAGCACCAAACAAAAAGTCTATTATTGAAAATAATAAACCAAAAGCATTAACAGATAGAGATTTTTTTATTTTTCGTTTTTTTTTTCTTTTTTCTTTTTTGTCATTTTAATGCCTTGTTATGCTGATTCCAAAACACCTTACATTTCTCCTCTATGTTTATAAATGGCCAAGTTATGGGTATATAAGATCTTTAATAGGCAATTATTATAGATTTTTTGTTTTTCAATTGTTTTTTTTTTTTTTTTTTTTTTGGTTTCTCGTTATGCTGATTCCAAAACACCTTACATTTTCTCTCTATCTTTATAAATGACCGAGTTATGGACTTATGAGATCTCTAATCGGCCGCCATTTTGAAACAAACAGACGGATTATAATGTCGAGTTCCGAGGATCACCCCGGGGTGACCTGAGACTTTGGTACCGAATCTCAAGAAAATCGGTCCAGTAGTCTCGGAGAAAAGCCGCGGACGGCGTACGGCGGACGGCGGACGCACGGATTTTTTTTTAATTCGATATTTGGATTCTACGTATCTTGAAACGTAAAACCTCAAATTTTGAGGGGGGGTTACAAAAAAATTTTCTTTGGTCGATTCCAAAGGTCTATTATTGAAAATAATAAACCAAAAGCATTAACAGATAGAGATTTTTTTATTTTTCGTTTTTTTTTCTTTTTTCTTTTTTTGTTATTTTAATGCCTTGTTATGCTGATTCCAAAACACCTTACATTTCTCCTCTATGTTTATAAATGGCCAAGTTATGGGTATATAAGATCTTTAATAGGCAATTATTATAGATTTTTTGTTTTTCAATTTTTTTTTTTTTTTTTTTTTTTTTATTATTTTTTTATTTATTTTTTGGTTTCTCGTTATGCTGATTCCAAAACACCTTACATTTTCTCTCTATCTTTATAAATGACCGAGTTATGGACTTATGAGATCTCTAATCGGCCGCCATTTTGAAACAAAAAGACGGATTATAATGTCGAGTTCCGAGGATCACCCCGGGGTGACCTGAGACTTTGGTACCGAATCTCAAGAAAATCGGTCTAGTAGTCTCGGAGAAAAGCCGCGGACGGCGTAAGGCGGACGGCGGACGCACGGATTTTTTTTTATTCGATATTTGGATTCTACGTATCTTGAAACGTAAAACCTCAAATTTTGAGGGGGGGTTACAAAAAAATTTTCTTTGGTCGATTCCAAAGGTCTATTATTGAAAATAATAAACCAAAAGCATTAACAGATAGAGATTTTTTTATTTTTCGTTTTTTTTTTCTTTTTTCTTTTTTGTTATTTTAATGCCTTGTTATGCTGATTCCAAAACACCTTACATTTCTCCTCTATGTTTATAAATGGCCAAGTTATGGGTATATAAGATCTTTAATAGGCAATTATTATAGATTTCTTGTTTTTCAATTGTTTTTTTTTTTTTTTTTTTTTTGGTTTCTCGTTATGCTGATTCCAAAACACCTTACATTTTCTCTCTATCTTTATAAATGACCGAGTTATGGACTTATGAGATCTCTAATCGGCCGCCATTTTGAAACAAACAGACGGATTATAATGTCGAGTTCCGAGGATCACCCCGGGGTGACCTGAGACTTTGGTACCGAATCTCAAGAAAATCGGTCCAGTAGTCTCGGAGAAAAGCCGCGGACGGCGTACGGCGGACGGCGGACGCACGGATTTTTTTTTTATTCGATATTTGGATTCTACGTATCTTGAAACGTAAAACCTCAAATTTTGAGGGGGGGTTACAAAAAAATTTTCTTTGGTCGATTCCAAAGGTCTATTATTGAAAATAATAAACCAAAAGCATTAACAGATAGAGATTTTTTTATTTTTCGTTTTTTTTTTCTTTTTTCTTTTTTGTTATTTTAATGCCTTGTTATGCTGATTCCAAAACACCTTACAGTTTCTCTCTATCTTTATAAATGACCGAGTTATGGACTTATGAGATCTCTAATCGGCCGCCATTTTGAAACAAACAGACGGATTATAATGTCGAGTTCCGAGGATCACCCCGGGGTGACCTGAGACTTTGGTACCGAATCTCAAGAAAATCGGTCTAGTAGTCTCGGAGAAAAGCCGCGGACGGCGTAAGGCGGACGGCGGACGCACGGATTTTTTTTTATTCGATATTTGGATTCTACGTATCTTGAAACGTAAAACCTCAAATTTTGAGGGGGGGTTACAAAAAAATTTTCTTTGGTCGATTCCAAAGGTCTATTATTGAAAATAATAAACCAAAAGCATTAACAGATAGAGATTTTTTTATTTTTCGTTTTTTTTTTCTTTTTTCTTTTTTGTTATTTTAATGCCTTGTTATGCTGATTCCAAAACACCTTACATTTCTCCTCTATGTTTATAAATGGCCAAGTTATGGGTTTATAAGATCTTTAATAGGCAATTATTATAGATTTTTTGTTTTTCAATTGTTTTTTTTTTTTTTTTTTTTTTTGGTTTCTCGTTATGCTGATTCCAAAACACCTTACAGTTTCTCTCTATCTTTATAAATGACCGAGTTATGGACTTATGAGATCTCTAATCGGCCGCCATTTTGAAACAAACAGACGGATTATAATGTCGAGTTCCGAGGATCACCCCGGGGTGACCTGAGACTTTGGTACCGAATCTCAAGAAAATCGGTCCAGTAGTCTCGGAGAAAAGCCGCGGACGGCGTACGGCGGACGGCGGACGCACGGATTTTTTTTTAATTCGATATTTGGATTCTACGTATCTTGAAACGTAAAACCTCAAATTTTGAGGGGGGGTTACAAAAAAATTTTCTTTGGTCGATTCCAAAGGTCTATTATTGAAAATAATAAACCAAAAGCATTAACAGATAGAGATTTTTTTATTTTTCGTTTTTTTTTCTTTTTTCTTTTTTTGTTATTTTAATGCCTTGTTATGCTGATTCCAAAACACCTTACATTTCTCCTCTATGTTTATAAATGGCCAAGTTATGGGTATATAAGATCTTTAATAGGCAATTATTATAGATTTTTTGTTTTTCAATTGTTTTTTTTTTTTTTTTTTTTTTTTGGTTTCTCGTTATGCTGATTCCAAAACACCTTACATTTTCTCTCTATCTTTATAAATGACCGAGTTATGGACTTATGAGATCTCTAATCGGCCGCCATTTTGAAACAAAAAGACGGATTATAATGTCGAGTTCCGAGGATCACCCCGGGGTGACCTGAGACTTTGGTACCGAATCTCAAGAAAATCGGTCCAGTAGTCACGGAGAAAAGCCGCGGACGGCGTACGGCGGACGGCGGACGCACGGATTTTTTTTTATTCGATATTTGGATTCTACGTATCTTGAAACGTAAAACAAAAAGTCTATTATTGAAAATAATAAACCAAAAGCATTTATTTACAGATAGAGATTTTTTTATTTTTCGTTTTTTTTCTTTTTTCTTTTTTGTTCTTTTAATACCTTGTTATGCTGATTCCAAAACACCTTACATTTCTCCTCTATGTTTATAAATGGCCAAGTTATGGGCATATAAGATCTTTAATCGGCAATTATTATAGATTTTTTGTTTTTCAATTTTTTTTTTTTTTTTTTTTTTTTTTTTTTGGTTTCTCGTTATGCTGATTCCAAAACACCTTACAGTTTCTCTCTATCTTTATAAATGACCGAGTTATGGACTTATGAGATCTCTAATCGACCGCCATTTTGAAACAAACAGACGGATTATAATGTCGAGTTCCGAGGATCACCCCGGGCTGACCTGAGACTTTGGTACCGAATCTCAAGAAAATCGGTCCAGTAGTCTCGGAGAAAAGCCGCGGACGGCGTACGGCGGACGGCGGACGCACGGATTTTTTTTTATTCGATATTTGGATTCTACGTATCTTGAAACGTAAAACCTCAAATTTTGAGGGGGGTTACAAAAAAATTTTCTTTGGTCGATTCCAAAGGTCTATTATTGAAAATAATAAACCAAAAGCATTAACAGATAGAGATTTTTTTATTTTTCGTTTTTTTTTCTTTTTTCTTTTTTGTTATTTTAATGCCTTGTTATGCTGATTCCAAAACACCTTACATTTCTCCTCTATGTTTATAAATGGCCAAGTTATGGGTATATAAGATCTTTAATAGGCAATTATTATAGATTTTTTGTTTTTCAATTTTTTTTTTTTTTTTTTTTTTTTTTTATTATTTTTTAATTTTTTTTTTGGTTTCTCGTTATGCTGATTCCAAAACACCTTACATTTTCTCTCTATCTTTATAAATGACCGAGTTATGGACTTATGAGATCTCTAATCGGCCGCCATTTTGAAACAAAAAGACGGATTATAATGTCGAGTTCCGAGGATCACCCCGGGGTGACCTGAGACTTTGGTACCGAATCTCAAGAAAATCGGTCCAGTAGTCACGGAGAAAAGCCGCGGACGGCGTACGGCGGACGGCGGACGCACGGATTTTTTTTTATTCGATATTTGGATTCTACGTATCTTGAAACGTAAAACAAAAAGTCTATTATTGAAAATAATAAACCAAAAGCATTTATTTACAGATAGAGATTTTTTTATTTTTCGTTTTTTTTCTTTTTTCTTTTTTGTTCTTTTAATACCTTGTTATGCTGATTCCAAAACACCTTACATTTCTCCTCTATGTTTATAAATGGCCAAGTTATGGGCATATAAGATCTTTAATCGGCAATTATTATAGATTTTTTGTTTTTCAATTTTTTTTTTTTTTTTTTTTTTTTTTTTTTGGTTTCTCGTTATGCTGATTCCAAAACACCTTACAGTTTCTCTCTATCTTTATAAATGACCGAGTTATGGACTTATGAGATCTCTAATCGACCGCCATTTTGAAACAAACAGACGGATTATAATGTCGAGTTCCGAGGATCACCCCGGGCTGACCTGAGACTTTGGTACCGAATCTCAAGAAAATCGGTCCAGTAGTCTCGGAGAAAAGCCGCGGACGGCGTACGGCGGACGGCGGACGCACGGATTTTTTTTTATTCGATATTTGGATTCTACGTATCTTGAAACGTAAAACCTCAAATTTTGAGGGGGGTTACAAAAAAATTTTCTTTGGTCGATTCCAAAGGTCTATTATTGAAAATAATAAACCAAAAGCATTAACAGATAGAGATTTTTTTATTTTTCGTTTTTTTTTCTTTTTTCTTTTTTGTTATTTTAATGCCTTGTTATGCTGATTCCAAAACACCTTACATTTCTCCTCTATGTTTATAAATGGCCAAGTTATGGGTATATAAGATCTTTAATAGGCAATTATTATAGATTTTTTGTTTTTCAATTTTTTTTTTTTTTTTTTTTTTTTTTTATTATTTTTTAATTTTTTTTTTGGTTTCTCGTTATGCTGATTCCAAAACACCTTACATTTTCTCTCTATCTTTATAAATGACCGAGTTATGGACTTATGAGATCTCTAATCGGCCGCCATTTTGAAACAAAAAGACGGATTATAATGTCGAGTTCCGAGGATCACCCCGGGGTGACCTGAGACTTTGGTACCGAATCTCAAGAAAATCGGTCTAGTAGTCTCGGAGAAAAGCCGCGGACGGCGTAAGGCGGACGGCGGACGCACGGATTTTTTTTTATTCGATATTTGGATTCTACGTATCTTGAAACGTAAAACCTCAAATTTTGAGGGGGGGTTACAAAAAAATTTTCTTTGGTCGATTCCAAAGGTCTATTATTGAAAATAATAAACCAAAAGCATTAACAGATAGAGATTTTTTTATTTTTCGTTTTTTTTTTCTTTTTTCTTTTTTGTTATTTTAATGCCTTGTTATGCTGATTCCAAAACACCTTACATTTCTCCTCTATGTTTATAAATGGCCAAGTTATGGGTATATAAGATCTTTAATAGGCAATTATTATAGATTTTTTGTTTTTCAATTGTTTTTTTTTTTTTTTTTTTTTTTGGTTTCTCGTTATGCTGATTCCAAAACACCTTACATTTTCTCTCTATCTTTATAAATGACCGAGTTATGGACTTATGAGATCTCTAATCGGCCGCCATTTTGAAACAAAAAGACGGATTATAATGTCGAGTTCCGAGGATCACCCCGGGGTGACCTGTGACTTTGGTACCGAATCTCAAGAAAATCGGTCCAGTAGTCTCGGAGAAAAGCCGCGGACGGCGTACGGCGTACAGCGTACGGCGGATGGCGGACGCACGGATTTTTTTTATTCGATATTTGGATTCTACGTATCTTGAAATGTAAAACCTCAAATTTTGAGGGGGGATTACAAAAAAATTTTCTTTGGTCGATTCCAAAGGTCTATTATTGAAAATAATAAACCAAAAAACAATTACTCACCGGCATTACTGGGAAAACCCTGACCCTTAAACCATTTACCTAAAAACATCTTGATTATCTCTTGTTCATTGTTAGTACAATGCGAGAAGAAACCAGTACAAACTTTTCTATTTGATATAATCCATTTAAACCTTGGTGATTACCAACATGTATTTGATTTTTGTCTTAATTAAATTCATAATTCATAGATCTTTTATAATACTGATTTATATAATTCAATATGTATAATAATACCAACTGTATTTTGAATTGCTTATTTTTGAATTTTTTGTGTGTTTTTAGAACTGAGGATGAATGTATAACATTTGAAACTAGTTTTCAATAAAACAAATTTATAGAAGTGGCAAATAATTTATCAATCCCTAATTAGATTGATCCTTCTATACCATCAGGCGGATGTCAACTGTGAGATCATATAGTTCGGTGATAAAGGGTACAAACGCGATTTTTTTCTCACTCTAATTAAATATTTTTATTACTTGTTTTAAGTGTTAAAATTGAGTGTAAAATAATTGTTTTCCACCCCATTTGTGAGATGAACAAGTCTGCAGCAGGAGAATAAGATATAAGTTCAGTCGGTTCCTCTGCTTAAAATTTAGAAACCGTCGATTTCCTATGCTTTAGCTAGTGATATTGACAGTTCTAATGCTGCACAGAACAAGAAGAAATATATTGGGACCTTGCTACCTAATGAATGAAAACGACATATATTTATGGAATCAAACCTCAAGAAACAAGATCTTGTGTGTGTGTGTGTGTTTCAATAGATGGATGTCGCGACGCCGAGTGTAGTTTTGAGATTTTGCAATATTCGGAAACTAGTAACCATATTCAGGATCACTTTTTGAGCAACCGATTAATAATTTGATAGGCGAACAAGGAAGTCATGTGTTGTCCATATCAGATATTTTGAAAAAGGCTTTAGCACCAAACATTCGAAATTTAGGTTTCAATTTATTATGGAGCGTAAACACCACCTCTATCGATTCCCCCTCACGATATATTAAAAAAAAAATGGAAATGGTCTAAAAAATCAAATATTGATGAAGTCATTACAAATACTGACCGTTCTCAGTCGTCATTCTCGTTTTGACCAGTGCTAGAATCCTTAAATATATATTGTAAATATAAAGGTTTTGCCACATTAATAAGCCCCTACTGTATACATAAAGAATAAAATTTAAAAAATATATATATTGGTATTTGGAGATATAAATCGTTTCATATGTTTCTTGTGAAGTTTAATCGCGCTTATGCCTTAAACTCTGTAGGTGCTGTAGGGCCAATGTATAGATAGATAGATATAACCATGACAGTTCACACCTTCACATCAAAAAAATAATGGGTTAGTGCAAAAATAATCGAGGTTTTTTACATTTATTGAAAATATGTCATATCTTTGCTTCATCAATATATATTTACTTAAAATAATTTCGATCAGAATCATTACACTTTTACCAGCTTACAAAAAGCTTATTCATTCCATTAGGAGAGAAATTTGGATCTCTAGAAAAAATGACCTCCCGAAAATTATTTTCAATATCATCCTGGTTTTGAAAGTTTTTCTCTCGTAAAAAGTTGTCGCGAGAGCTTGAAAAAGTGGAAGTCAGTCAGTAAGGGAGAGGTCAAGTGTATAGGGTGGGTGTTGAAGGATTTCGTAGTCCAACTCGTGTAGTCGACACAGCTTTGGTTGTGCAACGTGTGGCCGGGCATTACGAATGCCGGAGAAGGATCCTCTTGGAATTTGACAGCTTAAAAGAAGTAGCAAACGACGGCCTGATCTAGGCTTACAAAATTCAAATCTACTTCAAATTTAATCTTACTGCTAGATCTTTATCTATTCTAATTTTTCTATTTTTTTAATTGGATTTAGTTTACATATTTTATTGATTCATGAAGATTATTTGTTTTTCAATTTACTCTTTGTTCATGAAATTATTTTGGAGGGGGGAAAGATATTCCGCCCCTCTGCCTTTTATTACTATGGAGACGATTGCCACCCTCTGTCCTTCCCCTAAGCCTGTGCCTATGCGTGCATATAATTAAGGAGAATTTGGGTGTGGGATGACTGGCTAACCATGGCACGGCCTACAGGATTATATTAATAATTATAGACAATGACACATGCGAGCCTTGGTTATGGTCCGCATGGTCACTACAGCTATAAAAAAAATTGTTTTCTGGAGATATGATTTTTCCAATATTGCAAATTTCATACCATTTTAAGATGCCCAATGAGTGGCGAAACTATCTCAATATCATGACTTCCCTTATGTAAAGAATTATAAGAAATATAATTAATTATTTGAAGACCTTCCACGGCTATATTATATTTTGAATTTGAAAATCCTTGTTAGTTTTTTAAATACCTATTTTGTATTATTAGATTATATTTTTTAACAATTAAAATTGTATTTTCACAGATATTATATATTATAATGTATTGTGGATATTTTATATTATGATTGTTTCACTCCTGAATACAGACTCGGCTCATTGTATTAAGATTATGATGCAAACAACTTTTCATTGCCATGAACCTTACCTTCAAAATATAAAAGCAATGATTTCACTTTTTTGGGTCAATTACCGGAAGTTCAATTTCGATTCCCTTCGCGTTATCATTGTCATATCCCACATTAGATTTATAATTTTCCTAATTATGTATTTACTCCAAAACACTCGTCAAATTAAATATAACCCCACGACCCCGCTTAAAGAATATCACAATATTGTGCTACGTCTCAGTCGCAGACCATCAGTTGCTTCATACAGTCTAAGCTGAACAGGTATTTTTTGTTAATTTGATCACCTTTTTTCGGGAAAGTTTATATTTTATATTTATGTACATAGATATAATACTGTACGAACGCCATTTTTACATTGACAGCTAATAACTAGTAGTAAAAATATTAGTTCCAATCTGTTAATAAAGTTGTGTCTTTCAACTGCTTTTTTACATTGGTAGGCATCTTTTTTTGACCGTAAATGGAACCTATAGAAGCTTTTCTTCAAAATACTTTGTGATTTACATTTATCCTCGACAGTTTTCTATTTTTTAAGCCCTTGCCCGCAATCACCCAGCAAAACATGATAGTAGGGGCAAATGCAGACCTCTGTTGTGCTCCAAGTGAGCGTGTTTTATACTTACCCTTACTATATGTTTTGTCGAAGCTACTGCGGACTAGTGAATTCAAACAAATTTTTTTTTTCTATAAATTTATTCAATTATATTCCACATTCCACTTTCGTAACTCAATGAAGATTTTAAAATCTAAATCTAGAACAAGCTTTAACTGTTTTCGATGATAAGAGTACTTTAATAATATCCGGAAACCGGACTATTTTGCACTTGCCCCAAAGCCGATCCACCTTGAATAATGAATCTTTCAGATACGTTGTAAGTACTTACCACTTGAGGCAGAGGCAAATGTGTACTAAGTACGATTGAATTAAATTATCAATCACATCAAAATGGACATAGTTGAAACGTAGGCTTCAATGTAATATTTAAATTAATATTGAATTGTCTACTTTATGTTATTTTTTTTTTTATTTGGTATCATTGTGTTATGTTGTATGTTGAAAATATCTGATGTGGACAGTCCTTGACTTCCTTATACGTCTATTAAACTATATAACTATATATCAGATTTCAACGGAAATACCCATTTTTCCAATCACTGAATCTTGTTTGACCAGTTTCTTCATGACGTCTTTACGTTCGTTCGTTCGTACGTATCTCGAATAACTCACAAACGGTTAGCCGTAGAAAGTTAAAATTTTGTATTTAGGATTATTGTAAAATCTGCTTGAGAACCTTTGGTCATTGCATAATCACCGGAAGTGGTACTTTACTTGAAGGTCATTATTGATTTTCATCAAAAATGATATTAAAATATAATGCAATACTTTTCAAATTAGGTATATAACACTAACATATCAATATAAAAGCATAATAAATTTTGATTAAAATTGGCAAACCGGAAGTGGTACTTTACTTGAAGATCATATTAGACTTTTATTAAAAATGATATTAAAATATAATGTAAAACATCTCAAATTCGGTAAATTAGACTTTTATATCAATGTAAATAATATAATAGATTTTGGTTGAGAATGAAGAGCCGAAAGGAGAACTTTACTTGAAGGTCGTAAATAAACATAGATCAAAAGGTATTAAATGTCAGTTTACATTTAATACAGAGATCATATGGTTTGGTGATAAAGGTTATAAACGTGATTTTTTTCCACTCTAAAGAATTTTATTACTTGTTTTAAGTGTTAAAATTGAGTGTAAAATACTTTTTTTCCTCTCCATTTGTGAGCTGAACATGTCTGCAGCAGGAAAATAAGATATAAGTTGAGTGTATTTTTCCGCTTAAAATGTCGAAACTGTCGATTTCCAATGCTTTATCTAGTGATATTGACTGTTTTAATATTGTCATTGAACACGAAGAAATCTCTTGGAAATTAGTTACCAACTGAAAAGAAAAAGCCAGATAATAACGGAATAAGTGTGACTTCCAGATACAAGAGCTTATGTGTGTGTGCCAATAGATGGGCGTCGCGACGCCGAGTGTCGTTTGTGAGATACTGCTATTGTCAGAAACTAGTAACCAAATTCAGGGTCACTTTTTGAGCCACCGATTTATAGTTTAATAGACTTACAACGAAGTCAAGGAGTGTCCACATCAGATATTTTAAACATAAAACATCAATATTTGAGAAGGAATGAAAGTAGTTTTTTTTTCTTACAAGAAATAGATAATTATTATTAATCCAAGGATAAACGTTATCCATGCCAGTTTGAACTTTGGGAAGGTTAAGGAATGAATGAGATTTGCAAAAGTTTTGGAATTTGATAAGGAATCAGACAAATGAGATAAAAATAAACAAATCGTATTCAAGGTTTTTGCTGGACAGTTCAAGAATTTTCCAGTATTTTATTTAGTAGAAATTATGCTTAATTTTATTTTTAAATTATTCATAAGCCATAAAAAAATGGTTATATCATTTTTTCTAGTGGCATCGTAAGTTAGGACAATAAGGACCCAGTAAAGGGGTTTCTTTGGACTAACCTAAAAATTTATTTTAAATTACACCTTTCTGTTATTAGCAGCACTATTGCTAGGTCTTGAGGCACTTAACCAAGTTCGGTTCGGTTCCAAATAGCTTTAAATTATGGCTAATAATTTACATATTTAATTTTGGAACGCTGTTATTTAGCTCAGTCAAGGACGGGATAGCTGGTTTTGGTCGCTATACCGCAGTGATTGTCCTTATTTCTTGCGATCGTCGCGAAGCCATCCTCCCCCCATGTCGTTCCCCAGGAATTCTTCACCAACCAGTAGGGATGTCCGTTCTCTTTGCCATATCCGATGATGAGGAGGGCGTGGTCCAGTTTGTCCTCACTGTTCTGGCAATCATCTGAGTGATAAACACCTAAAAATAATCGTACCATTAAATAAAAAGAACTATAATAAAGAAATTGAAATAATATATTCCATAGCAAAAAATAACGGGAACAATAAAATCACTATCAATCATATTTAAAAAAAAGACAATTAATGATATCTATTCAACAACCCCCGAAGATTCGGCCCATCCCGAAACATTATGTTTTGATTCCATGTTGCGGCTCTATATCCACCAAAGTCGGAAATGAATTCAAAAAACTAGGATTAAACCCAGCATTTAAAATAGAAAAAAAAAACCTATCCTCATATTTCTCTTCTCCTAAAGACAAAATAGACCCTTTCCAAAAAAGCGGAGTATACAAACTAAATTGTAATGATTGTGCAGCCAAATACACGGCAAAAATTAGAAGATCGCTAAATCAGAGATTAAAGGAACATATACGTGCATATAATAATAAGACAGAGAATTCCAACTATGCAATTCATTTAAATGAAAAAAACCCATAAATACATCAAAGACTCAGGAGTTAAATTAATACAGCCTCAAATTAAATATATATGAATCACTTGAAATAATAAAATCCTCCAAATCCAATCCAGATTTTTGTTTAAATGACCAAATAAATATAGTCCAATCTTAAATTTATTCCCATCTATAAAAGAAAAAATAATTACTCACCGGCATTACTGGATAACCCCGACCCTTAAATCGTTTATCTATAAACATCCCAACTTTCCTTTCTTTCATTGTTAGTTCAGTGCGAGAAGAAACCAGTACAAACGTTTCTGTTTGATATAATCCATTAAAACCTTGGTGAGTACCAGAACGTTGAGACGTGAGTCAAAATTATTTATTTTTTTGGTTTATATGTTTGAATTTGAACGTTTGTAATCGAACAAGAAAAAAAAAATGCCAAGATACATAAAATCCAAAAAGCAAAAAAAAAAAATCAAGCTGAGCCTACTTGGCGTATTTTTTTTAGGTACCAATTAGGCTTAAAAGTCCCAAGTTCTCCCAGGTTGATCCTGGGAACATAACCATCCGTCATTTCGTTTCGAAGGCTGCACGCACTTTCTCGGAAAGAATGGTCCTTCTATACTACCCTGTCGGACGGAAGGTCCGGGGATATTCTTTACTCCCCTGGATAAAAAATTAAAGATATGCTGTCTAAAACAAATTTCAAACAAATTTTATGTTAAAATTAAACCAAAAATATAACAATCTCGAGCTACAAAAAAGTTTTAGTTGAAGTTTTTAATTTAGTTCTAAGCAACATATTTTATTTTGTATGTTGAATATTTGCAATGTGATTCTATCTACTGTTTATAGGGAAACAATTTTTCTGAGCCATTAGCAGGTGTCTATGCACCTGAGGAATCCCCCGTGCTAACGCCTTTGTTGTCAAAGCGTATATATGTGGCATTTGACGTGACTTCAGTTGTCACACATCAAGCCTGATAGTGCGACAGTACCATCAAGACATTGTAATATTGTCATGGCTCAAACTGACATTCAGTTTACACCATGGAAATGGCTGTGGCAGTTGCTGTCATGGAGGATACTGTCGCAGTAATCTTAGTAATCTTACACCATGTCACGAACTTTGAGTAATTCGCGTTACCGTGACTTAATTCGTCTTTTTTCTTCAGTCCAGATATTCTACGCAATACTTTATTTTCAAACCAATATAAATAATAAATATTACCTGATTTATAATGCTGGAAGTTTCCATCTTTGGAGTCAATGGCGACCGAGACTGGACCAATCGTCGCAACGGCTCTCTTGAGGACTTTCTCGTCGCCTAATGGCAGGTCCGCATAACCACTGATGGTAGCACCGATCGTAGACTCATTGAACCTACACTCTTTGATCTGAAAAGAAAAAATAAATAATACTTCTTAATTATGGATATGAATAGTAAATCTTAACCTTCTGCTTTATTTGTAATTTAGACCATTTCCTACCTGAGCTTCATAAGGATACGACTCCTCGGTATCAATACCGTTGTTGAGAATGTACTCGAAGGCAGTGTCCATCCATCCGACACGGCAGTGACCGGTTTCCTCAGGGGCGTTAACGCAATCGACGAGTAAGCTTCTGTTCGCTGAGGGTTACGAGCTCACCAGTTTTGATGAAATGTTGGCTCTCGACTGCGCCTACCTGCATCAAATTTGTCAATAATTTTAAACATAAACTTTGAATGAAGAGAAACACTTTTTACAATAAATCATTTATTCAGCATTTTTCATTTTTCATGTGTATTCATCTTGTGAATTTTACAAAAACCCATACCCTAACTGGGCAAGAAGGTTATTTTTATTTCCTCACAAGCACTTCAGAGCGCAGCACAACAGCGCCAATATCCTTCAAATTCAAATCTTAATAAATAATATCAAATTTAATAATTTATTAATGTTTCATTTGGTTAATTGTTTTGATGTTTTAAGGCGAAAAGCATTTAGACCGTTAGAGCCCGATCCATGTAATAAAACTGCTACAATAAAATAAAATAAATAAAAAATCATTAATAGAATGATTTATCATTTATTATAAGATTATTACATTTGCTTCGATAAATTTACACGGGTAAGAAAGGATATTACTTGATCAGCGTGACCACAATCGTCTCCTAAGGTTATTGAGATGTTTTGCGGTATCCCTATTTCGTTTATTGTATCACTGTAGAACGGAAACTACTGGAAGCAGTAATCAGCTGGATTAGAATCGAATGCCCAATCCTGAGCCGGGTAAGGACCACTTCCTCTTCGCGGATGCAGTGACTAGAGGATTTTCCAAGGTTTAATCTCTCTTCATAAGTTTGAATGTGCTTGGAGAATTCCTGTCCCACATGTCCTGTCATTCCTTGTGGATATTCCCATTTAATGGATATGCGAGTTTTGAGGATGTTAATAGGGCCCTACCACGACCTGGGAGAAAGGGTGCGTCTTCTGCTGGTTTATTGGCCATATCATCTCCCCATACACTGACATGAGCCGATTTTTCCATCTTTACCCATGGTCTTTTCTATTTCCAAGATTCGTTGGATTTCTGGATGATCGGAATACATTTTTTTCAATGTCTTTAAAGCACTGAATGAGTCTAACGCAATTACTACATTCTTGACAAGAATAGAGAGGAATGTTGCAATGGCATTTACCTCCGCAGTATGAACAGTACAAAGATGGTATAGTTTGAATTTGTGTGCGGGATCCTTGGTCAAAAAAGCTGATGAAGTTGGTGAGTCAGATTTGGTCACGTCTGCAAAAATGAATTGATGCGATCCTTGGGAATGACGATTCTATCTGATAAAATGGAAGAATATGAGTTGTAGTGTGAGAAGGTTCTATATGACTTCTACAAGTAGAAAGTATTCATGTTGCAATATCTGCAGACATAGTCGAGTTACAAGGACGCACGATCAGATACTAATTTATTGTAGTTTTGTTCTGCAGCATAGTTTTACAATGATTGAGGTATAGTGTAGATTAATCACTTGTGTAGCCATTTCAAGACAGCCCTGTGTCACTGCAACCTATGGATTGATGGGTGCAGCGGTATGTGGTGGTCGAAAAAGGTTAGGCCAAAAAAGTCTAACAATAAGCTTGGACATCTATCCAAATAGCGGCAGCCCCATATTAATCAATTTGTGATTGCATCATTAAATTATTTTCGATCGAAAATGTCAGTTTTCGAGTTAAATTCTCTTAGTTTAGGGGAAGTTTTGATTTTTCGTCGTCGGTCATAATGCGATGTAGAAACCCCCTACAATTTTGTATTTGAAGCAGCTGTTCACAAGCAAAGAAACACCGTTCAGCATCTCAACTCGTATGGAACACAATTCCCTTGCTTCTGAATCATTTCCATGGCTTCGAGACGTTTCGAAATGGCTTGTTAAGTCACTCCCAATGATTCTGCCAATTTGTCTTGCGTTTAGCACGAGTCTTCATCGAGCAATTCCTCCAATTCCGAATCCACCGCCATGCCTCAAAATCACCGCTCTTGAAGCGTTGAAACTACTCAGAAGTTCTTTCACTAAGAGCAGCTCCACCGTAACCACATGAGAGCATTTGATGAGCCACAGCCGCAGTTTTCTTCAAATGAAATCAGAAAATCAAAACTTTTCTCAAATAACAAAAAATTGGCTCGAAAACTGACATCCTCGATCGAGAATACATTTATGATGTAATCACGAATTGACTAATATGGCGCTGCCGTTATGTTGACAGATGTCCAAGCTTACTGTTGGACATTTTTGACCTAACCTATTTCGACCACCAGAGCCGAAATAGCTCAGTTGGGAGAGCGTTAGACTGAAGGTCTAAAGGTCCCTGGTTCGATCCCGGGTTTCGGCATTAAAATTTTGACATGGGGTCCACACATCGCTGCCAAACGAAAGACACTAAATCAACATTTCAGACTTGTATATTCTCTGCTTGGGCGTCGCTCAAAATTAGATCCAAGACAAAAGCTAAATACTTACACTTACCTACTTAAACCAATTTGGGCATATGCCTCACAAATATATGGAATTGCAAAAAAAACACACATCCAAAAACCCCAAATATTTCAGGCCAAAACTTTTAGGACAATCACGCAAGCACCTTGGTATGTAAGTAACATAACTCTGCACAAAGACTTAAACATGCCAACTGTCAAAGAACACATACGGACTTACTACAAAAGATTTCACAGCAAGCTTCAAGATCATCCATAGATTTAAAACACTATCTTCACTAAAAAAAACATCTCATAACACCACCATTGATAATTAATTAATTGAGCAATAACAAAATAAACATAACAACAATAACTTTCAATACATATTAACAATTGACTGATGTACTTTGTTACAATTTGATAAAATAGTTGTGATGAAATTTCGTGAGAATTTTCAATAAATTTCCTCCCACTTAACATATTATTCATGAAAAATTAATATTCATTCGTAAACCTCGGACAAGAATTATGCTGATATTAAAAAATGTCTATTATATTCGAATCATAAATAAAGTAATAAAAAATTCTATTGTTAATGATAGATATTTACCGCTGAAAAAATCCAACATGAAAAACACTCCTTTTGATCCTTAATTGGAGTGACTGCGTTCTGTTCCCTCCAATCAAAAGATTGAGGAAGGTCCCCGCCTCTCAGGAAGAATTGGTTGGTTTCTAAGAGCGGTCTTCTAGAGGATTTTCCCGAAGGTATGAAGCCAGTTTTCAAATTTCTGAATTCATTTTCACTCTGAAAATGCCGTTTATTCAGAATAAACAATTTATTATGAAATAACAGAAAATAATAGCAAGGATAATTATTTAGCATGTTTGTGCTAACGTACCAGATCGGAAAACATGTTAACACTCATCGAGAATGAAACCAACCCTTTTTTGTAAAGTTGATTGTGTTCGTCGATTCGTTTTTTATTCTCCAGAAATATTTCCATCCTTTGTACCTCTTCTTTTGTTGTACTGTATCTTTTTTCGTACGTCACCTAAGCAATTAAATTAAAAACTATTAGAATTGAAACAAAATACTAAACTGTTGTCTGCACAGTATTAATGTATAAATATGATCAGAATATGGCGAGGAGGAGGAGGGAGGGCGCCCAGAGCCCCACATCATAGAAAATTTAAATAAATGACTCATTCTTAACAGACTAATTTATAGTTATTAAAAATTAAATAATTGAGTTATTAATTATAGATGAATGGAGTTTATGTGGTATAACACCTAAAGGTCAGATCGCATGGCACCAAGCTATACATAAATAAAATTTAAACTGTATAAATATGCTTTTGAACAATATAACCATGAAAATTCGAACAGAACTTCATAATTATAAACTGAATACATGAGTTTCGGGTATAAATTTAGTACTCATATGGCATAAAATGATATTTTGCCTCAAATTATTCCGCAGGAAGGTCCGAAACCCTCCCTTCTACTTGGGAGATATTCTGCAGGCCCATCAAGATTACTAGTACCAGTGCCAGATCTCTCCAAACCCACATAACCAAAGGAGGTCACGCAAGCACTAGATCCGGCACTGAATATGATACAGTTCCACCTTGCCAGATGTCAAATTCTATCGGAATTGGTCGAGCGTTGTCGATTCCGCTATAAAATTTACTAATTTATATTTAAAAAATATTACCAAAATATGAAACAAACAAGCTATTGAATAATGCGTAAATAAAAAATGAAAAATTTATTCATTTATTATAATGAAAATGTTCAACTGTGGCTGAGCGCTTCCGATGTTTACGCGGTGAATGTTATGATATCTATTGTTTTCTCAGATTTCTTTGAAAAAAAAATTAATATATAATTTTATAATATATAATATAATTAACGCATAGCGTTTTTGAAAAATAAAATTAATTTAAATTAAATAAATAAGCATAATAAAATTTAATAACATAGGAAATCACTAGGCTTGATTATTTTCAATAATAAACCTTTGTAATTGAACAAAAAAAAAAAAGAAGTTAACCTCCAAAAATGGATTAAAAAAAAATCATTCCTTCGCCCGAGGCTACTGTGGAAATGTCTTTGAGATTTACCACCAAATTCACAGGTCATCCCAGGATGATCCTCCGAACTCGACGAAACCATCCCTTATTTCGTTTCAAAATTAATATCTCGATTAATAGTTTATCCTTTTTAGACGTATAACAAGTTGAAAATAATGTACCGTAATAATTTATAGTGTTTTTGAGATTTGGTGATTCATAAGTGCAATTAATTACCAAGCTTTTTTTTTTGTTTCATGTTTGTTAATGTTCAATTAATCATTCAAGTTTATCTAATTTTGTATCTAATTATTGATTAATAATTATTTTCTTATTAAACTTAAACCTATATTTTTTTACCAATAAAGGCACCAAATTTATATAATCAATAACAATTAAATATAATTAATTTGATTAAGGTTTTAAGTGTTTAAGTGCTACTAATGGAGATATTTTTTTTATATTATCGATAAGTAGCAAATAAATTATTTAATATTTTAAATACATTCATTTCAATTTGATATACCTTAATGTACTATATCATTATCACAAAAATTCACTTAAGTAACACTCTAAGACAAGATTTTTTTATTTTCACTTAAATTTCCTGGTAACTCTTATAAAAAAAATTTATTACATCATTCTCAAAAGCATTTCCTTAAGTATCAGCAGTTGGAGACAGCAGTATTCTATATTTATCAGTTACTAAATCCACTAACAAATTAGTTTTGTTGCTAAGGTAAAAATAGGAATTGGTTGTATCGGCATCGCTACTTACGTATTAAGCGGTCGACTACGTGTTCATCAGTCATAATCTGACATTGATAACTTCAATCGTCTTCTTCGAATTTATGGGAACTTATGTGATGGAGTAAAAAAAATAAATTTCAATTACTTTCTATAAAAGAAATTCCTGCAATAAAAAAAAAAAAAAAAAAAAAAAAAAAAAAAAAAAAAAAAAAAAAAAAGGAGGAAATAATTCCAAAACTTTGAAGTTATATGGCGGCGTTAAAAATTAATATTAATATTTAAAATAACTGTTGTAATTAGATCACAGCGGTCGACTTCCAAACAAACCCCAAATGGCCCCTTTTCAGTATTTTAGCCTTACCGTAATTTAAATTTAGTAATTTACATAATGGAAGTACCACCATGCTCTTTCTCATATAATTTCTTCGTTGGAATGATCCCAAATTTTTAACATATTTCGTAAAAAAAAAGAAGAAAAAAACGATAAAATATCTCAAAACAGATAACTTATTGATAAACAAATTATATTAATTAATAAACAAAACAGAGAATTGAGGAAAGGTTATAGTGTAGGTTATAAGCGAACAACAGAACATATGGTCGACCTCGGTATCAAACTATCGGGTTTCCTTTCTTATTTATATTTTTCTCTATAAATCGCAAAACATTCAATATTACCTTGAATTTTGTCCATTCCTCCAGTTCGTTTTTGGATGGAGCTCCTGCAGAAAGGATCGCCAAGGCTGACAAGCAGCTCAGAGTGAGAAATATCCTCATATCTTCAAAACATTAAAATTAAGTAATTAATTTACTTATTTAAATTAAGTTTAATTAAAGTACCGTAGCTTGGGACTGCTTAAAATATTACCAGTAGTGGGATATTTGAGCCCAAACGAATTTTTTTTTTTAAATCACACTTAGGTCTCTTGTCATGGAAATATAGAAATAATTCACAGTATCTCCAGCAGGTAGAAGCACCTAACTAGGTCCTAAGGCACTTAACCACGTTCCTGCTACTTCCCTTAGGTTTGGGTTCAAGAAGCCCGCTTGAGGCCAAATAATCCCAAGTTACAGTAATTTAAAATTCTCTTTAATTAAAATGTGAAATTTTAAATCATAACAATATTGTCAAGCTAGATAATTCTTTAATAAACAAATAATTGACTTTTAAGGATTTCTGTTCCCTATTAAGGATAGAATTAACCTTAAATTCACAACAAAAATGGTTCAGCTAATTTATGATCAGGCCCCGATTTTCCGCTCTGGGAATAAAATATTTAACCACCGCTCCAGCCCACCTATATTGTTTTGTTTCCTTAAACATTATAATCATTACTTAAATTCAAGCTTATTCATTATTAGTTTTAAACCCACGCATACTAATAAATGTTATGGTTTTTAAACGTCACAGGCTTTTGTTTTTTGTAATTTATTATAATTACCGCTAATACAACAAACATTATAGCATGCTATGTCTAAATATGTGTAAATCTATTTCTAAAGTATTGGGGTGACTAAACTAAATTACCGTTTCACGGGTTAAAATGATTTTTTTTTTCTTATACCTCTGTTAATTCTAATGTTGTTGTTTTAGGTATCTTTTTAATCTAATATTATACTGAACCATTTAGTAAACATAATGTCTCTCTGTGAAACTCAGTACTTTTTTGGCATTCTTTCAATCAAAGTGACGTTGAGATATGAAATAAAGTAATTCTGCGACATCATTGGAAAAGGAAATTTTCGGCCGCCGAAACCGCACGTTTGATAACGTATTGATATGTTGCAGAGGAACCTAATCTTAATAGCGAACTGTGAGGAGGTGGTTCGCTAAATTCGAAGGTGGCGAAACAAGCTTGAAAAGTCGGGCTCAGGGCGACCATCTCTTGTGGACCGCGACGCTCTACGACACGCTATCGAAGATGATCCCACAAAAAGTACTCGGAAGCTATCCTCCGAATTTGGTTTGTCACAGTCAAGTGTGAATCGTCACTTACACGAATTAGGTAAAGAGAGGAGAGCATGTAGAGAAGTACCACATGAAGCCAAAAGCTTGCTGAAATGGATGCCACCAAACTTCTACCGCAGCCATCCTGCATCCATGATCTTGCGCCTTCGGACTTTTATCTTTTCCGAGGAATGGATCACATTCTTAAAGAGAAAACATTTCAAACATTGGAGGAGGTAAAAATTGGAGTAGAAGACTTTTTCCAGTCGAAACCCAAAGTGAGATACCGGCAGAGAATAGAAAAGCTGGCTTCTAGATGACAACTAAGCATAAAACATAATGGACTGTATTTCGAAAGTTAGAAGAAATTTTATGTAAGAAAAAAATAAATTTCATTTTAACCCTTGAAACGATTATTTTTTTTACTCACCCTAATATTTAGTTTTAGGCCTAATATGTTTAAGCGCACTGCATAGGTTAAAGGATTTAAAGAGGTGGCGTTCGGGCTGAAGCCCCGCGCCCTAAAACAATAAATTATTTTTAATTTTTTTTTTACATAAGTCCATTTTTGTTTCTGTGAGTGATATGAGCCAAATAATAAACAATTGCAATATGCTCTATTTTTAAATCATAACATAAAAATTGTTTTGTTAATGCAGGATACAATTAAATTTTATTTCTCGTGATGTCACGTTCAAGTTAACTATTTAATATATAAAAATTCACGTAATCGTCTTTCTCAAAGGGTAAAGGTAAATAAATTATTGTTAAACTGTGGTAAATAATTAAGGTAAATAATTTAACTGTCTTTTGTAACGGCTACATTGTTCAACTTTTTCATCACAGTACCTTGCTTAAGACTATATCAATTTTTTTTGGTACAAAAAATAAAGAAATACATTTGAATATCGTCTATCTGAGTGATAGGTTAAAAACGACATGCTTCAGCTAATTAATGTAAGCTTGTGGGAAGAAAATAATATAAAAATATTCTCCCTAAAGATGTTATTGCTCTAATAATTACCTTCATTAAAAAGATACATATATTCAAATTTGAGTGAGTTTGGTTGACCGTAGATATACTTAAGGAAGAAGTTGGTCGGGGGGTGCGGTCAAAGACTAACACATTAATAAGTAAGACTTATTTATTTTGTGCCAACGTTTCGTGCAGTTGAGCACCAACTGAAGATTATTACGATTCAGTTGGCGCTCGACTGCACGCCTCTCTGCCCTGATGATGGCCTAAAACTTAGGTCGAAACGCTGGCACAAAATAAATAAGTCTTACTTATTAATGTGTTAGTCTTTCACCGCACCCTCCGACCAATTTCTTCCTTATACATATATATACACTCAAAACTGAATTTCTAATAGTTAAAGTTCACAGCTTCAAACGGTGTAAAAAACACAGGTTTAATCAGTGACCTTAAAAAATTTCCCCCTAGGGAGGGCCCCCTATTGCTATGAGGTATCTCTGTCACCAGACCTCCCCCAATAAAATAAAATCCTGGATCCGCTACTGATAGTCTAAACTAACACTTCCTCTTGGTCCTGTCCAAGGCAGTACAGTACAATGAGAGAAAGGATATTAATTACACTTCTTTCTGTTGTGCATTAAATAGCAAGATTTGACATAAATTTTTAAAAAAGAAATCATTTCTTTACGTTAAAAAACTTATTTTTCGTCCCTCTAACTTTTTTGGCAACTCTAAGTCTTAGGCCCCTCATAAACTGGCTTTTTGAGCAAATCCCCAGTTGGTTCGTTCGGGACATGTCTATGATCAAGTGAAAATTGAAGGCATCTAACATTCTGATCTCATTACACTCTATATCTACTACCAAGGTTCTTATCTACGAGATACCGTTTCACAGTAGAAGGTTTTCGAAATTTTGAATGAGATTTTTAGCATTGTATGTCCCATTGTTGACAGAACAATACCCCTCAAACAATTGAGATGAAGCTCGCTTTTACACGGCTTTGAACCAGGCTCAACTAAGTGAATAAACACAAAAAAATATTAGCTGGAGTATGTTGCTACTTTCTAGGCCCGAAGGTATTTTTATAATTTATATTAATCTTTACAATACTAGTGACTATGATGAGTTTCTAATTAATGTGAGAAAAAAAAAAAAAAGATACTACAATATCTGTTAGTATATTATTGGAATAATTCAAAACAAAGACTCAAATTTCTCAAACCGCAGTAAATAAATAACCAGTCAACGTTTCGCCAATTCAGGCATCATCAGAATTAGATAAGACCAAATATCTTCAGTTGGCGAACTATTTCGCACATCCAGAATGAAAGGGACACAACTAAAAAAAAATGTGTTCTTGTTAAAACGAACATTAGACGCAGGTTAAGTCCTATATAGAACTCTGTCTTCAGAGTTTTTTTATTTATTTTTTTAAATCACTCTTTTAGTATATATTTAATTGATGGAAGAAGTTCCCTGTCTACGATATCTATAAAATATTATGTCGTCTAATAATCAAAAATTTTAATACGGTGATGTGGGGCATGCGCTTTTTGAGATTAAATGCGTAATTGTCTCGTTAAATCCAAACCTTCAATTGGTAAGAGCTGTCCTTTACAGAGCATGAAGCCTAAACACTGATGCGTCAGAAATCAGCCGCGAAAGTTCGCTAAGGTGAAGTATAACGAGTTGTAAAGATATTAGTTCCAACCTGTTGATAATGTTGTGCCTTTCAACTTTTGCAGTACAGCTGTGTCGGCGTTTATATACCAATAGGATTCTTTTTTCTTTTTAGTTTTTGCTGTCAGCGGTACCTGCAGAGCATATTCTTCAAAGTACTTTGTGATTTACATTTCTCCTTGACAGTTTTCTATTTTTGAAGCGGTTGTCCGCAGTCACTAAACACTCCCTAATCACCCCTAACCACCCCCTATCCATCCTCTAACCACCCACTAACCACAAAAGCAAAGCATTATAGCAGCGGCAAGTACAAACCTCTCTTGTGTGACGATTGTGCGTGGTGTACTTACCCGTACAATCATGTTTTCTCGAGGCAAGTACGGAATAGCAAATTAAAAAAAAAAAAAATCAATACATTTATTTAATTATTTTCCACATCCCACTTCCAAATTCATTGAAGATTGTAAAATGAGAATCTCAGACTTAATATTTGAAATAAAGACTGTTTGCAATATACAAATATTGCTGATAAGAAAAAAAAAAAATTATTCGTTGCAGTTATTCACTGCAGTGTCCTGTACAACACACAAAAAGTCCCCATTGGGGAAAGAGAGGGGAGACAATTCGAAGGTCCCTTTTTTTTGGTTCTTCGCTTATATCTTGGAAATTATGCCTCCTAACGATGAGACCATTCTGTACAAAATTAAAGCTGACAAAATTCACCTTATTTGGCCAAAAACTCTTCAGCTCATTGTCCAATGAAAAATTTAAGAATTTTCTTTAAGAATTTATAATAGTTTACAATTATATCTTTAAAAGTTAAAGCAATTATGTGCAGAAATACATAACTTTCGTTTTTTTTTTTTCGTTATTCCATTGCTCTAACTCTTTGTAAAAGCCAATATATACGTGTAAATAATGTATATGCATTAAATGAGACTACAAGACCAGAAATACAAATGGGCCGATGGATAGATTTGGTTGTTAGAAGTAAAATTCTTCAGCACCTTTTTCTTCTTCTCATATTACTTTATATGCTTAGTGGAAGTAACAATTGGATGAAGCATAGTACTAAATTCGATGTATCATAATTAATCCGGTTTTACAGGTGAAACAGGATTACCTTGGCAAATTCAACTTCCAACCCCCTCAACCACTCTGCCTCACTCCCTCACTCTATGAATGATCAAAAATAAAATATTAAGTTTACAGATTATTAATTGCAGCATAATTAACGACACTTACTTCATAATTAAAGAACACTTACTTCTTTAAATCTTCAAAGTAATCAACTCGAAAATACTATAAATATCGGTCACAATTAGAAATGCAAAAGGCAGCTGTTTGGGACCTGGGCGAAGGTCAGTCTCTAAGTTTTACTTATTTCTAATTATTGCCTTGCCTTCATAATTTTTATTTGTGCAATTTGGACAATTCAAGGGCACGTGTTACATTATTTTATAGGAAACTGAGATATTTATAAGAATTCGGGTGATTATTCGCCGTTTATAGGCGTCCAGGCTTTTAGCTCTGCTGCCATATCAATAGTCCCTGTAATGTCCTATCTTTCTTTCAATACGATGCAACCGACAAGTAAGAAGCAAATAGCATTGGAAAATAATCAAATATACAATGTATCAAATGTTCCACCTAACCTCAAACCTACACAAACAACCGCTAGTTATGCCAAAGCCACTGCTTCGGAGGGATTTTCTAAACGAGAAAATGCTATAATTTCACATTCTTTTCCTAGTATTAAGCAAAAAGGATATGCTCTCAAAATAGCAGCTTTAACGAAGCACGAATCCCTAAAGATATCGGATTACCGTTGAAGGGCTGTAAATAGGAGAACTAGATAGAACGTGTAGGATGTTTGTAGGCTTCTCTCATTGTCCTACCATGTTGGATCGTGAGTAGGGTTGTCGTCCTACAAACACCAGATGTTTATTTCTACGTCATTATTAACTCATTAATTTCTATCAATATTTGGTTACTATTACTCAAGAACTACCAGGTTAAAGTTTTTCTCCCTAGATTATGTTTTTTCTTTTTGACGGTTAGAATGTTTTTTTTTTGGTTTATTATTTTCAATAATAGACCTTTGGAATCAACCAAGGAAACAATTCTTGTTTGTTTGTTTGGGTTTTAAGGCGTAAAACCGCTAGGTCATCAACGCCTGTGGCTATTTTTTTTTTTTTTTCTATTATTTTTGATTTTTATTTTATTTATTTATTTTCTTTTTTTTTTAAATCGAGACTTAAAAAAAAAAAAAAAAGTAAGTAAATATATAATAATGATAATTAAAATATATATACACACACATACTCAAAGATAAAAAAATGATTCAGATAAATAAACAAAACAGATACATAGATAAACAAATAAGATATAATATATTATAAAAAACTATATTTTATTTATTATGTCATTTGCCTTTAGAAAGTTTAATACACATTTTTTTTATCTTGTTTTCATCGTTACATAGACTGGTTGCGATATCGGGTGTAAGTCCTGACCTGGCTAGAACCGAAATATAAAATGGGCATTCCTGAAAGATATGACTGACCGTGAGGGTGTTTTGACAGTGTTGGCATTTCGGTGGCGGTTGCTTGCTAATAAGATAGGAATGGGTCAAATTGGTGTATCCTATTCTCAGTCGGTTTATTGCTCTTTCTTCTCTACGATTAGAACGATTTGACGTGGTCCATGGCTTGACTAATGTTTTAATGGCCTTCAGTTTACTTGGTGGGCTCTCATTCCACATGGACTGCCACCCATCAGTAATTTCTCTTTTGAGGGGAAGACTGAGTTCTAGAGGTGTTAAAATGGCAGCGCCTCGACCTGGAAGAGTAAGTGCCTGTTTGGCTGCTTGTTCCGCGAGCTCGTTACCGACTATTCCTACGTGGCTTGGCACCCATACGAAGTATACCGATTTTCTTAGGTTTTCGAGCATATGGAGGTAAGTATGGATTTTAAGTAATGTAGGGTGTTTTGGATATGTATTATTTAAACCTTTTAGTGAACTTAAAGAGTCAGTTATTATTGCGATGGTTGTAGGCGATATTGACATTGAGAAGTGAAGGGCTGAGACTATTGCATGGACTATGAGACTATCGGCGGTATAAATGCTGCACAGTTTATGTAGTTTTATTTTGTGGGTTGAGCTATGGGTAACGAAGGAAGATGCTGTAGAGTCGGAGGATTTAGATCCATCTGTATAGATTAAGAATGGTTCCGGAATATTCTGGAGGAGGCGGGAAAATTCAGTTTTGTATTCCAAGGGCAATGTTTTGTTTTTGGGTAGTCGTGATAAATGTAACATAATTTTTGGTGGTTTGTGCGTTCATGGAGGAGTATGAATTTCAGGTTTATATAAAGGAATTCCTTTAAGGAACGATGTAGCGGAAGAAATTCTCTCTGATAAAGGAAGTGTTGGATTAATTTTTTTTTCAAAAGTTTTGGAGAATTTTGGTTTGAAAATGTACCTATGTGTTGGGTGTTCTGTTTGAGGGAAGAGTTTAGAGATATAGTTTATTGCCAGTTTTTTTCTTCTAAATAAAAGAGGCGGTAGTCCTGCTTCGGAACACAGACTGAGAATAGGACTGCTTCTAAACGCGCCGGTCGCGATGCGTATTTCGGTTTGATGGACAGTATCGAGTTTATTAAGGATCCGGTAGCGGGCAGAACCATAGATAAAACACCCATAATCTAATTTCGAGCATACTAAAGATCGGTAAAGTTTTAGCAGAGTGATTCTATCTGAGCCCCAGGAAGTACCGCTGAGAAATCGTAGTATATTTAATTTTTTTGTTGCAGTTAGTTTTAGTGTAGAGACGTGTGGTTCCCAAGTCAGTTTTCGGTCAAAAATCATTCCTAAGAATCTATGGTTGTTTGTATATGGGATCGAGGAATTACCTAAAAGTAGTTCGGGAGAGGTGGGAGTATTTCTCTTTCTGCTGAAATGTAAACATTTAGTTTTTTCGGTAGAGAAACGAAGACCAATGGAGAGAGACCAGTTATTAATTATATTGATGGCTTCCTGTAATTTAAGTTGTATGGTGGTAATGTTATCAGATCGACAAATAATGGCTAGATCATCTGCGAACAAGAGCGGTTTGACATCCCTAGGTAAGCTGAGTCCCAGGTCATTTATTGCTAGGCAGAATAGAGTGGGGCTAAGGACACAGCCTTGTGGGACACCGTTGACCTGTTCATAGTTCTCAGATAGTTCGCATCCTATTCTAACTCTGAAGTGACGGTTTGAAAGAAACTGTTTGATAAAATAGAACATTTGCTCTCTGATTCCTATAGATGATAACTTATTGAGAATTACTGCGTGGTTTATGCTATCAAAAGCCTTCTTCATATCAAAGAATACAGCGATCATCTGTTGAGCGTTGATGAAGGCATATTGGGCTTCGGCCTCTAATGTAACCAGATGATCTATTGTGCATCGTCCTTTGCGGAACCCAGATTGAAATGGTTGTATTAAATTGTTATTCTCTATTATCCACATTAATCTTTTGTTGAACATACGTTCCATAATTTTGCTTAGACAACTAGTTAGGAATATGGGGCGATAGCTGTTTGGGTCTCGTTTGTCTTTTTCGTTTTTAAGAATCGGGATTATGACTGAATCGCGCCAGGTGCTTGGGAAGAGTCCAGTGAACCAGATGTGATTTTAGTATTCAAGCAGCCATTTTTGTGTGTCAACTGGAAGATTTTTTATCATGTCGTAATGGACAATTCTTGTAACCTCTCTCAAAATTTGAGGTTTTACCTTTCAAGATTCGTAGAATCCAAATATCGGAAAAAAAAGTTTTGAACCACTGTGCGTCGCGCGGACAGTTTGAAGGACAATTTTTTTTTTTGGAATATCGCTAATATCTAGGAAATGTATCCTAGCGATAAGATTGTGTACGGATAATGAAATATTTTCGGATTTGATGTGCTTTCTTATTATATTAAGAATGCCTTTAACCTTTTTATTGTATTTAAACGAAAACTGAAGAAATTAACTACAAAAGGAAAAACAAAATATTTAAATCGGACCAGTATTAGCTGAGATATAGCGTAATGAACTTCGTAGACTGATTCTCCGGCGCGGTTGGTTAGCGTGGCTCATCGGTCATAACTCCTGACTTATCTATTGGGCTTCTGACTTCATCGTATCTCTCTGTTTTATCCTTCCTTGGATTATTTCTGCACTTCCTTTAGCTTCCTTAGTCTTTCCTTTTTTTTTTTTCTCCCATTGAATTGCACATCCAATATTTCCTCTGTATCGTTTTACCCTCTGACGTCCTAACCACCTCAGCCTACTTTCATTGACACAGTTTTTTCTTAACACTCCCAGTTCGGCACTCTCGCGGCGATCATCTTGGGACAAGCTTCAAATTTCTTTTCCTTTAGTGCCCACTACTTTTTTTTTTTTACTTGTACAGAATAGATATTTTTGAAATATGACTAAGTGGAAATAATGAACCATTGTGTCATAATTTGCAGCGTTTTTTTTCTTTATTTTTTTGTGCATACTACTAAATGCGTTCATACTTTTTATCTAATTAGAAACTAATAATTGAAATGATAAGAAAAAAATGGTTTGAAAACACATTTTCATTTATTTATTTTTTTATTACTTTATTTTACACGTATTTCCAAAACATGCAACTAATGAAAATATGTTCTCATGTCCAAAATCTCTTATTATAACGTCAATGTGTCGTTCTATTGTTGGGACTGAATTAAAATATTAAATAAATGATGTGATTATTTTATAAATGGCGACAATTTTGAACTAATAATTTTAGATCCTATTTGGTTTTTGTTCGTCAGATCCTAAATGTTCATCTCTAATTTATCTTATTTTTTGTTGTTTTAAATTTGCCTGTAATCATTAATTTGATCCGATCTTCCATATAGTATAACTAATTTAAATTATAATTGAGTTTAAGTAATATGAAAATGTACAAACCTTGTAAATTAAAACGTATAAAACAAATATAAACCTTAAGTCCATTTTTCATCATTTATCCTTATCTTATACTAGAAGGATGATTTAGTTATCCATTCCTAAGTAATTTTTATAACCCTTCATATTTATTTTATTTGACATTTTTAAATCACAGTAATTTATTTGGTTTATAAAAATTTTTTCGTCCAAACCCTCTTTTTATTTTTTTCAAATAATGCCAAAGCAAGACAGATTGCCGGCATTTTTCTATTTTTTAAATCATTGATAAGCGATGAATGCAGCTTAGGATAGCTGATCATATCCGTTGCAAGTTGTACGTAGTTCCACTAAGTAGTACCGTGAATGGTTGCTAAGCTCTAGCTTTACTGGCTGGGCTACTCATAGAAATGCCGGTCCGCTCCACCCTCTCCCAGACTGGTTTTAACTCGGTTATGTTTTTGTTGGAGAAAGTTAGTCTGTGCTAACTTTCAATTAAAATGGATCTGATGGCAAATGACGGTGGAGAGTAGAATGTGTCGATCCAAGTTTTTTTGCCAATTCTTCAACTGTTACAATAGGATTTTCTTCAACAGTAGACTGCAATAGTCCGTCGTCAAAAGCTCTACACTTTTCTATACATGAAAAGTTAAGGAACTTTAAGGAGAAGACATGTGAAACTTAAAGTTTCATCAAAATCGTTGATCTGTTTATGAGAAATTGTAAAAAAGTGTAAAATAGATGATATAACTGACACTTCCGGTAAGACGCTCTATCTTTGCTAATTCTGTTTCGATTTTGATTATTCCTTTTTTATTGTTTAGATAATATAATTATGTTTCATATGATTGTGTACATAATTTACAATAGAATGCATACTTTTTATGTTATACGTAAATAAAATATTCTTTACATCATAATTTTTTCACTGCATTTCCTCGGTGATGTACTGCATGTATGAAACGTTAAAGGGCTTTACGAAGAATATTTTAGACAAGTTTCATCAAAATCTTTAGAGCCGTTTTCAAGAAAATTATACAAAAATTGCAAAATCGATTATATTATAAGTGGATTATAAGTGGCACTTCCGGTTAGTCGATTTTGCCTAAAAGTTGCTGTAACATCACAGGCATATACCTGCCTTAAATACGTAATTTCAGTTTCATAGGACTTTTCGTTTTTGAGCTAGGATGTCTATATATTTCATAAATAGGTAAGGGAAAGTAAAAGAATACTGAGATCATGGAGGCGTTGATGTTGCCAAAATATTTCCAATTAAAAAGAAGATATTTTTTCATGTCATCACCAATAACATTTCACACCACACGTAATGGAAAGATCATTAATTCATTATTCAGTATAGTGCCGTTCATGTTTTTAGTATTTTTACTTCCTTGTACGAAGTAAAGGAAGTATTGTAATCGCGAAAATTTTCGGATTTCAGATTTGAACGGAAATATCCATTTTGACCATCCCTGGATCCTGAACTTCTCAAATTTGGTATGTAAAACTTAATATAATTAAAACAAATAATATAATAAATTTTGGTTAACATTGGCAGACCGAAAGTGGTACTTTACATGAAGGTCATATTAGGCTTTTATCAAAAATTCCATTAAAATATAATGTAAAATATCTCAAATTTGGTAAATAGGACTTCTATATCGATACGAATGTATTTACTAGATTTGGTTAAAATTGGTGAGCCGAAAAGGTTAATTTACTTGAAGCTCAAATAAGCTTACATTAAAAATTATATTTAAATTTAACACAGAAATCGTATGTTTCGGTAGTAAACGCAATTTGGTTTCCAATCCAATTAAACATTTTTATTACTTGTTTTAAGTGTTAAAATTGATTGTAAAATACTGGTTGTCCACCCCATTTGTGAGATGAATAAGTCTGCAGCAAGAGAATAAGATATAAGTTAAGTGGGTTTTTCAGCTTAAAATGTCAAAACTGTAGATATCTGATGCTTTACCTACTGAAAGAAAACGACATATAATAATGGAATGAGACCTTCTGAAACAAGAGTTTGTGTGTGTGTGTCAATAGATGGATGACGCGACGCCGAGTATTCGTTTTGAGATACTGCAATCTTCGGAAACTAGTAACCAAATTCAGGATCATTTTTTGAGCCACCGATTTATAGTTTAATAGGCATACAAGGAAGTCTTGCGTTATCCACATCAGATATTTTTTTTTCAAAATTTACAATTTTCAGAAAACTTATTTCATTTACAATTTTCATGTTTTTCATATAACTACTTGATCGAATCCAAAGAAAATTCCTGGGATTACATAAGACTTGATTACCTTGAGCAATTTTACAACTTACTTGCTGGTGCGTTAGTGATGATGGCGCACTAAATTCTCGACTCTCTCAGTTGCCAACTACTGAGATTCGCAGATAGTTCACTCGCAATGACGATAATGAACGCCTAATTTACAAGCACACATTCCAGCGAATAGCCGGTTAAAGCAGCCCGGCTAAATAAGATAGGCCTCTTATGATTCCTCGAAATATTCCCGGTAGAGATGGAAATGATTTTTTACTTTCCCTTATCTATATATTACATATCGTATATAGTAAGGGGAAGTAATGCGATCGTGAAAATTTTCGAATTCTAGTTTTCAACGGAAATATACGTTTTATGGTCCCCTGAGTCCAAATAACCAAGTCTCGCAAAATGGTCTGTGTGTCCGTGTATATGTGAAAAGCCTAGCTCAAAAATGAAAAGTTGTACGATACTGAAATAACGTATTTAAGGTAGGCACGTGCATGTGATATTACAGTAATTTTTTCGTCGAAATCGAATAACCGGAAAGTAGCACTTTGTTATTTAATCGATTTTAAACTTTTATTCGTTTTAAATATATGTAGTGTATCAACAGTTAACACATGCCATTGACCCAGGAAGTATTAGTTATTAAATAGAGTTTATAGCCCAGGAAATTATTGTTATGCTTCCTGGTTATCAGCGTTAAAACAAGTTTTATTTCCTTAATCATCCCTTCTCCTATTGTATGCATAAAATCCTATCTGAAATCGACAGATCAATCAGTATCACAATGTAAGAATCAGTATTAGAATGTAGTAATAGAATGTAAAGTAGAATAAGAAATTGTGAGACACTCTCTCTTAGCTTTAAGTCTAGTTATATCTTTAGTAGAGTCTATCTGTAGTTAAACACTCAGTAGCTCATTATTTATATTATGTAACCTTTACTTCTGTCTAATAAAGTAATTTCTAAGGCTTAAACGATCATCGACTTTGTTAATTGGCGCCCGAACAGGGGACAGCATCCACCTACATTTCACCTGTAGCTCTGATCGCCGTTTCAGAACAACTTTGAAGGACTAAATAATTCTCCACTGCACTCAGGTTTTATTTACAAGTCGGCCCACTTACCTAAGGTACCCTTCGCTTCAAGTTCTACACTTCGGACAGACCCACAGACCTGTCAGGTATTGACATCTCAGGTATTTGTCTACATCTCTGCTGGATCCGCTGACCTCAGGAGTCCAGAAGAAGATAACAGATCGATAAGTCGTAAGTTAAAGATTCAACTTTATTTTTTAGTTGAAATAATTATATTTTTGTTTAGTTTAAATTCTGGTAAACCAAATATTAATGTTTATTACAAATGATGTAATATGAAAAGCAAGTAAATAAGTTGATAATTGAATTCTTTAAGGATTTAATGAATTTAAAAGTAAATAAATTGGATGCAAGCAATTTGAATAATTTATTATTAAAGAGTTAATGCTTTTGAAATGAAGGTAATTTGCTAAATGAAACATTTATTGTGATTTATAATTCATTGTGAGTGAATTATAATTTAAATCGTGATAAGATATATTACAATTGAAGTAATTTAAAGTTGTTGATTTATGTAAATTTGCTGTATGATATCGTTAAAGATTTAAAGTTTTGAAAAAACATGTAATTTGCTATTTTAATAGAATTAAGAATATTTGAATTAATAAGTAAGCGAATAATTAATTGTAAATTGCAATATAATTTATGCAATATAATTAATGCAAAATAATGTATAAATAATTAACTAAATAGAAGTATTTAAGGAATATGGCATCCTTAATGATGGATATGAAACAATGCAGTAATATTCCATTTTTTGATGGTGAATCAGATAATTTGAAGAATTTTATAAATGTCGTGAGACAGTTAAGAAATGAATTCTGAAATCGGAATAATTCATATAAAGAATTAAATGTAGATTATTAAATGGTGTAATTGCTCGCCTCACCAAAGGAGCAGAATATATTAAAAGAATTTCTAATTTTTAAAATATTGATAGTTTATTAAACTAAATCGAATATATTTTTGGTAATAAAAGAAAAATCAATTGAAGTATTAAATAATCATTTTAAAACAGAAAAATTAAATTATTTTATAGAGCCGCGTAAAAATTCAAAAAATTCCAACATAATGCTGTAGATGAAAATAAGTATTGTCTGAAGGAGGAAATAGAAAATGTTTCCATTTTAAAAACTTAAACATCCAAAACAGTAAATATTTTGTTGAATCCTAAACAATAAATAAGCGAAATGACAAAAAGATCAAACGCATTAGATAATTATAATCAAAATTTGTATTCTAACTATAATCAAAATTATAATAGAACTTATCCGCGAGAAAATATTCAACAATACAATCGTGAATGGTCCCCGAGGGAACAAAATATTTTTTTCAATAATAGGTCAAATAACAACTGTAAATCCAGACAACAACAATACAGACCTTTTAATATTTTTGGTAAACCTTTGGAATCGCTACTATCTAATTATCGGAGAGGTCTAGATTCTCAGACCAGACTATACTTTCACCCACTGCGCATGCCCAATTAAATAATCAAACCGATGGATCCTTTTCACTTAGAATATTCATGTAGGGTTAGGTCACACTTCCCGCCTTTTACCGAATAGATCTCTTGTCCCCACCGCCTTCTTTTCTACTCCATCTTTAAATTTAAATATCATGGCCAATCTCTTCAACGTTCTATTGGCTTCGGATCTGGGAAGTTTAGTCCAAGTGATGAAAAAAATTTACCAATTATGTGTAACACTAAGGATCAATAGATTTTCGTCCGTGAAGTTTTAGAAAATTGCATTCATTTTCTAATGAAAAGGGGACGTTGAGCTTCAACGAATCCGGGTGCGCCACTTGTTATCAGCAATCGTTTATTATTACTACACCTCTGGCTTACCATTCTTCCGCTCCCTGGCGTATGATGGTTCGTAGTTCCTGACTTGGTCCTTGGATGGAAATTGTTAATAGCATAATCCGAATGAGTTGGTCATGGATCAAATTAACCTTTTTCCTCTGTAGAGAGTCTTCTTAGTATTGCAATACCCCTTCGTGAAAATGCTGAAAGTCTGACCTAATCCTACACCAGCGTTCCAACTGAGAAAGATCCGTCAGTTTGAGAATTTAATTGCGCATGCGCAGTGGGTGAAAGTATAGTCTGGTCTGAAAATCTAGACCTCTTAACAGTTGTTAGTAGCAATTCCAAAGGTTTACCTAAGCAAAACTTCTAAGCATTAAACTGATAAATCTAAATCATTTAATGAAAACTATATATACAAAAAACAAAACAATTACTTACAGTACGGAAGAAAGAATTCACAGTTGAAGCATAAATCACTGTTAGGATATAATGAATTAAAAACTCAGTGGGACAAACATAGTTAACTGCAGGCGAATCAGCAACTGAATGGTGAAATATAATTAGAATAAGGAATTGCTTACACAATATTTTGTCGATGAAACAGTTGCTTTTCGTGGCCTATTAGCTAGTAAAGTGTTCATTATTCTTTAATGTTTAATTTAATATTTAAAGTCGCACTAATAATTACCGAATACATTGTACATGTTGTTTAGTAAAAAACTATTTACTGTTGCATCAATATATCATTAATGATGTCCTATTTAAATTTTTATTTTAAAGATTTACCAAATCTTTAAATAGTTCAAGAAAAAAGGGATAAATGTTTAATTTGAACTAAATATAAAAGGTTAGATCTAACTCCCACATATATAATTATTGTTTCTGAAAAATGTTTAAGTGTAATATATCCTTATAAAAAATGTATTACTATATTTACATTATTATTATTTCTATTATAAACAAAAGGTATAATTTATAATTTGATGTACGTTTTAAAATGTAGAAATGATGCATTTTTATTTGTGATTAGAGTTATAAGTGTAATTAAATCATTTATTTGTTAGGAGCTCAGTCAAAAATAATTTTTAATTATATAGAAAGAATTGGACAAAACATTTTCTTATAAAATAAAACGTGGAATAAGTAGCTTAAGTGATTTTATGTAATTGGATAATGTAAATTTTTAGTTTTTTGGATGTTACATGTCTAATATTAGAAAGTTTCAAATAGATTCAAATACATAGCTATTTCTTTTATGTATACTGATTACCATTTGTAATTATATTTTATTATAGTCTAGAAAATGTTAACAATTTGACTTAAACTTTGAAAATAAGATGTGGTGCATTAGTCAGTTTCATAATAATGTAAAGATAGGTTTTTTATACTAAAAATCCCATTCCGAATGAACCTACACTATCCAAAGTACTTGTATATCCTGCATAATTTGATCCAAGAATTACTTCCTACCTAAATACCTACTTAATACTTTTAAAAAAAGCTCAAGATAATTCGCTTTTTTCATAAAGGAAGGAGGAGTTAACACATGCCATTGACCCAGGACGTATTAGTTATATAATAGGGTTTATAGCCCAGGAAGTTATTGTTATGCTTCCTGGTTATCAGCGTTAAAGCAAGTTTTATTTCCTTAATCATCCCTTCTCCTATTGTATGTATAAAAGCCAATCTGAAAGGGACAGATCAATCAGTATCACAATGTAAGAATCAGTATTATAATCAGTATTAGAATGTAGTATTAGAATGTAAAGTAGAATAAGAAATTGTGAAACACTCTCTCTTAGCTTTAAGTCTAGTTATAATATCTTTAGTAGAGTCTATCTGTAGTTTAACACTCAGTAGCTCATTATTAATATTATGTAACCTTTACTTCTGTCTAATTAAGTAATTTCTAGGTCTTACACGATCATCGACTTTGTTAATTCAACGAAAAAATGCTGGAAAAAAAGTTATGATAAAAAGAATACTTTATTTGCTCTTAACTTAAAAAGCAAGCATTTTATAGTGAATTATGTATAAAATTGCATGAAAGGTAATTAAATGATCTAAATAACAAAAAATAAATCATCAACATCGGACCAGTATTAGAAAAGATACAGCGTCTGAAAAGAGACGGATGCGACCGAACCTCCTCCCACCAATCAGCCAATCTGTTGTCAAAAATACACTCTGAAATAATGTAATATAAGAATACAAAAACAGAAATTAACTTCATAATTTATATTTTTGTATTATTTAATGGAAACAAACTATTTCATGGAAACTGAACTGAAACTTTTAAAATATATTTTCAACTTTATAATTATTATTATTGTTTCGCGGCGCTACAATCCGGTTACAGGTCTTGGCCTCTTAGCCTCCAACCGTTTCCTCCAATCGTCACGGTCTTGTGCCGACGCCTTCCAGTTCCTGACTCCAAGGACGCTATAAGCATTTCCCACCACACCATTTGACCACCTCAGCTTTGATCTCCCTCTCCTTCTTGTTCTATGGATTGGCTGTGTCAGCAGTATTTTGGGCATTTCTTCATCCGCCATTCTGGTGATATGCCCAGCATTATAAGCGCCTCAACTTCATTGATCTGACAACATCTGCATCCGCAAAAGCGATGTATAGCTCCTAGTTCATGTGTCGCCTCCGATTTTCTTCAATCTTTAAACCCCCAAAGTTACAGCGGAGTACTTTTCTTTCAAAAATGAGGAGCTCCTTTTCGGCACCCTTAGATGTTGTCCAACACTCCGATCCATAAAGAAGTATAGAGCGCACCAACGTTTTATAGAGGTGGAGTTTGGTCTGCCTTGAAAGGATACGTTTGCCCAGCCCAAAGTAGCATTTATTGGCTGCGTTGATCCTCTTTCTTATCTCAATATCAGGGTTATTATCCTGGGTGACCACAGATCTCAGGTAAGTAAACTCCGATACTTTTTCAAAGTTATGAGGTCCAATATTAACCGTCTCGCCTGGCTTAGGAATCTCTTCTATTATCATGTACTTGGTTTTGGACTCATTAACTTCAAGTCCAAGTCTGCTTGCTGGGTCTTCCAGTTCCAGAAAAGCCTCAGTCACGGCCTGCAGAGAGCGTCCCACAATGCCTACATCATCAGAAAAGGCCTCCAATTGGACAAGCCTCGTAAATATGTCCTATATCTCGTCCACATAAGCCCGCGTCTCTTATAGCCTTCTAAAGTGTCAGATTAAACAAAATATAGGTCAGTGCATCCATCCCCTTGAGGTAGTCATTTTGCTGTTCGAAATTCTTCGGATCTTTCACCGTTTATCGTTACCATACATCTCACATCCTTCATAGTAAGGTTTATCAAGCGTGGAAGGTTCACCAGCACCTTCCGTTCAATAGTTTAGAATATTATTAAAGCGATTCCCCCATCCTCAAGAACTTCTGACTTGTCGGTCACTAAGTTGCCCACTTTATCCTTACAAGATTTTAATTTATTTGTGTAGGGCTTTCTTTCTTTGTTGACAAATCGGAAGAAGTCTATTTTCTTTGCTATGACACAGCAGTTCCACATTCTCCAGCTCCTCCTTCTCTTTCTCCTTCCTCTTATGTCTGCATTCCTCATCGAACCATGGCGACCTAGGTTCCTTCTCGTGTGGTCCTAGTACTTCTTCAGCTGCTTCCATTATTGCTTTACGACAGTCTGACCTTTACCTTCAATATCCTGACCAGCATCACACCTTCTAAGGCGTACTTTAGAGTCAAGTACTTTAACATAGTTATGCTAGGTCTCTGCATCTTTCAACTTTCTTAAGTTTAAGGTTTTGGGTTTCGCTAGATCTTCAAGGATTCCTTATTGAGCAGATCTTGGCAGTTATATGTGTTATGCACAGAAAGTGGTCCGAATCTACGTTGGCTCCTCTGAATGTTCTCACATTCCGTAGATTGCTTCTATGGCGTCTTCCTATAAGAATATGGTCAATCTGGTTTACCACTGACCGGTCGGGTGATGTCCAACTGTCCTTGTGAATATTTTTATGCGGATTCAGAGTGCTACCCACAACGAAATTTATTAGACTTTGTCCTTTATCGTTGGTGGCATCATGAAGGCTGTATTTTCTTATTATAGATATCGCTGCTATATAGATTCCTTTCCCATCTTAGCATTAAAGTCTCCAGCTATCTCTTACATCTCTGTTGGTGTATGTACACTTAAGAGGCTATAATTGTAAAATTTTCTTATTAGACAGATTCACGATAGTTGTTTTCCCTTTATTACGAATCCTGTGCCAAATTCATGTAAACTCTCATGACCGCTGTAGTAGATAAAGTGGCGCCTTTTTTCAAGAATTCCTTGACCAGTCCACCTGATCTCCTGGATAGCTTTGTCAATTTTGTATTTGTCCGATTGATCTAAGAGCAAGTGCTCCGGGTCTATAAAGTGGCATTACGTTCCAATATCCAAAGTTAAGAATCCTATGGGGATTGCCATCCGGCATCGTTTCCTTTTAAGACTGATCACATCCGAGGCTGTTTTGGATTTCACGATAGTTGTTGTTTTAGGTAGGGGAGGCTGTCCACCCTCTCTCCGTACCCTAGTCTGCTGATGGGGCTGCCATCTCTATGCATGCAGACCTGCATCCCTATCCTGGTTGGCTACCTAGGGAAGGTGATCCTAGGGTGTGTACCGCATATCACCTTGTATATAGTGTGCTGAGTTTGTGTACCTTATGTGTGTTAGTATACTGCTCCCTCTATCTGGAGGGTCAGTGGCTGACTGAAGTACAGTGCAGGTGCACCGGGCGATGGGGTCGTCAATTCCCTACGCTATTCAACTTAATAAACTTAAATATTACGCATATAGTAGCCTACAGAATTTTTGTACTAAAATTGTTTTATTGCACTCATGTGGGAGCAGATGTGAAGAAGTTAATACTGCTGAGTTTATTTCAAGTATTATTTATATGAACTCTTTAAAATTTATCAAATCCCTGGATTTAAAAGTTCATATAGGCGCAAAAATGCAAAGCGCCACTTCTAATCATCCTGTACGCCACGGTTTGGCCACCTCTGGGTAGTGCTTATATATATATATATATATATATATAAGGGTGGTGCTTATATATATATACAGGAAAATACTGGAATATGGATAAACAAACATTAACATTTATTCCACAAAATAAATAGTTTAATTAAAATTACACTTGCTATATTTATAATAGAGTTGTTTATATATATACATATATATATATATATATATATATATATATACAATCAGACACATATAAAGTTATATCCATGAATATACACAAACATTTCATTTAAATTACTTAAGAAGGTTGATCAGAAATCACATAAAACCCGCATCATCTTAACAAAGCTGAAAATGAAAATAAGCAAGAAATGTTATATTAAATGTCAATATAGATTATGTAATATTCAATGTTAAGTATGAAAAACTACAACACAAATAATTACTTACGTCATATCCACGCAGCAGGCTTTTGCGTAACAACATTGTAGCCAGGCAGGACAGCAATGTGTTGGTGTGCAGTGGACAAAGAGTGCTCCTCCAGTATTAATTTCTGCAGCTTCGCCTCTCTCTGGAAGAACAATAAATTATGATTAAGAATTTCTTTGTAAAAAATACTATTTTGAATAAAATCTTCAGCTCAGGGAATATGATGGGATAATAAGAAGCATGGGGTGTTGAGATAGAAAGTTATCTAGAAAAGTGAAAGAAAGAAAAAAAACAGAATAGATGAATCATGAAAGAAAAACTTGATTGGTGTAGGAATATGTGACCATAGCTGAAATTTTAAGAAGAATTTTCGGCCAAGTTTTAGGCCATCATCAGGACTAAGGAAAAACAAGTTAACAACAGTGACAGAACAATATAATGATAAGAAATTATAATAAGTATAAAGAAAAAAAAAAGATTTAAGTTAATATATAATGTAAATAAAAATAATATAAAATCTTTCTTTCTATCTTTTCACATTATTTTATTTATTTCATTATTTTTTCTTTATACTTCATTTTTTATCATACTAGTTATTTCTTTTCTGTTAACGTATTTTATTACTGTTATCGGTACAGGAGCTGTTGCTATCTTTTTTTTTTTTAGTCCTGACGATGGCCTAAAACTTAGGTCAAAACGTCGGCACACAATAAAAATAAGTTCAACTTATGAGTGTGATGTTCATTGACCGCACCCCTTCTTCCCCTCCCAGAGCAACTTTTTTAAAAATGAAAAACACGATTCTGCATGTTTCGGCCTAGCATTGGCCATCCTCAGATTTAAGGGTATTATTCAGTGATACCGAATTACGCCGATTCGTTTCTGACATTTTCTTTTCCTATTGGTTTTTTTTTTTTACTGAGGTTTTCTCCACTTACCATCTCTCCATGCTTGTGTAATTTCTTGAAAAAACATTTCTCGTGGTCCTCTGAAGTTCGGTTTTAATGCACTTTTGTTTTTTATGTATATGTTGGCTTGATTTTCTGTTCATTTTCGTAATCTTTCTTCCGTTTTTAGTAGTAATATCTCTATTCTGATGAAGCCCACCACATCCCTAAGCCGGGCTATCTATACGTAATAATTTTTTTTTTTTCAATTTACGATTATATTTAAAAACTAAATCCAAATTAAATGTACCTAGACCCTTGACAATGGGTCGGGTAATCCCCATCCCATGTGGGGGTCCTAGTTTTGATCACTTGAGATTAATACAAAATACAATATTAATTTATTCCATATTAGCTCAGTAAAAAACATGATTGCAGCAAATCATAGCTGTACAAGCATAGTTAAAAACAATTTAAATACTGATAGTAATAACCCGTAGTTTTTAAGGATATTAACCTTATAAAATAGAAAATAATCTATCTAGAGTAAAGGCATCAGTAGTAGACATTTTAAGACAATTATTTTGACTGTTCCGATAGATTAACCGGCTAATATACAATGTATTTAAAAACAGAGAAATAGGAAATTGAAACCGGTTTTTAACCCCAATAGTTGACACTAAAATCCCAATAGTAGACAGAGTACAGACCTAGTAGTTGACACTAAAATCCCAATAGTAGACAGAGTACAGACCTAGTAGTAGACACTAAAATCCCAATAGTAGACAGAGTATAGACTCAGTAGTAGACACTAAAATCCCAATAGTAGACAGAGTATAGACCCAGTAGTAGACACTAAAATCCCAATAGTAGACAGAGTATAGACCCAGTAGTAGACACTAAAATCCCAATAGTAGACACAGGATAGACCCAGTAGTAGACACTAAAATCCCAATAGTAGACAGAGTATAGACCCAGTAGAAGACACTAAAATCCCAATAGTAGACAGAGTATAGACCCAGTAGTAGACACTAAAATCCCAATAGTAGACAGAGTATAGACCCAGTAGTAGACACTAAAATCCCAATAGTAGACAGAGTATAGACCCAGTAGAAGACACTAAAATCCCAATAGTAGACAGAGTATAGACCCAGTAGAAGACACTAAAATCCCAATAGTAGACAGAGTATAGACCCAGTAGTAGACACTAAAATCCCAATAGTAGACAGAGTATAGACCCAGTAGTAGACACTAAAATCCCAATAGTAGACAGAGTATAGACCCAGTAGTAGACACTAAAATCCCAATAGTAGACAGAGTATAGACCCAGTAGTAGACACTAAAATCCCAATAGTAGACAGAGTATAGACCCAGTAGTAGACACTAAAATCCCAATAGTAGACAGAGTATAGACCCAGTAGTAGACACTAAAATCCCAATAGTAGACAGAGTATAGACCCAGTAGTAGAGACTAAAATCCCAATAGTAGACAGAGTATAGACCCAGTAGTAGACACTAAAATCCCAATAGTAGACAGAGTATAGACCCAGTAGTAGAGACTAAAATCCCAATAGTAGACAGAGTATAGACCCAGTAGTAGACACTAAAATCCCAATAGTAGACAGAGTATAGACCCAGTAGTAGAGACTAAAATACCAATAGTAGACAGAATACAGACCCAGTAGAAGACACTAGAAGTTAACTATTTATTTCTTATTCTACCCATTGAGGAAAATGAGTTGTTTTATGAAATAATTTTCATTAATCTGATTTAAACTAAATTATAAAGGTCTCCTCATAATTACCTTTTAGAATTCATGTAATTTAAAGGTAATTTATTCCATTTCAATTGTAACCCAACCGGAATTAAATTAATCCTCTATTATTTCTTTTTTTTTATTAAAAAAATATTTTAATTTCAATAATGACTTTTGAAATAATATCGGCATATATTCTTGGTATTTTTTTTTTCGTTAATCAGATAATTAATGCTAATTATACAAAAGTTGATGTTGAATTTTTATTATTTGAGTATGAATTTAAAAAAAAAATCCATACCACAACCACTTATGAAGGATCTTGAGTTCAGTATTTGGTAAGGACCGTACTGTCATAAGCCAACGTTTGCGCAAGGAGGTGATTCAGCTGAGATCACGCTCAACCGCCAGAATAAATAATATCGCTCTCTACGGCTGATAGAATAAATAATAGTCTGCCACAGCCGGTCTCAAACCCGGGTCATAGAGATTAGTAGCACAGTACCCTACGCAACGAGCTACCACTTTCCAAATACCCATATCATTCATAGCATTGAAACCTTACCATTATTATTATTGTCCATTTTATTGGGTTATTGAAGGTTTTTATGAAAATAGTGTAGATTTTAAAATTGATTTATTTTAACATTTCGGTTTTTCTTGATATAAACGTCCATTATTGGGTTATCGAAGGTGATAATTATGAAAATAGTATCGATTGTAATATTTACACAGATGCCTGAGGATGGCATAAAGGCCGAAAGTTTTCATCTAAATAAATGAAATTGCAGTGAAATAATATCAGCCTGCAATTATTTATAATTTATTTTAACATTTCGGCTTTCCTTAATATTGGGGTCCATTTTAGGTTATCGAAAGTGCTGTTTATGAAAATACTATCGGTTTTAAGATCGTCTGTTCAATTATGGATTTAATTTAACATTTTAGATAGAATTGATATTCAGGCCCATTATCAGGTTATCTAAGGTGCTAATTATGAAAGTAGTATCGATTTTTAAATCGCATGTTCGCAAATCGGTTTATTTTAACATTTGGAATGTCCTCTATATTGAGATCTATTATTGGGTTATCGAAGGAGCTGATTATCCCCTAGAAAGGTGCTGATATGAACATGCTATTGATTTTAAGATTGCGAACTCCCATGTCAATTTATTTTAACTTTTCAGCTGTCCTTGATATTGAAATCCAATTTTGATTATCGAAGGTGCTGTTTAGGAAAATACTATCGGTTTTAAAATCGCAGGTTTAAGTATCGATTTATTCTAACTTTTTCATATTCTTAGATATTGATATTTCGATACATCATAATCGACCTCAATATCAATAAAATCTACAATAAATTATACCTGAGCGCGCAATCATAAAATCGATAGCATGTTCATATCAGCACCTTTAACAACCTCGATATCGAGGCTCAATAATGGACCTCAATATCGAGTGTATCCGGAATGTTAAAATAAATCGATACATGAGTGAGCGATTTTAAAATCGATAGTAATCTCATAATCAGCATCTTCGATAATCCAACCATGGACCTTAATATCGAGGAAATTAAATGTTTAAATAAATCTATATGTGAGTGAGCGATCTTAAAATCAATAGTATTTTGTAAATCAGCACCTTCGATAACCCAACCATGGATCTCAATATAGAGGAAATTAAATGTTTAAATAAATCTATATGTGAGTGAGCGATCTTAAAATCAATAGTATTTTCATAATCAGCATCTTAGATAACCTCAATATCGAAAATATTTGACATAAAATTCATATTCAAATAATACAAATTTACTTTGGCTTTTATTATTTGATTTAAAACATAGAAATCAACCAGGACTTTTATTTTTCAAGGTCAAAAATAAAAAATCATATCTTGAATTTTCTTCACTAGAAGAAGAAAATAAGAGTTAATTTCAAACTCTGGTTACAATTGAATTGGAAAATGTTATAATTGAAATGGAAAGGGTTACAATTTAAATGAAAAAGTTACAATTCAAATGAAAAAGGTGATTATTGATATTAATATTATGTAAATATTATTAATATTAAGTTCTAATAAGACACGTTATAATCTAGTAGTAGAAAACCTACTGGATCAGTCTCTATTATGGCAGTGATCAAACTTCTGGCATGCTTAGTATCATTAAATTAGTAAATTTAAGCTAAAAACACACAGGTAAGATTCCAATAGGACACATCTGTCTACTACTGGAAAATCATACAAATCTATATCCATAAGATAGACACTTCTAATAATTGTAAATTGTTCTGTTAAAAGAATTAAATAAATTCCTAACAAATAGAATCTCCTTAATCAACTAATCGCACACACGAAAAAAAAATTAAAATATTGGAAAATGAGACAGTTAAAGATGGCAAAATCTTCTTTTGCTTCGAGCTGAAGGAGCTGTGGGCAGGGAACTCAGCACTCTGCCTTAAAAAAAGCTTATCGTTGGTAATTTCTGCGGAAATAGGAATATTGGCGGGAATCTTGCTTAGCAACAACAAGACCTCATTCCTTCTTTTGGCACAAATTATGAATTTCTGCTTCAATTCATTCTCATTTAATGAATCATTTAAGCTTTTAGTGTCTACTTGTGGCTCAATATCTATTACTGGTGCCTTTAGCTTATATCAATAAAAGCAAATCTGTCATCATAGTATCTCAAAAACGACTATGCCTAAGACTCTTAAATTTTTAATGGTGGTTACCTTTATTCTGTATGTGCAATAAGGATGGGTTTGTAAAAATTCGTACTCTAAGTGATTGATAAAAAATATTTTTTAAGGACATTGTAAGGAAAAGGATATTGTATTCATGTTTCGAAACCCGTTAAATATTGATTTGTTTTTTTAAATAATTCGGAAACTATACATTTCACATACACACACAGATGCTCATTAAAGAGGGAAGCAATTAAATCATCAATATAATAGAAATATATGACTCACTCACTAAAATTTTTAATATTGACTCCCCTTATGATGCAGATATGCAATAAGGCCTGATTTGGAAAAAATGTTACCAAAGTTATTAAAAACAATCATTTCTGAAACATAAAATAAAACGGATTTTTCACTTTTTACAGGCGGATGGCATCATCCACAGATGGGAAAATCTTATTTATATTGCAAATATCTCTTTGAAATGAGACTCTTTTATTTTGGCCATAGAAGATTACTTTCTACCCAATTCACCATACTAGCCTTTGCGGATGACCTGGTCGTCTTTGGTAATAATGGAAAGAATCTCCAGTATAACGTGCGGTTCCTAAGGGATCGACTAAAAGAAATTACCATGGAGATAAATGTGGCAAAAACAAAAATTATGGGTGTCGGAAGGGATACCAACCGGAGGTACCGTGTAAAAAGACTAGATGGAACCAGAATTGAATAATTAAGCGATTTTAAGTACATGGGATCACATTTAGGTAGATAGGTGGCTAGGTAGATCAGGAAATAAGAGAGAGGATCAAGGCAGCCGTAAGGAGTTTTAATGCCATTGAGAAAAGCTGTTTGAGAAGGAAAGATGTTCCCAAATCTACAAAAATAACGATTTTTAAAAATACTTTCCTTCCAATCTTGACATACTCAAGTGAGTCTTGGACCTTAACAAGCGAACATAGAAGCCAACTCCAAGGGATGGAGATGCGCTACCTGCGTAGGGTCGAAGGAAAGGCTAGGAGAGTCCGAGTGAGGAACATCACAATCTGATCCTACCTGGGTCTCCAAAGGATTACAATAGAGGAACGCTAGCTAAGGTGGATTGGGCATGTCTCTCGAATGCCGGATGACAGACTGACGAGGATCGCTTATGAGACACAGGTGCGAGGCAGAAGATCCAGAGGGCGTCCTAGGAAGACATGGAAAAATGGAATAAAGGAAGCCTTTGATCGGAGAGGAATGGATTGGACGAGAAGAAGACAACTGGCTCAGGATAGAGACATGTGGATTAGGCTCTGTAGAGGGTGGCCTCTCATTGCTTTGCGGTAAAAGAAGATAGACTAAGGAAAGAAAAGAAATATAGCAACGAAATGCAACGGTTATGTTTAGGAGCTTAAACGTTAGTATTAATAACATCTTGCTATATCGAAGGGTTTTCAGCTAGTTTTTGCTAAATACCTACGCCAAGGAAGAGACCGAAAGACTTAAATTTATTTATAAGATTCGACGAGATCAAGCAGCGAGCGGAAAACTATACTCATCGTAAACATGCCACGTGTACCCTCTATGGCATCCCCGGATGGAAACGTTTCGAATATTGGAAAGATGTTTATGTCGCCATCCTGTTTTACTCGTGCGTCCCGTTATATGCATGAGAGAACTCAGGACGCCATGACATATGTTGGTCACTATGATCGTCCTGGTGAAATGATCTGAAGTTGGAAATGCCTTAAAAGATGGACAAAAGCCTCATTGGAGGCATGATATAATAGCGCGAGTGTTTCATTTGCAAGTTAAATAAATCATGCATTTGTTGACTAAAGGTTCCATTTTCTGTCCATGTAGGTGTTGTTACTGGGAGTGGCGGAAGCATAGGTGTTGTTGCATTCAGTGGAGTTGCAGAAGCGGGGCTTGCCTCACACATACACACACAGACAATGTGTAACACAATAATTATATGCATTATAGTTATCCTTAGTATAAACGTTTATAAATTAAAACGAAAAGGCAGAAAATATTCGCGTGAGAAGACGCGGGCAACTGCTAGCGCCTGTAACAATGTTGTTCTGTCTTATTTCTCGCAGACACTTCCCAATCACAAAGACAATAAATTTGTCTGAACATTACATGCACAATATTTTATCGATTTATTTTCATCCTTTTTTGCTTCTCGATAATATAGGTTTCGATAGAAGTAGAATGCCATCTCTACCGATAAGTTATCTTCTAGTTATCTTCTAGTTATCTTCTAGTTATCTTCTAGTTATCTTCTAGTTATCTTCTAGTTATCTTCTAGTTATCTTCTAGTTATCTTCTAGTTATCTTCTAGTTATCTTCTAGTTATCTTCTAGTTATCTTCTAGTTATCTTCTAGTTATCTTCTAGTTATCTTCTAGTTATCTTCTTGTTATCTTCTAGTTATCTTCTAGTTATCTTCTAGTTATCTTCTAGTTATCTTCTAGTTATCTTCTAGTTATCTTCTAGTTATCTTCTAGTTATCTTCTAGTTATCTTCTAGTTATCTTCTAGTTATCTTCTAGTAATCTTCTAGTTATCTTCTAGTTATCTTCTAGTTATCTTCTAGTTATATTCTAGTTATCTTCTAGTTATCTTCTAGTTATCTTCTAGTTATCTTCTAGTTATCTGCTACTTTCTATTCTTCAATTATTCTTAAAGCAGAAAAACCATCTTCACATTTTATTATTTTCATTGGAATAAAGAATGTTAAAATGAGTTCGTCATATCGCCTCCTTCCACTTGTTACCGATTCTATTCCTCAGTGTTGTCCTCCCGTATCATTTTCTTCCATTTGGCTGTGTATGCAATCCTCAGCTCGTGATTCCAAGGATGAGCTACTTTGTTGAAGAATGGCTTTCTTCTTATAATCATAGTTAATCTTACCTACTTAATTTTTGTTTTGTTTTTAACTTTGGAGTTTCGTGTAAATTGTGAGCACATTAAATTGGTTCAGGGATTGGTGAATTAATTAAGTAAACGGGAGAGCACGTTTCCATTTTTGAGAGTCGAACTAATATGTTGTGACTTTTCATAGTTCAGTCAAATCTTCGAATTTAAGCACCAACTCTATAAAACCCTTATCCGTCCAGTTCTTACTTATGCTAGCCAAACATGGACATTAACCAAAAACGACGAAAAAGGCTCGTCTTCGAAAGAAAAATCCTCCGAAGAATGTTTGGGCCTGTGAAGAAGGGGATTGAGAATACAGAAAAATAGAGAAGTTTATGAACTATTTAATGAGCCTGATGTTGTTAGAACAATAAAATTTGGAAGGTTAAGCTGAGCAGGACACGTAGCACGGAGAGTTCTTGAAGAGCCACTGCACCGTACAAGGAGAGCTGGAGACCGAAACTGAGATAGATCGGCGGTTGATCATTGACGCGAGAGACCTGCTGGGAGCCAGAAATTGGAAATCGGCCGAGAAGAACAGAGCCGAATGGTGGAAGCTCATTGAGGATACCAGGAGCCACTGAGGTTTATATAGCCAATGGGTTAGATAGATAGTAAACTCTTCGAATCAATGCCTTGTTCAACTGGCTACCATACTGCTTGATTTAGGACGTTTTGTTAAATTTTATAATTTAGTTTAAAAAGTCGACATGTTAATGTCGAAAAGATTGACTTACCATATTCAAGAGAGCTTTGTTCACTGGCGTGTGTCAGAATCCATCTATTTGACTCGAGTCCCAAAATCAAAATTACAGTTAGTAACAATCGACTTAGGTGTTTCATTATGTCAGATTTATTCCGAATTTGTGGATGAACTACATTACATTATACCATCGTTCCAAATATATTAGTAGATATCCCTTTATCAGCCTTGCGACATTTAGTTTGATCTACGATAATAAGTGAAAAAAATATTGTAATCAGTTCACTGAGGTTTAAAATATTTAAAATTAAGCTGATGGTTTTCTTCTTGGTTTCTAATTTTACCTCTAAAACGGTAAATTCGCCTGTAATTTATAAGTTGTTTATTTAATTTTCCTGCGGCTTAGGCAATGTAAAGCTGTCCTATTAGCCCAAGCAATGAACGTATTATGTCGGGGCAAATCAGAGACAAGCTGATTTTCGGTCAGTTGTTAGAACCTAATTAGAGGAATATTTGCTTAAAAGTCCTTACCCCTCTCCCTTGTGCTCCATCCGCTAGCCACCCTTGAACATCCATTTCGAGAGTCTTTTAGTTATTGCTCATAACTCCGCCATTTTTAATTTTTCATAGATGCGGGTTGTATTATTTTATTCCTTTGTATCTATTCTAAAAAAAATTGTCTTAATGTTTGTACGTAAAAATGATACTTTTATCGGAATTCGCTAAAATATAACAAATTATGGAGTTAAAATTCATATTTCATGTAGGAAATTTTTCAGGAAATAGCACTTTTATTTGAGATTGTAATCGAAAATATGTCGAATAAAAGTTGTAGCGCAGTTAGAAATATGTTCCTAACTTTACGTTTTAGGGGTCGGGAAGTTGTAGACAGCAAAGTATTAGCACGCGTCCTGTACTATGCCTGGTTGGTTGTTGCAAACGTCAATCGACCCTGTCTCTTAGTGATTTATAAAGATAGTGTTTCTTTACCAAAACCGACTACATATTATGACTTAAAATGCTACTGTATGTCTTATTAGCATAATAACATTTTACTTCATTGAAGTGGGAAAGGTTCTTAATTATTTAAAGTATTTGCAAGTTTTGGTTCAGGGGAGAATTTGCTCCTTACCTTAATATTGAAGGTCTTTCCATTATCCACCACTTTATGGACCGTCGTTTTCCAGACTTGCAATAACCGACTGCAGTGGAGGTTGAGAAAACTATTAGTAATCTAATTTATTTGTATGCTGTGCCGCTCTATCTAGTAAACTGCTGCACTCCTCATCGAACCATTCCTTACATCTTAAATCCTTCTTTTCTCCTATTACTTCCTCTGCAGACTTAGAGATATCTTCTCTGATTCTGAACCACCTCTCATCAATTCCGCAATCAACACCATCTCTTATATTCTCTATTAGCTTTCTATCCACCGTTTCTGTAAATCTCGTCATAATTTGAATGCCATATTTCTGAGTTGCATGGTAAGTTCGCTCTAGATTTTGGTAAAACAGAAGCTTTGTATCATCGTCAATGTCTTGGTTCCTGTCTGAGTAATATACATGTTTATCTTTCTCACCTACCGAATCAACTTACGTTTCATGTTGGTTATGTGAGCTACGGTACACCCACCAAGTTTAACACCAAGACGATTAAAAGTTTTTAAATTATTCAACATCACGACCAAATCAATAATCAGCTTATCAAAAAAACGTATGTTAATTATCATTCCAAGAAATAGGATTATTTCAAAAGTATCACTGTATGACCAACATCAAGCAACATTGTATAACCTATAATGTTATCTTAATATATTTAGTATGCCTTTAGCCCAAGCTGAGATTAGAACTATGGAATCAACAGATTATCCTATTATACACGTGTCTGATAAGTAATCATAAAATCGAGTAAACATATTTTCTACGAATTTCCATGATTGGTCACAATTATTTCGACGTCGTTTTTACTACCTTGTACGCAGCAAAGGAAGTATTGTAATCGCGAAAATTTTCGGTTTTCAGATTTCATCAGAAATATCTACTTTGACCATCCCTGAATCCATTTTGACTAGTTTCGTCGTGACGTCTGTACGTACGTATCTCGCATAACTCAAAAACGGTTAGCCTAAAAAGTTAATATTTTGTATTTAGCATTGCTATAAAATCTAGCTGTCAACCTAGAATTGCAATTCATTGAAATGAAAATAATCATAAATTCATCGAAGACTCAGGAGTTAAATTAATACATCACGTTGAAAACGTGAAGCACTTGAAATAATAAAATCCTTCAAATCCAATCCACATTTTTGCTTAAATGACCAAATAAATATCTCCAATAGTCCAATCTTAAATTTATTCCCATCTATAACAGAAACGCTGCAAATTATTACACAATGGTTTATTATTTCCACTTATTTATTCCACTTGTTTATTATTCCACAAAAATATCTATTCTGTCAAAGTAAAAAATATGAAGCAGTAGGTACCAAAGGAAAAGAAATTTGAAGCTTGTCACAAGATGCCCGCCGTGAGAGTGCCGAACTGTGTTAATTAAAAAAACTGCGTCAATGCAAGTAGGCTGTGATGTAAAATGATACAGAGGAAATATTTGATGTGCACTTCACTAGGAAAAATAAAAACGAAGTTCATAAAGCTATATCTCAGCTAATAATGGTCCGATTTAGGTGATTTCTAGTTCGTATTGTAGGGATTTTCGTTAGCTTTCGTTTAAATACAATAAAAGCACCAAAAAGTCTATTATTGAAAATAATAAACCAAAAGCATTTACAGATAGAGATTTTTTTATTTTTCGTTATTTTTCTTTTTTCTTTTTTGTTATTTTAATGCCTTGTTATGCTGATTCCAAAACACCTTACATTTCTCCTCTATGTTTATAAATGGCCAAGTTATGGGTATATAAGATCTTTAATAGGCAATTATTATAGATTTTTTGTTTTTCAATTGTTTTTTTTTTTTTTTTTTTTTTTTGGTTTCTCGTTATGCTGATTCCAAAACACCTTACATTTTCTCTCTATCTTTATAAATGACCGAGTTATGGACTTATGAGATCTCTAATCGGCCGCCATTTTGAAACAAAAAGACGGATTATAATGTCGAGTTCCGAGGATCACCCCGGGGTGACCTGTCACTTTGGTACCGAATCTCAAGAAAATCGGTCCAGTAGTCTCGGAGAAAAGCCGCGGACGGCGTACGGCGTACAGCGTACGGCGGATGGCGGACGCACGGATTTTTTGTATTCGATATTTGGATTCTACGTATCTTGAAATGTAAAACCTCAAATTTTGAGGGGGGGTTACAAAAAAATTTTCTTTGGTCGATTCCAAAGGTCTATTATTGAAAATAATAAACCAAAAAACAATTACTCACCGGCATTACTGGGAAAACCCTGACCCTTAAACCATTTACCTAAAAACATCTTGCTTATGTTCATTGTTAGTACAATGCGAGAAGAAACCAGTACAAACTTTTCTGTTTGATATAATCCATTTAAACCTTGGTGATTACCAACATGTATTTGATTTTTTGTCTTAATTAAATTCATAATTCATAGATCTTTTATAATACTGATTTATATAATTCAATATGTATAATAATACCAACTGTATTTTGAATTGCTTATTTTTGAATTTTTTGTGTGTTTTTAGAACTGAGGATGAATGTATAACATTTGAAACTAGTTTTCAATAAAACAAATTTATAGAAGTGGCAAATAATTTATCAATCCCTAATTAGATTGATCCTTCTATACCATCAGGCGGTTGTCAACTGTGAGATCATATAGTTCGGTGATAAAGGGTACAAACGCGATTTTTTTCTCACTCTAATTAAATATTTTTATTACTTGTTTTAAGTGTTAAAATTGAGTGTAAAATAATTGTTTTCCACCCCATTTGTGAGATGAACAAGTCTGCAGCAGGAGAATAAGATATAAGTTCAGTCGGTTCCTCTGCTTAAAATTTAGAAACCGTCGATTTCCAATGCTTTAGCTAGTGATATTGACAGTTCTAATGTTGCACAGAACAAGAAGAAATATATTGGGACCTTGCTACCTAATGAATGAAAACGACATATATTTATGGAATCAAACCTCCAGAAACAAGATCTTGTGTGTGTGTGTGTGTTTCAATAGATGGATGTCGCGACGCCGAGTGTAGTTTTGAGATTTTGCAATATTCGGAAACTAGTAACCATATTCAGGATCACTTTTTGAGCAACCGATTAATAATTTGATAGGCGAACAAGGAAGTCATGTGTTGTCCATATCAGATATTTTGAAAAAGGCTTTAGCACCAAACATTCGAAATTTAGGTTTCAATTTATTATGGAGCGTAAACACCACCTCTATCGATTCCCCCTCACGATATATTGAAAAAAAAATTGGAAATGGTCTAAAAAATCAAATATTGATGAAGTCATTACAAATACTGACCGTTCTCAGTCGTCATTCTCGTTTTGACCAGTACTAGAATCCTTAAATATATATTGTAAATATAAAGGTTTTGCCACATTAATAAGCCCCTACTGTATACATAAAGAATAAAATTTAAAAAATATATATATTGGTATTTGGAGATATAAATCGTTTCATATGTTTTTTGTGAAGTTTAATCGCGCTTATGCCTTAAACTCTGTACGTGCTGTAGGGCCAATGTATAGATAGATAGATATAACCATGACAGTTCACACCTTCACATCAAAAAAATAATGGGTTAGTGCAAAAATAATCGAGGTTTTTTACATTTATTGAAAATATGTCATATCTTTGCTTCATCAATATATATTTACTTAAAATAATTTCGATCAGAATCATTACACTTTTACCAGCTTACAAAAAGCTTATTCATTCCATTAGGAGAGAAATTTGGATCTCTAGAAAAAATGACCTCCCGAAAATTATTTTCAATATCATCCTGGTTTTGAAAGTTTTTCTCTCGTAAAAAGTTGTCGCGAGAGCTTGAAAAAGTGGAAGTCAGTCAGTAAGGGAGAGGTCAAGTGTATAGGGTGGGTGTTGAAGGATTTCGTAGTCCAACTCGTGTAGTCGACACAGCTTTGGTTGTGCAACGTGTGGCCGGGCATTACGAATGCCGGAGAAGGATCCTCTTGGAATTTGACAGCTTAAAAGAAGTAGCAAACGACGGCCTGATCTAGGCTTACAAAATTCAAATCTACTTCAAATTTAATCTTACTGCTAGATCTTTATCTATTCTAATTTTTCTATTTTTTTAATTGGATTTAGTTTACATATTTTATTGATTCATGAAGATTATTTGTTTTTCAATTTACTCTTTGTTCATGAAATTATTTTGGAGGGGGGAAAGATATTCCGCCCCTCTGCCTTTTATTACTATGGAGACAATTGCCACCCTCTGTCCTTCCCCTAAGCCTGTGCCTATGCGTGCATATAATTAAGGAGAATTTGGGTGTGGGATGACTGGCTAACCATGGCACGGCCTACAGGATTATATTAATAATTATAGACAATGACACATGCGAGCCTTGGTTATGGTCCGCATGGTCACTACAGCTATAAAAAAAATTGTTTCCTGGAGATATGATTTTTCCAATATTGCAAATTTCATACCATTTTAAGATGCCCAATGAGTGGCGAAACTATCTCAATATCATGACTTCCCTTATGTAAAGAATTATAAGAAATATAATTAATTATTTGAAGACCTTCCACGGCTATATTATATTTTGAATTTGAAAATCCTTGTTAGTTTTTTAAATACCTATTTTGTATTATTAGATTATATTTTTTAACAATTAAAATTGTATTTTCACAGATATTATATATTATAATGTATTGTGGATATTTTATATTATGATTGTTTCACTCCTGAATACAGACTCGGCTCATTGTATTAAGATTATGATGCAAACAACTTTTCATTGCCATTAACCTTACCTTCAAAATATAAAAGCAATGATTTCACTTTTTTGGGTCAATTACCGGAAGTTCAATTTCGATTCCCTTCGCGTTATCATTGTCATATCCCACATTAGATTTATAATTTTCCTAATTATGTATTTACTCCAAAACACTCGTCAAATTAAATATAACCCCACGACCCCGCTTAAAGAATATCACAATATTGTGCTACGTCTCAGTCGCAGACCATCAGTTGCTTCATACAGTCTAAGCTGAACAGGTATTTTTTGTTAATTTGATCACCTTTTTTCGGGAAAGTTTATATTTTATATTTATGTACATAGATATAATACTGTACGAACGCCATTTTTACATTGACAGCTAATAACTAGTAGTAAAAATATTAGTTCCAATCTGTTAATAAAGTTGTGTCTTTCAACTGCTTTTTTACATTGCTAGGCATCTTTTTTTGACCGTAAATGGAACCTATAGAAGCTTTTCTTCAAAATACTTTGTGATTTACATTTATCCTCGACAGTTTTCTATTTTTTAAGCCCTTGCCCGCAATCACCCAGCAAAACATGATAGTAGGGGCAAATGCAGACCTCTGTTGTGCTCCAAGTGAGCGTGTTTTATGCTTACCCTTACTATATGTTTTGTCGAAGCTACTGCGGACTAGTGAATTCAAACAAATTTTTTTTTCCTATAAATTTATTCAATTATATTCCACATTCCACTTTCGTAACTCAATGAAGATTTTAAAATCTAAATCTAGAACAAGCTTTAACTGTTTTCGATGATAAGAGTACTTTAATAATATCCGGAAACCGGACTATTTTGCACTTGCCCCAAAGCCGATCCACCTTGAATAATGAATCTTTTAGGTAAGTTGTAAGTACTTACCACTTGAGGCAGAGGCAAATATGTACTAAGTACGATTCAATTAAATTATCAATCACATCAAAATGGACATAGTTGAAACGTAGGCTTCAATGTAATATTTAAATTAATATTGAATTGTCTACTTTATGTTATTTTTTTTTTTATATGGTATTATTGTGTTATGTTGTATGTTGAAAATATCTGATGTGGACAGTCCTTGACTTCCTTATACGTCTATTAAACTATATAACTATATATCAGATTTCAACGGAAATACCCATTTTTCCAATCACTGAATCTTGTTTGACCAGTTTCTTCATGACGTCTTTACGTTCGTTCGTTCGTACGTATCTCGAATCACTCACAAACGGTTAGCCGTAGAAAGTTAAAATTTTGTATTTAGGATTATTGTAAAATCTGCTTGAGAACCTTTGGTCATTGCATAATCACCGGAAGTGGTACTTTACTTGAAGGTCATTATTGATTTTCATCAAAAATGATATTAAAATATAATGCAATACTTTTCAAATTAGGTATATAACGCTAACATATCAATATAAAAGCATAATAAATTTTGATTAAAATTGGCAAACCGGAAGTGGTACTTTACTTGAAGATCATATTAGACTTTTATTAAAAATGATATTAAAATATAATGTAAAACATCTCAAATTCGGTAAATTAGACTTTTATATCAATGTAAATAATATAATAGATTTTGGTTGAGAATGAAGAGCCGAAAGGAGAACTTTACTTGAAGGTCGTAATAAACATAGATCAAAATGTATTAAATGTCAGTTTACATTTAATACAGAGATCATATGGTTTGGTGATAAAGGTTATAAACGTGATTTTTTTCCACTCTAAAGAATTTTATTACTTGTTTTAAGTGTTAAAATTGAGTGTAAAATACTTTTTTTCCTCTCCATTTGTGAGCTGAACATGTCTGCAGCAGGAAAATAAGATATAAGTTGAGTGTATTTTTCCGCTTAAAATGTCGAAACTGTCGATTTCCAATGCTTTATCTAGTGATATTGACTGTTTTAATATTGTCATTGAACACGAAGAAATCTCTTGGAAATTAGTTACCAACTGAAAAGAAAAAGCCTGATAATAACGGAATAAGTGTGACTTCCAGATACAAGAGCTTATGTGTGTGTGCCAATAGATGGGCGTCGCGACGCCGAGTGTCGTTTGTGAGATACTGCTATTGTCAGAAACTAGTAACCAAATTCAGGGTCACTTTTTGAGCCACCGATTTATAGTTTAATAGACTTACAACGAAGTCAAGGAGTGTCCACATCAGATATTTTAAACATAAAACATCAATATTTGAGAAGGAATGAAAGTAGTTTTTTTTTCTTACAAGAAATAGATAATTATTATTAATCCAAGGATAAACGTTATCCATGCCAGTTTGAACTTTGGGAAGGTTAAGGAATGAATGAGATTTGCAAAAGTTTTGGAATTTGATAAGGAATCAGACAAATGAGATAAAAATAAACAAATCGTATTCAAGGTTTTTGCTGGACAGTTCAAGAATTTTCCAGTATTTTATTTAGTAGAAATTATGCTTAATTTTATTTTTAAATTATTCATAAGCCATAAAAAAATGGTTATATCATTTTTTCTAGTGGCATCGTAAGTTAGGACAATAAGGACCCAGTAAAGGGGTTTCTTTGGACTAACCTAAAAATTTATTTTAAATTACACCTTTCTGTTATTAGCAGCACTATTGCTAGGTCTTGAGGCACTTAACCAAGTTCGGTTCGGTTCCAAATAGCTTTAAATTATGGCTAATAATTTACATATTTAATTTTGGAACGCTGTTATTTAGCTCAGTCAATGACGGGATAGCTGGCTTTGGTCGCTATACCGCAGTGATTGTCCTTATTTCTTGCGATCTTCGCGAAGCCATCCTCCCCCCATGTCGTTCCCCAGGAATTCTTCACCAACCAGTAGGGATGTCCGTTCTCTTTACCGTATCCGATGATGAGGAGGGCGTGGTCCAGTTTGTCCTCACTGTTCTGGCAATCATCTGAGTGATAAACACCTAAAAAGAATCGTACCATTAAATAAAAAGAACTATAATAAAGAAATTGAAATAATATATTCCATAGCAAAAAATAACGGGAACAATAAAATCACTATCAATCATATTTTAAAAAAACAAATACAAAAAAATACAATTAATGATATCTATTCAACAACCCCCGAAGATTCGGCCCATCCCGAAACATTATGTTTTGATTCCATATTGCGGCTCTATATCGGAAATGAATTCAAAAAACTAGGATTAAACCCAGCATTTAAAATAGAAAAAAAAAACCTATCCTCATATTTCTCTTCTCCTAAAGACAAAATAGACTCTCCTTTCCAATATTTCTCTTCTCCTTTCTAAAAAATCGGAGTATACAAACTAAATTGTAATGATTGTGCAGCCAAATACACGGCAAAAATTAGAAGATCGCTAAATCAGAGATTAAAGGAACATATACGTGCATATAATAATAAGACAGAGAATTCCAACTATGCAATTCATTTAAATGAAAAAAACCCATAAATACATCAAAGACTCAGGAGTTAAATTAATACAGCCTCAAATTAAATATATATGAAGCACTTGAAATAATAAAATCCTCCAAATCCAATCCAAAAATTTTGTTTAAATGACCAAATAAATATAGTCCAATCTTAAATTTATTCCCATCTATAAAAGAAAAAATAATTACTCACCGGCATTACTGGAAAACCCCGACCCTTAAATCGTTTATCTATAAACATCCCAACTTTCCTTTCTTTCATTGTTAGTTCAGTGCGAGAAGAAACCAGTACAAACGTTTCTGTTTGATATAATCCATTTAAACCTTGGTGAGTACCAACATGTATTTGATTTCTTGTCTCAATTAAATTCATAATTCATAAATGTTTCATAATATTGATTTATATTGCATCTAATTTAATATGTATAATAATACCAAACTATATTTTGAATTGCTTATTTTTGAATTTTTGTATGTTTTTAGAACTGAAGATGAATGCATGACATCCGAAACTAGTTTTCAATAAAACAAAATTATAGAAGTGGCAAATAATTTATCAATCCCTAATTAGATTGATCCTTCCATGCCATCATGTGGATATCAACTGACCTAAAAAGGAGTTGGTGAATAGTCCAACTTCGATAAATTAATTCTAATAAATCAGATATTACGGTAGCCGATTAATATTATAGTAATAATTATTATAATCTTATCATTAAATCTACGACGTCGTGAAAAAACCGCTACGTGAGTCAAAATTATTATTTTTTTTGTTTCTATGTTTGAATTTGAACGTTTGTAATCGAACAAGAAAAAAAAAATGCCAAGATACATAAAATCCAAAAAGCAAAAAAAAAAAATCAAGCTGAGCCTACTTGGCGTATTTTTTTTAGGTACCAATTAGGCTTAAAAGTCCCAAGTTCTCCCAGGTTGATCCTGGGAACATAACCATCCGTCATTTCGTTTCGAAGGCTGCACGCACTTTCTCGGAAAGAATGGTCCTTCTATACTACCCTGTCGGACGGAAGGTCCGGGGATATTCTTTACTCCCCTGGATAAAAAATTAAAGATATGCTGTCTAAAACAAATTTCAAACAAATTTTATGTTAAAATTAAACCAAAAATATAACAATCTCGAGCTACAAAAAAGTTTTAGTTGAAGTTTTTAATTTAGTTCTAAGCAACATATTTTGTTTTGTATGTTGAATATTTGCAATGTGATTCTATCTACTGTTTATAGGGAAACAATTTTTCTGAGCCATTAGCAGGTGTCTATGCACCTGAGGAATCCCCCGTGCTAACGCCTTTGTTGTCAAAGCGTATACATGTGGCATTTAACGTGACTTCAGTTGTCACACATGAAGCCTGATAGTGCGACAGTACCATCAAGACATTGTAATATTGTCATGGCTCAAACTGACATTCAGTTTATACCATGGAAATGGCTGTGGCAGTTGCTGTCATGGAGGATACTGTCGCAGTAATGTTAGTAATCTTACACCATGTCACGAACTTTGAGTAATTCGCGTTATCGTGACTTAATTCGTCTTTTTTCTTCAGTCCAGATATTCTACGCAATACTTTATTTTCAAACCAATATAAATAATAAATATTACCTGATTTATAATGCTGGAAGTTTCCATCTTTGGAGTCAATGGCGACCGAGACTGGACCAATCGTCGCAACGGCTCTCTTGAGGACTTTTTCGTCGCCTAATGGCAGGTCCGCATAACCACTGATGGTAGCACCGATCGTAGACTCATTGAACCTACACTCTTTGATCTGAAAAGAAAAAATAAATAATACTTCTTAATTATGGATATGAATAGTAAATCTTAACCTTCTGCTTTATTTGTAATTTAGACCATTTCCTACCTGAGCTTCATAAGGATACGACTCCTCGGTATCAATACCGTTGTTGAGAATGTACTCGAAGGCAGTGTCCATCCATCCGACACGGCAGTGACCGGTTTCCTCAGGGGCGTTAACGCAATCGACGACGTTCTGTTCGCTGAGGGTTACGAGCTCACCAGTTTTGATGAAATGTTGGCTCTCGACTGCGCCTACCTGCATCAAATTTGTCCATAATTTTAAACATAAACTTTGAATGAAGAGAAACACTTTTTACAATAAATCATTTATTCAGCATTTTTCATTTTTCATGTGTATTCATCTTGTGAATGTTACAAAAACCCATACCCTAACTGGGCAAGAAGGTTATTTTTATTTCCTCACAAGCACTTCAGAGCGCAGCACAACAGCGCCAATATCCTTCAAATTCAAATCTTAATAAATAATATCAAATTTAATAATTTATTAATGTTTCATTTGGTTAATTGTTTTGATGTTTTAAGGCGAAAAGCATTTAGACCGTTAGAGCCCGATCCATGTAATAAAACTGCTACAATAAAATAAAATAAATAAAAAATCATTAATAGGATGATTTATCATTTATTATAAGATTATTACATTTGCTTCGATAAATTTACACGGGTAAGAAAGGATATTACTTGATCAGCGTGACCACAATCGTCCCAAGGTTATTGAGATGTTTTGCGGTATCCCTATTTCGTTTATTGTATCACGTGATATTATGACGTGATACATACGTGATATTGTGACGTGATTGTATCACGTGAATATTGACTATTTCGTTTATTGTATCACTGTAGAACGGAAACTACTGGAAGTAGTAATCAGCTGGATTAGAATCGAATGCCCAATCCTGAGCCGGGTAAGGACCACTTCCTCTTCGCGGATGCAGTGACTAGAGGATTTTCCAAGGTTTAATCTCTCTTCATAAGTTTGAATGTGCTTGGAGAATTCCTGTCCCACATGTCCTGTCATTCCTTGTGGATATTCCCATTTAATGGATATGCGAGTTTTGAGGATGTTAATAGGGCCCTACCACGACCTGGGAGAAAGGGTGCGTCTTCTGCTGGTTTATTGGCCATATCATCTCCCCATACACTGACATGAGCCGATTTTTCCATCTTTACCCATGGTCTTTTCTATTTCCAAGATTCGTTGGATTTCTGGATGATCGGAATACATTTTTTTCAATGTCTTTAAAGCACTGAATGAGTCTAACGCAATTACTACATTCTTGACAAGAATAGAGAGGAATGTTGCAATGGCATTTACCTCCGCAGTATGAACAGTACAAAGATGGTATAGTTTGAATTTGTGTGCGGGATCCTTGGTCAAAAAAGCTGATGAAGTTGGTGAGTCAGATTTGGTCACGTCTGCAAAAATGAATTGATGCGATCCTTGGGAATGACGATTCTATCTGATAAAATGGAAGAATATGAGTTGTAGTGTGAGAAGGTTCTATATGACTTCTACAAGTAGAAAGTATTCATGTTGCAATATCTGCAGACATAGTCGAGTTACAAGGACGCACGATCAGATACTAATTTATTGTAGTTTTGTTCTGCAGCATAGTTTTACAATGATTGAGGTATAGTGTAGATTAATCACTTGTGTAGCCATTTCAAGACAGCCCTGTGTCACTGCAACCTATGGATTGATGGGTGCAACGGTATGTGGTGGTCGAAAAAGGTTAGGTCAAAAAAGTCTAACAATAAGCTTGGACATCTATCCAAATAGCGGCAGCACCATATTAATCAATTTGTGATTGCATCATTAAATTATTTTCGATCGAAAATGTCAGTTTTCGAGCTAAATTCTCTTAGTTTAGGGGAAGTTTTGATTTTTCGTCGTCGGTCATAATGCGATGTAGAAACCCCCTACAATTTTGTATTTGAAGCAGCTGTTCACAAGCAAAGAAACACCGTTCAGCATCTCAACTCGTATGGAACACAATTCCCTTGCTTCTGAATCATTTCCATGGCTTCGAGACGTTTCGAAATGGCTTGTTAAGTCACTCCCAATGATTCTGCCAATTTGTCTTGCGTTTAGCACGAGTCTTCATCGAGAAATTCCTCCAATTCCGAATCCACCGCCATGCCTCAAAATCACCGCTCTTGAAGCGTTGAAACTACTCAGAAGTTCTTTCACTAAGAGCAGCCTCACCGTAAGCACATGAGAGCATTTGATGAGCCACAGCCGCAGTTTTCTTCAAATGAAATCAGAAAATCAAAACTTCTCTCAAATAACAAAAAATTGGCTCGAAAACTGACATCCTCGATCGAGAATACATTTATGATGTAATCACGAATTGACTAATATGGCGCTGCCGTTATGTTGACAGATGTCCAAGCTTACTGTTGGACATTTTTGACCTAACCTATTTCGACCACCAGAGCCGAAATAGCTCAGTTGGGAGAGCGTTAGACTGAAGGTCTAAAGGTCCCTGGTTCGATCCCGGGTTTCGGCATTAAAATTTTGACATGAGGTCCACACATCAATGCCAAACGAAAGACACTAAATCAACATTTCAGACTTTTATATTCTCTGCTTGGGCGTCGCTCAAAATTAGATCTAAGACAAAAGCTAAATACTTACACTTACCTACTTAAACCAATTTGGGCATATGCCTCACAAATATATGGAATTGCAAAAAAAACACACATCCAAAAACCCCAAATATTTCAGGCCAAAACTTTTAGGACAATCACGCAAGCACCTTGGTATGTAAGTAACATAACTCTGCACAAAGACTTAAACATGCCAACTGTCAAAGAACACATACGGACTTACTACAAAAGATTTCACAGCAAGCTTCAAGATCATCCATAGATTTAAAACACTATCTTCACTAAAAAAAACATCTCATAACACCACCATTGATAATTAATTAATTGAGCAATAACAAAATAAACATAACAACAATAACTTTCAATACATATAAACAATTGACTGATGTACTTTGTTACAATTTGATAAAATAGTTGTGATGAAATTTCGTGAGAATTTTCAATAAATTTCCTCCCACTTAACATATTATTCATGAAAAATTAATATTCATTCGTAAACCTCGGACAAGAATTATGCTGATATTAAAAAATGTCTATTATATTCGAATCATAAATAAAGTAATAAAAAATTCTATTGTTAATGATAGATATTTACCGCTGAAAAAATCCAACATGAAAAACACTCCTTTTGATCCTTAATTGGAGTGACTGCGTTCTGTTCCCTCCAATCAAAAGATTGAGGAAGGTCCCCGCCTCTCAGGAAGAATTGGTTGGTTTCTAAAAGCGGTCTTCTAGAGGATTTTCCCGAAGGTATGAAGCCAGTTTTCAAATTTCTGAATTCATTTTCACTCTGAAAATGCCGTTTATTCAGAATAAACAATTTATTATGAAATAACAGAAAATAATAGCAAGGATAATTATTTAGCATGTTTGTGCTAACGTACCAGATCGGAAAACATGTTAACACTCATCGAGAATGAAACCAACCCTTTTTTGTAAAGTTGATTGTGTTCGTCGATTCGTTTTTTATTCTCCAGAAATATTTCCATCCTTTGTACCTCTTCTTTTGTTGTACTGTATCTTTTGTCGTACGTCACCTAAGCAATTAAATTAAAAACTATTAGAATTGAAACAAAATACTAAACTGTTGTCTGCACAGTATTAATGTATAAATATGATCAGAATATGGCGAGGAGGAGGAGGGAGGGCGCCCAGAGCCCCACATCATAGAAAATTTAAATAAATGACTCATTCTTAACAGACTAATTTATAGTTATTAAAAATTAAATAATTGAGTTATTAATTATAGATGAATGGAGTTTATGTGGTATAACACCTAAAGGTCAGATCGCATGGAACCAAGCTATACATAAATAAAATTTAAACTGTATAAATATGCTTTTGAACAATATAACCATGAAAATTCGAACAGAACTTCATAATTATAAACTGAATACATGAGTTTCGGGTATAAATTTAGTACTCATATGGCATAAAATGATATTTTGCCTCAAATTATTCCGCAGGAAGGTCCGAAACCCTCCCTTCTACTTGGGAGATATTCTGCAGGCCCATCAAGATTACTAGTACCAGTGCCAGATCTCTCCAAACCCACATAACCAAAGGAGGTCACGCAAGCACTAGATCCGGCACTGAATATGATACAGTTCCACCTTGCCAGATGTCAAATTCTATCGGAATTGGTCGAGCGTTGTCGATTCCGCTATAAAATTTACTAATTTATATTTAAAAAATATTACCAAAATATGAAACAAACAAGCTATTGAATAATGCGTAAATAAAAAATGAAAAATTTATTCATTTATTATAATGAAAATGTTCAACTGTGGCTGAGCGCTTCCGATGTTTACGCGGTGAATGTTATGATATCTATTATTTTCTCAGATTTCTTTGAAAAAAAAATTAATATATAATTTTATAATATATAATATAATTAACGCATAGCGTTTTTGAAAAATAAAATTAATTTAAATTAAATAAATAAGCATAATAAAATTTAATAACATAGGAAATCACTAGGCTTGATTATTTTCAATAATAAACCTTTGTAATTGAACAAAAAAAAAAAAGAAGTTAACCTCCAAAAATGGATTAAAAAAAAATCATTCCTTCGCCCGAGGCTACTGTGGAAATGTCTTTGAGATTTACCACCAAATTCACAGGTCATCCCAGGATGATCCTCCGAACTCGACGAAACCATCCCTTATTTCGTTTCAAAATTAATATCTCGATTAATAGTTTATCCTTTTTAGACGTATAACAAGTTGAAAATAATGTACCGTAATAATTTATAGTGTTTTTGAGATTTGGTGATTCATAAGTGCAATTAATTACCAAGCTTTTTTTTTTGTTTCATGTTTGTTAATGTTCAATTAATCATTCAAATTTATCTAATTTTGTATCTAATTATTGATTAATAATTATTTTCTTATTAAACTTAAACCTATATTTTTTTACCAATAAAGGCACCAAATTTATATAATCAATAACAATTAAATATAATTAATTTGATTAAGGTTTTAAGTGTCTAAGTGCTACTAATGGAGATATTTTTTTTATATTATCGATAAGTAGCAAATAAATTATTTAATATTTTAAATACATTCATTTCAATTTGATATACCTTAATGTACTATATCATTATCACAAAAATTCACTTAAGTAACACTCTAAGACAAGATTTTTTTATTTTCACTTAAATTTCCTGGTAACTCTTATAAAAAAAATTTATTACATCATTCTCAAAAGCATTTCCTTAAGTATCAGCAGTTGGAGACAGCAGTATTCTATATTTATCAGTTACTAAATCCACTAATACGAAGTTCCAACAAATTAGTTTTGTTGCTAAGGTAAAAATAGGAATTGGTTGTATCGGCATCGCTACTTACGTATTAAGCGGTCGACTACGTGTTCATCAGTCATAATCTGACATTGATAACTTCAATCGTCTTCTTCGAATTTATGGGAACTTATGTGATGGAGTAAAAAAAATAAATTTCAATTACTTTCTATAAAAGAAATTCCTGCAATAATAATGAAAAATTAATATTAATATTTAAAATAACTGTTGTAATTAGATCACAGCGGTCGACTTCCAAACAAACCCCTAATGGCCCCTTTTCAGTATTTTAGCCTTACCGTAATTTAAATTTAGTAATTTACATAATGGAAGTACCACCATGCTCTTTCTCATATAATTTCTTCGTTGGAATGATCCCAAATTTTTAACATATTTCGTAAAAAAAAAGAAGAAAAAAACGATAAAATATCTCAAAACAGATAACTTATTGATAAACAAATTATATTAATTAATAAACAAAACAGAGAATTGAGGAAAGGTTATAGTGTAGGTTATAAGCGAACAACAGAACATATGGTCGACCTCGGTATCAAACTATCGGGTTTCCTTTCTTATTTATATTTTTCTCTATAAATCGCAAAACATTCAATATTACCTTGAATTTTGTCCATTCCTCCAGTTCGTTTTTGGATGGAGCTCCTGCAGAAAGGATCGCCAAGGCTGACAAGCAGCTCAGAGTGAGAAATATCCTCATATCTTCAAAACATTAAAATTAAGTAATTAATTTACTTATTTAAATTAAGTTTAATTAAAGTACCGTAGCTTGGGACTGCTTAAAATATTACCAGTAGTGGGATATTTGAGCCCAAACGAATTTTTTTTTTTAAATCACACTTAGGTCTCTTGTCATGGAAATATAGAAATAATTCACAGTATCTCCAGCAGGTAGAAGCACCTAACTAGGTCCTAAGGCACTTAACCACGTTCCTGCTACTTCCCTTAGGTTTGGGTTCAAGAAGCCCGCTTGAGGCCAAATAATCCCAAGTTACAGTAATTTAAAATTCTCTTTAATTAAAATGTGAAATTTTAAATCATAACAATATTGTCAAGCTAGATAATTCTTTAATAAACAAATAATTGACTTTTAAGGATTTCTGTTCCCTATTAAGGATAGAATTAACCTTAAATTCACAACAAAAATGGTTCAGCTAATTTATGATCAGGCCCCGATTTTCCGCTCTGGGAATAAAATATTTAACCACCGCTCCAGCCCACCTATATTGTTTTGTTTCCTTAAACATTATAATCATTACTTAAATTCAAGCTTATTCATTATTAGTTTTAAACCCACGCATACTAATAAATGTTATGGTTTTTAAACGTCACAGGCTTTTGTTTTTTGTAATTTATTATAATTACCGCTAATACAACAAACATTATAGCATGCTATGTCTAAATATGTGTAAATCTATTTCTAAAGTATTGGGGTGACTAAACTAAATTACCGTTTCACGGGTTAAAATGATTTTTTTTTTCTTATACCTCTGTTAATTCTAATGTTGTTGTTTTAGGTATCTTTTTAATCTAATATTATACTGAACCATTTAGTAAACATAATGTCTCTCTGTGAAACTCAGTACTTTTTTGGCATTCTTTCAATCAAAGTGACGTTGAGATATGAAATAAAGTAATTCTGCGACATCATTGGAAAAGGAAATTTTCGGCCGCCGAAACCGCACGTTTGATAACGTATTGATATGTTGCAGAGGAACCTAATCTTAATAGCGAACTGTGAGGAGGTGGTTCGCTAAATTCGAAGGTGGCGAAACAAGCTTGAAAAGTCGGGCTCAGGGCGACCATCTCTTGTGGACCGCGACGCTCTACGACACGCTATCGAAGATGATCCCACAAAAAGTACTCGGAAGCTATCCTCCGAATTTGGTTTGTCACAGTCAAGTGTGAATCGTCACTTACACGAATTAGGTAAAGAGAGGAGAGCATGTAGAGAAGTACCACATGAAGCCAAAAGCTTGCTGAAATGGATGCCACCAAACTTCTACCGCAGCCATCCTGCATCCATGATCTTGCGCCTTCGGACTTTTATCTTTTCCGAGGAATGGATCACATTCTTAAAGAGAAAACATTTCAAACATTGGAGGAGGTAAAAATTGGAGTAGAAGACTTTTTCCAGTCGAAACCCAAAGTGAGATACCGGCAGAGAATAGAAAAGCTGGCTTCTAGATGACAACTAAGCATAAAACATAATGGACTGTATTTCGAAAGTTAGAAGAAATTTTATGTAAGAAAAAAATAAATTTCATTTTAACCCTTGAAACGATTATTTTTTTTACTCACCCTAATATTTAGTTTTAGGCCTAATATGTTTAAGCGCACTGCATAGGTTAAAGGATTTAAAGAGGTGGCGTTCGGGCTGAAGCCCCGCGCCCTAAAACAATAAATTATTTTTAATTTTTTTTTTACATAAGTCCATTTTTGTTTCTGTGAGTGATATGAGCCAAATAATAAACAATTGCAATATGCTCTATTTTTAAATCATAACATAAAAATTGTTTTGTTAATGCAGGATACAATTAAATTTTATTTCTCGTGATGTCACGTTCAAGTTAACTATTTAATATATAAAAATTCACGTAATCGTCTTTCTCAAAGGGTAAAGGTAAATAAATTATTGTTAAACTGTGGTAAATAATTAAGGTAAATAATTTAACTGTCTTTTGTAACGGCTACATTGTTCAACTTTTTCATCACAGTACCTTGCTTAAGACTATATCAATTTTTTTTGGTACAAAAAATAAAGAAATACATTTGAATATCGTCTATCTGAGTGATAGGTTAAAAACGACATGCTTCAGCTAATTAATGTAAGCTTGTGGGAAGAAAATAATATAAAAATATTCTCCCTAAAGATGTTATTGCTCTAATAATTACCTTCATTAAAAAGATACATATATTCAAATTTGAGTGAGTTTGGTTGACCGTAGATATACTTAAGGAAGAAGTTGGTCGGGGGGTGCGGTCAAAGACTAACACATTAATAAGTAAGACTTATTTATTTTGTGCCAACGTTTCGTGCAGTTGAGCACCAACTGAAGATTATTACGATTCAGTTGGCGCTCGACTGCACGCCTCTCTGCCCTGATGATGGCCTAAAACTTAGGCCGAAACGCTGGCACAAAATAAATAAGTCTTACTTATTAATGTGTTAGTCTTTCACCGCACCCTCCGACCAATTTCTTCCTTATACATATATATACACTCAAAACTGAATTTCTAATAGTTAAAGTTCACAGCTTCAAACGGTGTAAAAAACACAGGTTTAATCAGTGACCTTAAAAAATTTCCCCCTAGGGAGGGCCCCCTATTGCTATGAGGTATCTCTGTCACCAGACCTCCCCCAATAAAATAAAATCCTGGATCTGCTACTGATAGTCTAAACTAACACTTCCTCTTGGTCCTGTCCAAGGCAGTACAGTACAATGAGAGAAAGGATATTAATTACACTTCTTTCTGTTGTGCATTAAATAACAAGATTTGACATATATTTTTAAAAAAGAAATCATTTCTTTACGTTAAAAAACTTATTTTTCGTCCCTCTAACTTTTTTGGCAACTCTAAGTCTTAGGCCCCTCATAAACTGGCTTTTTGAGCAAATCCCCAGTTGGTTCGTTCGGGACATGTCTATGATCAAGTGAAAATTGAAGGCATCTAACATTCTGATCTCATTACACTCTATATCTACTACCAAGGTTCTTATCTACGAGATACCGTTTCACAGTAGAAGGTTTTCGAAATTTTGAATGAGATTTTTAGCATTGTATGTCCCATTGTTGACAGAACAATACCCCTCAAACAATTGAGATGAAGCTCGCTTTTACACGGCTTTGAACCAGGCTCAACTAAGTGAATAAACACAAAAAAATATTAGCTGGAGTATGTTGCTACTTTCTAGGCCCGAAGGTATTTTTATAATTTATATTAATCTTTACAATACTAGTGACTATGATGAGTTTCTAATTAATGTGAGAAAAAAAAAAAAAAAAAGATACTACAATATCTGTTAGTATATTATTGGAATAATTCAAAACAAAGACTCAAATTTCTCAAACCGCAGTAAATAAATAACCAGTCAACGTTTCGCCAATTCAGGCATCATCAGAATTAGATAAGACCAAATATCTTCAGTTGGCGAACTATTTCGCACATCCAGAATGAAAGGGACACAACTCAAAAAAAATGTGTTCTTGTTAAAACGAACATTAGACGCAGGTTAAGTCCTATATAGAACTCTGTCTTCAGAGTTTTTTTATTTATTTTTTTAAATCACTCTTTTAGTATATATTTAATTGATGGAAGAAGTTCCCTGTCTACGATATCTATAAAATATTATGTCGTCTAATAATCAAAATTTTTAATACGGTGATGTGGGGCATGCGCTTTTTGAGATTAAATGCGTAATTGTCTCGTTAAATCCAAACCTTCAATTGGTAAGAGCTGTCCTTTACAGAGCATGAAGCCTAAACACTGATGCGTCAGAAATCAGCCGCGAAAGTTCGCTAAGGTGAAGTATAACGAGTTGTAAAGATATTAGTTCCAACCTGTTGATAATGTTGTGCCTTTCAACTTTTGCAGTACAGCTGTGTCGGCGTTTATATACCAATAGGATTCTTTTTTCTTTTTAGTTTTTGCTGTCAGCGGTACCTGCAGAGCATATTCTTCAAAGTACTTTGTGATTTACATTTCTCCTTGACAGTTTTCTATTTTTGAAGCGGTTGTCCGCAGTCACTAAACACTCCCTAATCACCCCTAACCACCCCTAACCATCCCCTATCCATCCTCTAACCACCCACTAACCACAAAAGCAAAGCATTATAGCAGCGGCAAGTACAAACCTCTCTTGTGTGACGATTGTGCGTGGTGTACTTACCCGTACAATCATGTTTTCTCGAGGCAAGTACGGAATAGCAAATTAAAAAAAAAAAAAATCAATACATTTATTTAATTATTTTCCACATCCCACTTCCAAATTCATTGAAGATTGTAAAATGAGAATCTCAGACTTAATATTTGAAATAAAGACTGTTTGCAATATACAAATATTGCTGATAAGAAAAAAAAAAAATTATTCGTTGCAGTTATTCACTGCAGTGTCCTGTACAACACACAAAAAGTCCCTATTGGGGAAAGAGAGGGGAGACAATTCGAAGGTCCCTTTTTTTTGGTTCTTCGCTTATATCTTGGAAATTATGCCTCCTAACGATGAGACCATTCTGTACAAAATTAAAGCTGACAAAATTCACCTTATTTGGCCAAAAACTCTTCAGCTCATTGTCCAATGAAAAATTTAAGAATTTTCTTTAAGAATTTATAATAGTTTACAATTTTATCTTTAAAAGTTAAAGCAATTATGTGCAGAAATACATAACTTTCGTTTTTTTTTTTCGTTATTCCATTGCTCTAACTCTTTGTAAAAGCCAATATATACGTGTAAATAATATATATGCATTAAATGAGACTACAAGACCAGAAATACAAATGGGCCGATGGATAGATTTGGTTGTTAGAAGTAAAATTCTTCAGCACCTTTTTCTTCTTCTCATATTACTTTATATGCTTAGTGGAAGTAACAATTGGATGAAGCATAGTACTAAATTCGATGTATCATAATTAATCCGGTTTTACAGGTGAAACAGGATTACCTTGGCAAATTCAACTTCCAACCCCCTCAACCACTCTACCTCACTCCCTCACTCTATGAATGATCAAAAATAAAATATTAAGTTTACAGATTATTAATTGCAGCATAATTAACGACACTTACTTCATAATTAAAGAACACTTACTTCTTTAAATCTTCAAAGTAATCAACTCGAAAATACTATAAATATCGGTCACAATTAGAAATGCAAAAGGCAGCTGTTTGGGACCTGGGCGAAGGTCAGTCTCTAAGTTTTACTTATTTCTAATTATTGCCTTGCCTTCATAATTTTTATTTGTGCAATTTGGACAATTCAAGGGCACGTGTTACATTATTTTATAGGAAACTGAGATATTTATAAGAATTCGGGTGATTATTCGCCGTTTATAGGCGTCCAGGCTTTTAGCTCTGCTGCCATATCAATAGTCCCTGTAATGTCCTATCTTTCTTTCAATACGATGCAACCGACAAGTAAGAAGCAAATAGCATTGGAAAATAATCAAATATACAATGTATCAAATGTTCCACCTAACCTCAAACCTACACAAACAACCGCTAGTTATGCCAAAGCCACTGCTTCGGAGGGATTTTCTAAACGAGAAAATGCTATAATTTCACATTCTTTTCCTAGTATTAAGCAAAAAGGATATGCTCTCAAAATAGCAGCTTTAACGAAGCACGAATCCCTAAAGATATCGGATTACCGTTGAAGGGCTGTAAATAGGAGAACTAGATAGAACGTGTAGGATGTTTGTAGGCTTCTCTCATTGTCCTACCATGTTGGATCGTGAGTAGGGTTGTCGTCCTACAAACACCAGATGTTTATTTCTACGTCATTATTAACTCATTAATTTCTATCAATATTTGGTTACTATTACTCAAGAACTACCAGGTTAAAGTTTTTCTCCCTAGATTATGTTTTTTCTTTTTGACGGTTAGAATGTTTTTTTTTTTGGTTTATTATTTTCAATAATAGACCTTTGGAATCAACCAAGGAAACAATTCTTGTTTGTTTGTTTAGGTTTTAAGGCGTAAAACCGCTAGGTCATCAACGTCTGTGGCTATTTTTTTTTTTTTCTATTATTTTTGATTTTTATTTTATTTATTTATTTTCTTTTTTTTTTTATCGAGACTTAAAAAAAAAAAAAAAAAGTAAGTAAATATATAATAATGATAATTAAAATATATATACACACACATACTCAAAGATAAAACAATGATTCAGATAAATAAACAAAACAGATACATAGATAAACAAATAAGATATAATATATTATAAAAAACTATATTTTATTTATTATGTCATTTGCCTTTAGAAAGTTTAATACACATTTTATCTTGTTTTCATCGTTACATAGACTGGTTGCGATATCGGGTGTAAGTCCTGACCTGGCTAGAACCGAAATATAAAATGGGCATTCCTGAAAGATATGACTGACCGTGAGGGTGTTTTGACAGTGTTGGCATTTCGGTGGCGGTTGCTTGCTAATAAGATAGGAATGGGTCAAATTGGTGTATCCTATTCTCAGTCGGTTTATTGCTCTTTCTTCTCTACGATTAGAACGATTTGACGTGGTCCATGGCTTGACTAATGTTTTAATGGCCTTCAGTTTACTTGGTGGGCTCTCATTCCACATGGACTGCCACCCATCAGTAATTTCTCTTTTGAGGGGAAGACTGAGTTCTAGAGGTGTTAAAATGGCAGCGCCTCGACCTGGAAGAGTAAGTGCCTGTTTGGCTGCTAGGTCCGCGAGCTCGTTACCGACTATTCCTACGTGGCTTGGCACCCATAAGAAGTATACCGATTTTCTTAGGTTTTCGAGCATATGGAGGTAAGTATGGATTTTAAGTAATGTAGGGTGTTTTGGATATGTATTATTTAAACCTTTTAGTGAACTGAAAGAGTCAGTTATTATTGCGATGGTTGTAGGCGATATTGACATTGAGAAGTGAAGGGCTGAGACTATTGCATGGACTATGAGACTATCGGCGGTATAAATGCTGCACAGTTTATGTAGTTTTATTTTGTGGGTTGAGCTATGGGTAACGAAGGAAGATGCTGTAGAGTCGGAGGATTTAGATCCATCTGTATAGATTAAGAATGGTTCCGGAATATTCTGGAGGAGGCGGGAAAATTCAGTTTTGTATTCCAAGGGCAATGTTTTGTTTTTGGGTAGTCGTGATAAATGTAACATAATTTTTGGTGGTTTGTGCGTTCATGGAGGAGTATGAATTTCAGGTTTATATAAAGGAATTCCTTTAAGGAACGATGTAGCGGAAGAAATTCTCTCTGATAAAGGAAGTGTTGGATTAATTTTTTTTTCAAAAGTTTTGGAGAATTTTGGTTTGAAAATGTACCTATGTGTTGGGTGTTCTGTTTGAGGGAAGAGTTTAGAGATATAGTTTATTGCCAGTTTTTTTCTTCTAAATAAAAGAGGCGGTAGTCCTGCTTCGGAACACAGACTGAGAATAGGACTGCTTCTAAACGCGCCGGTCGCGATGCGTATTTCGGTTTGATGGACAGTATCGAGTTTATTAAGGATCCGGTAGCGGGCAGAACCATAGATAAAACACCCATAATCTAATTTCGAGCATACTAAAGATCGGTAAAGTTTTAGCAGAGTGATTCTATCTGAGCCCCAGGAAGTACCGCTGAGAAATCGTAGTATATTTAATTTTTTTGTTGCAGTTAGTTTTAGTGTAGAGACGTGTGGTTCCCAAGTCAGTTTTCGGTCAAAAATCATTCCTAAGAATCTATGGTTGTTTGTATATGGGATCGAGGAATTACCTAAAAGTAGTTCGGGAGAGGTGGGAGTATTTCTCTTTCTGCTGAAATGTAAACATTTAGTTTTTTCGGTAGAGAAACGAAGACCAATGGAGAGAGACCAGTTATTAATTATATTGATGGCTTCCTGTAATTTAAGTTGTATGGTGGTAATGTTATCAGATCGACAAATAATGGCTAGATCATCTGCGAACAAGAGCGGTTTGACATCCCTAGGTAAGCTGAGTCCCAGGTCATTTATTGCTAGGCAGAATAGAGTGGGGCTAAGGACACAGCCTTGTGGGACACCGTTGACCTGTTCATAGTTCTCAGATAGTTCGCATCCTATTCTAACTCTGAAGTGACGGTTTGAAAGAAACTGTTTGATAAAATAGAACATTTGCTCTCTGATTCCTATAGATGATAACTTATTGAGAATTACTGCGTGGTTTATGCTATCAAAAGCCTTCTTCATATCAAAGAATACAGCGATCATCTGTTGAGCGTTGATGAAGGCATATTGGGCTTCGGCCTCTAATGTAACCAGATGATCTATTGTGCATCGTCCTTTGCGGAACCCAGATTGAAATGGTTGTATTAAATTGTTATTCTCTATTATCCACATTAATCTTTTGTTGAACATACGTTCCATAATTTTGCTTAGACAACTAGTTAGGAATATGGGGCGATAGCTGTTTGGGTCTCGTTTGTCTTTTTCGTTTTTAAGAATCGGGATTATGACTGAATCGCGCCAGGTGCTTGGGAAGAGTCCAGTGAACCAGATGTGATTATAGTATTCAAGCAGCCATTTTTGTGTGTCAACTGGAAGATTTTTTATCATGTCGTAATGGACAATTCTTGTAACCTCTCTCAAAATTTGAGGTTTTACCTTTCAAGATTCGTAGAATCCAAATATCGGAAAAAAAAGTTTTGAACCACTGTGCGTCGCGCGGACAGTTTGAAGGACAATTTTTTTTTTTGGAATATCGCTAATATCTAGAAAATCCATCCTAGCGACAAGATTGTGTACGGATAATGAAATATTTTCGGATTTGATGTGCTTTCTTATTATATTAAGAATGCCTTTAACCTTTTTATTGTATTTAAACGAAAGCTGAAGAAATTAACTACAAAAGGAAAAACAAAATATTTAAATCGGACCAGTATTAGCTGAGATATAGCGTAATGAACTTCGTAGACTGATTCTCCGGCGCGGTTGGTTAGCGTGGCTCATCGGTCATAACTCCTGACTTATCTATTGGGCTTCTGACTTCATCGTATCTCTCTGTTTTATCCTTCCTTGGATTATTTCTGCACTTCCTTTAGCTTCCTTAGTCTTTCCTTTTTTTTTTTTCTCCCATTGAATTGCACATCCAATATTTCCTCTGTATCGTTTTACCCTCTGACGTCCTAACCACCTCAGCCTACTTTCATTGACACAGTTTTTTCTTAACACTCCCAGTTCGGCACTCTCGCGGCGATCATCTTGGGACAAGCTTCAAATTTCTTTTCCTTTAGTGCCCACTACTTTTTTTTTTTTTACTTGTACAGAATAGATATTTTTGAAATATGACTAAGTGGAAATAATGAACCATTGTGTCATAATTTGCAGCGTTTTTTTCTTTATTTTTTTGTGCATACTACTAAATGCGTTCATACTTTTTATCTAATTAGAAACTAATAATTGAAATGATAAGAAAAAAATGGTTTGAAAACACATTTTCATTTATTTATTTTTTTATTACTTTATTTTACACGTATTTCCAAAACATGCAACTAATGAAAATATGTTCTCATGTCCAAAATCTCTTATTATAACGTCAATGTGTCGTTCTATTGTTGGGACTGAATTAAAATATTAAATAAATGATGTGATTATTTTATAAATGGCGACAATTTTGAACTAATAATTTTAGATCCTATTTGGTTTTTGTTCGTCAGATCCTAAATGTTCATCTCTAATTTATCTTATTTTTTGTTGTTTTAAATTTGCCTATAATCATTAATTTGATCCGATCTTCCATATAGTATAACTAATTTAAATTATAATTGAGTTTAAGTAATATGAAAATGTACAAACCTTGTAAATTAAAACGTATAAAACAAATATAAACCTTAAGTCCATTTTTCATCATTTATCCTTATCTTATACTAGAAGGATGATTTAGTTATCCATTCCTAAGTAATTTTTATAACCCTTCATATTTATTTTATTTGACATTTTTAAATCACAGTAATTTATTTGGTTTATAAAAATTTTTTCGTCCAAACCCTCTTTTTATTTTTTTCAAATAATGCCAAAGCAAGACAAATTGCCGGCATTTTTCTATTTTTTAAATCATTGATAAGCGATGAATGCAGCTTAGGATAGCTGATCATATCCGTTGCAAGTTGTACGTAGTTCCACTAAGTAGTACCGTGAATGGTTGCTAAGCTGTAGCTTTACTGGCTGGGCTACTCATAGAAATGCCGGTCCGCTCCACCCTCTCCCAGACTGGTTTTAACTCGGTTATGTTTTTGTTGGAGAAAGTTAGTCTGTGCTAACTTTCAATTAAAATGGATCTGATGGCAAATGACGGTGGAGAGTAGAATGTGTCGATCCAAGTTTTTCTGCCAATTCTTCAACTGTTACAACAGGATTTTCTTCAACAGTAGACTGCAATAGTCCGTCGTCAAAAGCTCTACACTTTTCTATACATGAAAAGTTAAGGAACTTTAAGGAGAAGACATGTGAAACTTAAAGTTTCATCAAAATCGTTGATCTGTTTATGAGAAATTGTAAAAAAGTGTAAAATAGATGATATAACTGACACTTCCGGTAAGACGCTCTATCTTTGCTAATTCTGTTTCGATTTTGATTATTCCTTTTTTATTGTTTAGATAATATAATTATGTTTCATATGATTGTGTACATAATTTACAATAGAATGCATACTTTTTATGTTATACGTAAATAAAATATTCTTTACATCATAATTTTTTCACTGCATTTCCTCGGTGATGTACTGCATGTATGAAACGTTAAAGGGCTTTACGAAGAATATTTTAGACAAGTTTCATCAAAATCTTTAGAGCCGTTTTCAAGAAAATTATACAAAAATTGCAAAATCGATTATATTATAAGTGGATTATAAGTGGCACTTCCGGTTAGTCGATTTTGCCTAAAAGTTGCTGTAACATCACAGGCATATACCTGCCTTAAATACGTAATTTCAGTTTCATAGGACTTTTCGTTTTTGAGCTAGGATGTCTATATATTTCATAAATAGGTAAGGGAAAGTAAAAGAATACTGAGATCATGGAGGCGTTGATGTTGCCAAAATATTTCCAATTAAAAAGAAGATATTTTTTCATGTCATCACCAATAACATTTCACACCACACGTAATGGAAAGATCATTAATTCATTATTCAGTATAGTGCCGTTCATGTTTTTAGTATTTTTACTTCCTTGTACGAAGTAAAGGAAGTATTGTAATCGCGAAAATTTTCGGATTTCAGATTTGAACGGAAATATCCATTTTGACCATCCCTGGATCCTGAACTTCTCAAATTTGGTATGTAAAACTTAATATAATTAAAACAAATAATATAATAAATTTTGGTTAACATTGGCAGACCGAAAGTGGTACTTTACATGAAGGTCATATTAGGCTTTTATCAAAAATTCCATTAAAATATAATGTAAAATATCTCAAATTTGGTAAATAGGACTTCTATATCGATACGAATGTATTTACTAGATTTGGTTAAAATTGGTGAGCCGAAAAGGTTAATTTACTTGAAGCTCAAATAAGCTTACATTAAAAATTATATTTAAATTTAACACAGAAATCGTATGTTTCGGTAGTAAACGCAATTTGGTTTCCAATCCAATTAAACATTTTTATTACTTGTTTTAAGTGTTAAAATTTAGTGTAAAATACTGGTTTTCCTCCCCATTTGTGAGATCAACAAGTCTGCAGCAGGAGAATAAGATATAAGTTAAGTGGGATTTACGCTTAAAATGTCGATTTCCAATGCTTTATCTAGTGATATTGACAGTTTTAATGTTGTCACGGAACATGGTATATCTTGGAAACTAGTTACCTACTGAAGGAAAACGACATATAATAACAGAATGAGACCTCCAGAAACAAGAGATTGTGTGTGTGTGTGTGTGTGTGTGTGTGTGTGTGTGTGTGTGTGTGTGTGTGTGTGTGTGTGTGAGTGGGTGTGTGTGTGTATGTGTCAATAAATGGACATCGCGACGCCGAGTGTCGTTTTTGAGATACTGCAATCTTCGGAAACTAGTAACCAAATTCAGGATCATTTTTTGAGCCACCGATTTATAGTTTAATAGGCATACAAGGAAGTCTTGCGTTATCCACATCAGATATTTTTTTTTTCAAAATTTACAATTTTCAGAAAACTTATTTCATTTACAATTTTCATGTTTTTCATATAACTACTTGATCGAATCCAAAGAAAATTCCTGGGATTACATAAGACTTGATTACCTTGAGCAATTTTACAACTTACTTGCTGGTGCGTTAGTGATGATGGCGCACTAAATTCTCGACTCTCTCAGTTGCCAACTACTGAGATTCGCAGATAGTTCACTCGCAATGACGATAATGAACGCCTAATTTACAAGCACACATTCCAGCGAATAGCCGGTTAAAGCAGCCCGGCTAAATAAGATAGGCCTCTTATGATTCCTCGAAATATTCCCGGTAGAGATGGAAATGATTTTTTACTTTCCCTTATCTATATATTACATATCGTATATAGTAAGGGGAAGTATTGCGATCGTGAAAATTTTCGAATTCTAGTTTTCAACGGAAATATACGTTTTATGGTCCCCTGAGTCCAAATAACCAAGTCTCGCAAAATGGTCTGTGTGTCCGTGTATATGTGAAAAGCCTAGCTCAAAAATGAAAAGTTGTACGATACTGAAATAACGTATTTAAGGTAGGCACGTGCATGTGATATTACAGTAATTTTTTCGTCGAAATCGAATAACCGGAAAGTAGCACTTTGTTATTTAATCGATTTTAAACTTTTATTCGTTTTAAATATATGTAGTGTATCAACAGTTAACACATGCCATTGACCCAGGAAGTATTAGTTATTAAATAGAGTTTATAGCCCAGGAAATTATTGTTATGCTTCCTGGTTATCAGCGTTAAAACAAGTTTTATTTCCTTAATCATCCCTTCTCCTATTGTATGCATAAAATCCTATCTGAAATGGACAGATCAATCAGTATCACAATGTAAGAATCAGTATTAGAATGTAGTAATAGAATGTAAAGTAGAATAAGAAATTGTGAGACACTCTCTCTTAGCTTTAAGTCTAGTTATATCTTTAGTAGAGTCTATCTGTAGTTAAACACTCAGTAGCTCATTATTTATATCATGTAACCTTTACTTCTGTCTAATAAAGTAATTTCTAAGGCTTAAACGATCATCGACTTTGTTAATTGGCGCCCGAACAGGGGACAGCATCCACCTACATTTCACCTGTAGCTCTGATCGCCGTTTCAGAACAACTTTGAAGGACTAAATAATTCTCCACTGCACTCAGGTTTTATTTACAAGTCGGCCCACTTACCTAAGGTACCCTTCGCTTCAAGTTCTACACTTCGGACAGACCCACAGACCTGTCAGGTATTGACATCTCAGGTATTTGTCTACATCTCTGCTGGATCCGCTGACCTCAGGAGTCCAGAAGAAGATAACAGATCGATAAGTCGTAAGTTAAAGATTCAACTTTATTTTTTAGTTGAAATAATTATATTTTTGTTTAGTTTAAATTCTGGTAAACCAAATATTAATGTTTATTACAAATGATGTAATATGAAAAGCAAGGAAACAAGTTGATAATTGAATTCTTTAAGGATTTAATGAATTTAAAAGTAAATAAATTGGATGCAAGCAATTTGAATAATTTATTATTAAAGAGTTAATGCTTTTGAAATGAAGGTAATTTGCTAAATAAAACATTTATTGTGATTTATAATTCATTGTGAGTGAATTATAATTTAAATCGTGATAAGATTTATTACAATTGAAGTAATTTAAAGTTGTTGATTTATGTAAATTTGCTGTATGATATCGTTAAAGATTTAAAGTTTTGAAAAAACATGTAATTTGCTATTTTAATAGAATTAAGAATATTTGAATTAATAAGTAAGCGAATAATTAATTGTAAATTGCAATATAATTTATGCAATATAATTAATGCAATATAATGTATAAATAATTAACTAAATAGAAGTATTTAAGGAATATGGCATCCTTAATGATGGATATGAAACAATGCAGTAATATTCCATTTTTTGATGGTGAATCAGATAATTTGAAGAATTTTATAAATGTCGTGAGACAGTTAAGAAATGAAATCGAAATCGGAATAATTCATATAAAGAATTAAATGTAGATTATTAAATGGTGTAATTGCTCGCCTCACCAAAGGAGCAGAATATATTAAAAGAATTTCTAATTTTTAAAATATTGATAGTTTATTAAACTAAATCGAATATATTTTTGGTAATAAAAGAAAAATCAATTGAAGTATTAAATAATCATTTTAAAACAGAAAAATTAAATTATTTTATAGAGCCGCGTAAAAATTAAAAAAATTCCAACATAATGCTGTAGATGAAAATAAGTATTGTCTGAAGGAGGAAATAGAAAATGTTTCCATTTTAAAAACTTAAACATCCAAAACAGTAAATATTTTGTTGAATCCTAAACAATAAATAAGCGAAATGACAAAAGATCAAACGCATTAGATAATTATAATCAAAATTTGTATTCTAACTATAATCAAAATTATAATAGAACTTATCCGCGAGAAAATATTCAACAATACAATCGTGAATGGTCCCCGAGGGAACAAAATATTTTTTTCAATAATAGGTCAAATAACAATTGTAAATCCAGACAACAACAATACAGACCTTTTAATATTTTTGGTAAACCTTTGGAATCGCTACTATCTAATTATCGGAGAGGTCTAGATTCTCAGACCAGACTATACTTTCACCCACTGCGCATGCCCAATTAAATAATCAAACCGATGGATCCTATTCACTTAGAATATTCATGTAGGGTTAGGTCAGACTTCCCGCCTTTTACCGAATAGATCCCCACCGCCTTCTTTTCTACTCCATCTTTAAATTTAAATATCATGGCCAATCTCTTCAACGTTCTATTGGCTTCGGATCTGGGAAGTTTAGTCCAAGTGGTGAAAAAAATTTACCAATTATGTGTAACACTAAGGATCAATAGATTTTCGTCCGTGAAGTTTTAGAAAATTGCATTCATTTTCTAATGAAAAGGGGACGTTGAGCTTCAACGAATCCGGGTGCGCCACTTGTTATCAGCAATCGTTTATTATTACTACACCTCTGGCTTACCATTCTTCCGCTCCCTGGCGTATGATGGTTCGTAGTTCCTGACTTGGTCCTTGGATGGAAATTGTTAATAGCATAATCCGAATGAGTTGGTCATGGATCAAATTAACCTTTTTCCTCTGTAGAGAGTCTTCTTAGTATTGCAATACCCCTTCGTAAAAATGCTGGAAGTCTGACCTAATCCTACACCAGCGTTCCAACTGAGAAGGATCCGTCAGTTTGAGAATTTAATTGCGCATGCGCAGTGGGTGAAAGTATAGTCTGGTCTGAAAATCTAGACCTCTTAACAGTTGTTAGTAGCAATTCCAAAGGTTTACCTAAGCAAAACTTCTAAGCATTAAACTGATAAATCTAAATCATTTAATGAAAACTATATATACAAAAAACAAAACAATTACTTACAGTACGGAAGAAAGAATTCACAGTTGAAGCATAAATCACTGTTAGGATATAATGAATTAAAAACTCAGTGGGACAAACATAGTTAACTGCAGGCGAATCAGCAACTGAATGGTGCAATATAATTAGAATAAGGAATTGCTTACACAATATTTTGTCGATGAAACAGTTGCTTTTCGTGGCCTATTAGCTAGTAAAGTGTTCATTATTCTTTAATGTTTAATTTAATATTTAAAGTCGCACTAATAATTACCGAATACATTGTACATGTTGTTTAGTAAAAAACTATTTACTGTTGCATCAATATATCATTAATGATGTCCTATTTAAATTTTTATTTTAAAGATTTACCAAATCTTTAAATAGTTCAAGAAAAAAGGGATAAATGTTTAATTTGAACTAAATATAAAAGGTTAGATCTAACTCCCACATATATAATTATTGTTTCTGAAAAATGTTTAAGTGTAATATATCCTTATAAAAAATGTATTACTATATTTACATTATTATTATTTCTATTACAAACAAAAGGTATAATTTATAATTTGATGTACGTTTTAAAATGTAGAAATGATGCATTTTTATTTGTGATTAGAGTTATAAGTGTAATTAAATCATTTATTTGTTAGGAGCTCAGTCAAAAATAATTTTTAATTATATAGAAAGAATTGGACAAAACATTTTCTTATAAAATAAAACGTGGAATAAGTAGCTTAAGTGATTTTATGTAATTGGATAATGTAAATTTTTAGTTTTTTGGATGTTACATGTCTAATATTAGAAAGTTTCAAATAGATTCAAATACATAGTTATTTCTTTTATGTATACTGATTACCATTTGTAATTATATTTTATTATAGTCTAGAAAATGTTAACAATTTGACTTAAACTTTGAAAATAAGATGTGGTGTATTAGTCAGTTTCATAAAAATGTAAAGATAGGTTTTTTATACTAAAAATCCCATTCCGAATGAACCTACACTATCCAAAGTACTTGTATATCCTGCATAATTTGATCCAAGAATTACTTCCTACCTAAATACCTACTTAATACTTTTAAAAAAAGCTCAAGATAATTCGCTTTTTTCATAAAGGAAGGAGGAGTTAACACATGCCATTGACCCAGGAAGTATTAGTTATTAAATAGGGTTTATAACCCAGGAAGTTATTGTTATGCTTCCTGGTTATCAGCGTTAAAGCAAGTTTTATTTCCTTAATCATCCCTTCTCCTATTGTATGTATAAAAGCCAATCTGAAAGGGACAGATCAATCAGTATCACAATGTAAGAATCAGTATTATAATCAGTATTAGAATGTAGTATTAGAATGTAAAGTAGAATAAGAAATTGTGAAACACTCTCTCTTAGCTTTAAGTCTAGTTATAATATCTTTAGTAGAGTCTATCTGTAGTTAAACACTCAGTAGCTCATTATTAATATTATGTAACCTTTACTTCTGTCTAATTAAGTAATTTCTAGGTCTTACACGATCATCGACTTTGTTAATTCAACGAAAAAATGCTGGAAAAAAAGTTATGATAAAAAGAATACTTTATTTGCTCTTAACTTAAAAAGCAAGCATTTTATAGTGAATTATGTATAAAATTGCATGAAAGGTAATTAAATGATCTAAATAACAAAAAATAAATCATCAACATCGGACCAGTATTAGAAAAGATACAGCGTCTGAAAAGAGACGGATGCGACCGAACCTCCTCCCACCAATCAGCCAATCTGTTGTCAAAAATACACTCTGAAATAATGTAATATAAGAATACAAAAGCAGAAATTAACTTCATAATTTATATTTTTGTATTATTTAATGGAAACAAACTATTTCATGGAAACTGAACTGAAACTTTTAAAATATATTTTCAACTTTATAATTATTATTATTGTTTCGCGGCGCTACAACCCGGTTACAGGTCTTGGCCTCTTAGCCTCCAACCGTTTCCTCCAATCGTCACGGTCTTGTGCCGACGCCTTCCAGTTCCTGACTCCAAGGACGCTATAAGCATTTCCCACCACACCATTTGACCAACTCAGTTTTGATCTCCCTCTCCTTCTTGTTCTATGGATTGGCTGGGTCAGCAGTATTTTGGGCATTTCTTCATCCGCCATTCTGGTGATATGCCCAGCATTATAAGCGCCTCAACTTCATTGATCTGACAACATCTGCATCCGCAAAAGCGATGTATAGCTCCTAGTTCATGTGTCGCCTCCGATTTTCTTCAATCTTTAAACCCCCAAAGTTACAGCGGAGTACTTTTCTTTCAAAAATGAGGAGCTCCTTTTCGGCACCCAGCCCAAAGTAGCATTTATTGGCTGCGTTGATCCTCTTTCTTATCTCAATATCAGGGTTATTATCCTGGGTGACCACAGATCTCAGGTAAGTAAACTCCGATACTTTTTCAAAGTTATGAGGTCCAATATTAACCGTCTCACCTGGCTTAGGAATCTCTTCTATTATCATGTACTTGGTTTTGGACTCGTTAACTTCAAGTCGAAGTCTGCTTGCTGGGTCTTCCAGTTCCAGAAAAGCCTCAGTCACGGCCTGCAGAGAGCGTCCCACAATGCCTACATCATCAGCAAAGGCCACCAATTGGACAAGCCTCGTAAATATGTCCTATATCTCGTCCACATAAGCCCGCGTCTCTTATAGCCTTCTAAAGTGTCAGATTAAACAAAATATAGGTCAGTGCATCCATCCCCTTGAGGTAGTCATTTTGCTGTTCGAAATTCTTCGGATCTTTCACCGTTTATCGTTACCATGCATCTCACATCCTTCATAGTAAGGTTTATCAAGCGTGCAATGTTCACCAGCTCCTTCCTGTCAATAGTTTAGAATATTATTAAAGCGATTCCCCCATCCTCAAGAACTTCAGACTTGTCGGTCACTAAGTTGCCCACTTTATCCTTACAAGATTTTAATTTATTTGTGTAGGGCATTCTTTCTTTGTTGACAAACCGGAAGAAGTCTATTTTCTTTGCTACGACACAGCAGTTCCACATTCTCCAGCTCCTCCTTCTCTTTCTCCTTCCTCCTATGTCTGCATTCCTCATCGAACCATGGCGACCTAGGTTCCTTCTCGTGTGGTCCTAGTACTTCTTCAGCTGCTTCCATTATTGTTTTACGACAGTCTGACCTTTACCTTCAATATCCTGACCAGCATCACACCTTCTAAGGCGTACTTTAGAGTCAAGTACTTTAACATAGTTATGCTAGGTCTCTGCATCTTTCAACTTTCTTAAGTTTAAGGTTTTGGGTTTCGCTAGATCTTCAAGGATTCCTTATTGAGCAGATCTTGGCAGTTATATGTGTTATGCACAGAAAGTGGTCCGAATCTACGTTGGCTCCTCTGAATGTTCTCACATTCCGTAGATTGCTTCTATGGCGTCTTCCTATAAGAATATGGTCAATCTGGTTTACCACTGACCGGTCGGGTGATGTCCAACTGTCCTTGTGAATATTTTTATGCGGATTCAGAGTGCTACCCACAACGAAATTTATTAGACTTTGTCCTTTATCGTTGGTGGCATCATGAAGGCTGTATTTTGTTATTATAGATATCGCTGCTATATAGATTCCTTTCCCATCTTAGCATTAAAGTCTCCAGCTATCTCTTACATCTCTGTTGGTGTATGTACACTTAAGAGGCTATAATTGTAAAATTTTCTTATTAGACAGATTCACGATAGTTGTTTTCCCTTTTTTACGAATCCTGTGCCAAATTCATGTAAACTCTCATGACCGCTGTAGTAGATAAAGTGGCGCCTTTTTTCAAGAATTCCTTGACCAGTCTACCTGATCTCCTGGATAGCTTTGTCAATTTTGTATTTGTCCGATTGATCTAAGAGCAAGTGCTCCGGGTCTATAAAGTGGCATTACGTTCCAATATCCAAAGTTAAGAATCCTATGGGGATTGCCATCCGGCATCGTTTCCTTTTAAGACTGATCACATCCGAGGCTGTTTTGGATTTCACGATAGTTGTTGTTTTAGGTAGGGGAGGCTGTCCACCCTCTCTCCGTACCCTAGTCTGCTGATGGGGCTGCCATCTCTATGCATGCAGACTTGCATCCCTATCCTGGTTGACTACCTAGGGAAGGTGATCCTAGGGTGTGTACCGCATATCACCTTGTATATAGTGTGCTGAGTTTGTGTACCTTATGTGTGTTAGTATACTGTTCCCTCTATCTGGAGGGTCAGTGGCTGACTGAAGTACAGTGCAGGTGCACCGGGCGATGGGGTCGTCAATTCCCTACGCTATTCAACTTAATAAACTTAAATATTACGCATATAGTAGCCTACAGAATTTTTGTACTAAAATTGTTTTATTGCACTCATGTGGGAGCAGATGTGAAGAAGTTAATACTGCTGAGTTTATTTCAAGTATTATTTATATGAACTCTTTAAAATTTATCAAATCCCTGGATTTAAAAGTTCATATAGGCGCAAAAATGCAAAGCGCCACTTCTAATCATCCTGTACGCCACGGTTTGGCCACCTCTGGGTAGTGCTTATATATATATAAGGGTGGTGATTATATATATATATACAGGAAAATACTGGAATATGGATAAACAAACATTAACATTTATTCCACAAAATAAATATACATAAATAAATAAACAATCAGACACATATAAAGTTATATCCATGAATATACACAAACATTTCATTTAAATTACTTAAGAAGGTTGATCAGAAATCACATAAAACCTGCATCATCTTAACATGGCTGAAAATGAAAATAAGCAAGAAATGTTATATTAAATGTCAATATAGATTATGTAATATTCAATGTTAAGTATGAAAAACTACAACACAAATAATTACTTACGTCATATCCACGCAGCAGGCATTTACGTAACAACATTGTAGCCAGGCAGGACAGCAATGTGTTGGTGTGCAGTGGACAAAGAGTGGTCCTCCAGTATTAATTTCTGCAGCTTCGCCTCTCTCTGGAAGAACAATAAATTATGATTAAGAATTTTTTTGTAAAAAATACTATTTTGAATAAAATCTTCAGCTCAGGGAATATGATGGGATAATAAGAAGCATGGGGTGTTGAGATAGAAAGTTATCTAGAAAAGTGAAAGAAAGAAAAAAAACAGAATAGATGAATCATGAAAGAAAAACATGATTGGTGTAGGAATATGTGACCATAGCTGAAATTTTAAGAAGAATTTTCGGCCAAGTTTTAGGCCATCATCAGGACTAAGGAAAAACAAGTTAACAACAGTGACAGAACAATATAATGATAAGAAATTATAATAAGTATAAAGAAAAAAAAAAGATTTAAGTTAATGTATAATGTAAATTAAAATAATATAAAATCTTTCTTTCTATCTTTTCACATTATTTTATTTATTTCATTATTTTTTCTTTATACTTCATTTTTTATCATACTAGTTATTTCTTTTCTGTTAACGTATTTTATTACTGTTATCGGTACAGGCGCTGTTGCTATCTTTTTTTTTTTTAGTCCTGACGATGGCCTAAAACTTAGGTCAAAACGTCGGCACACAATAAAAATAAGTTCAACTTATGAGTGTGATGTTCATTGACCGCACCCCTTCTTCCCCTCCCAGAGCAACTTTTTTAAAAATGAAAAACATGATTCTGCATGTTTCGGCCTAGCATTGGCCATCCTCAGATTTAAGGGTATTATTCAGTGATACCGAATTACGCCGATTCGTTTCTGACATTTTCTTTTCCTATTTGTTTTTTTTTTTTTACTGAGGTTTTCTCCACTTACCATCTCTCCATGCTTGTGTAATTTCTTGAAAAAACATTTCTCGTGGTCCTCTGAAGTTCGGTTTTAATGCACTTTTGTTTTTTATGTATATGTTGGCTTGATTTTCTGTTCATTTTCGTAATCTTTCTTCCGTTTTTAGTAGTAATATCTCTGTTCTGATGAAGCCCACCACATCCCTAAGCCGGGCTATCTATACGTAATAATTTTTTTTTTCAATTTACGATTATATTTTTAAAAAAAATCCAAATTAAATGTACCTAGCCCCTTGACAATGGGTCCGGTAATCCCCATCCCATGTGGGGGTCCTAGTTTTGATCACTTGAGATTAATACAAAATACAATGTTAATTTATTCCATATTAGCTCAGTAAAAAACATGATTGCAGCAAATCATAGCTGTACAAGCATAGTTAAAAACAATTTAAATACTGATAGTAATAACCCGTAGTTTTTAAGGATATTAACCTGATAAAATAGAAAATAATCTATCTAGAGTAAAGGCATCAGTAGTAGACATTTTAAGACAATTATTTTGACTGTTCCGATAGATTAACCGGCTAATATACAATGTATTTAAAAACAGAGAAATAGGAAATTGAAACCGGTTTTTAACCCCAATAGTTGACACTAAAATCCGAATAGTAGACAGAGTACAGACCTAGTAGTAGACACTAAAATCCCAATAGTAGACAGAGTATAGAGCCAGTAGTAGACACTAAAATCCCAATAGTAGACAGAGTATAGACCCAGTAGTAGACACTAAAATCCCAATAGTAGACAGAGTATAGACCCAGTAGTAGAGACTAAAATACCAATAGTAGACAGAATACAGACCCAGTAGTAGACACTAAAATCCCAATAGTAGACAGAGTATAGACCCAGTAGTAGACACTAAAATCCCAATAGTAGACAGAGTATAGACCCAGTAGTAGACACTAAAATCCCAATAGTAGACAGAGTATAGACCCAGTAGTAGAGACTAAAATACCAATAGTAGACAGAATACAGACCCAGTAGTTGACACTAAAATCCCAATAGTAGACAGAGTATAGACCCAGTAGTAGACACTAAAATCCCAATAGTAGACAGAGTATAGACCCAGTAGTAGACACTAAAATCCCAATAGTAGACAGAGTATAGACCCAGTAGTAGACACTAAAATCCCAATAGTAGACAGAGTATAGACCCAGTAGTAGACACTAAAATCCCAATAGTAGACAGAGTATAGACCCAGTAGTAGAGACTAAAATACCAATAGTAGACAGAATACAGACCCAGTAGTTGACACTAAAATCCCAATAGTAGACAGAGTATAGACCCAGTAGTAGACACTAAAATCCCAATAGTAGACAGAGTATAGACCCAGTAGTAGACACTAAAATCCCAATAGTAGACAGAGTATAGACCCAGTAGTAGACACTAAAATCCCAATAGTAGACAGAGTATAGACCCAGTAGTAGACACTAAAATCCCAATAGTAGACAGAGTATAGACCCAGTAGTAGACACTAAAATCCCAATAGTAGACAGAGTATAGACCCAGTAATAGACACTAAAATCCCAATAGTAGACAGAGTATAGACCCAGTAGTAGAGACTAAAATACCAATAGTAGACAGAATACAGACCCAGTAGTTGACACTAAAATCCCAATAGTAGACAGAGTATAGACCCAGTAGTAGACACTAAAATCCCAATAGTAGACAGAGTATAGACCCAGTAGTAGACACTAAAATCCCAATAGTAGACAGAGTATAGACCCAGTAGTAGACACTAAAATCCCAATAGTAGACAGAGTATAGACCCAGTAGTAGAGACTAAAATACCAATAGTAGACAGAATACAGACCCAGTAGTTGACACTAAAATCCCAATAGTAGACAGAGTATAGACCCAGTAGTAGAGACTAAAATCCCAATAGTAGACAGAGTATAGACCCAGTAGTAGACACTAAAATCCCAATAGTAGACAGAGTATAGACCCAGTAGTAGACACTAAAATCCCAATAGTAGACAGAGTATAGACCCAGTAGTAGGCACTAAAATCCCAATAGTAGACAGAGTATAGACCCAGTAGTAGACACTAAAATCCCAATAGTAGACAGAGTATAGACCCAGTAGTAGAGACTAAAATACCAATAGTAGACAGAATACAGACCCAGTAGAAGACACTAGAAGTTAACTATTTATTTCTTATTCTACCCATTGAGGAAAATGAGTTGTTTTATGAAATAATTTTCATTAATCTGATTTAAACTAAATTATAAAGGTCTCCTCATAATTACCTTTTAGAATTCATGTAATTTAAATGTAATTTATTCCATTTCAATTGTAACCCAACCGGAATTAAATTAATCCTCTATTATTTCTTTTTTTTTATTAAAAAAATATTTTAATTTCAATAATGACTTTTGAAATAATATCGGCATATATTCTTGGTATTTTTTTTTTCGTTAATCAGATAATTAATGCTAATTATACAAAAGTTGATGTTGAATTTTTATTATTTGAGTATTAATTTAAAAAAAAATCCATACCACAACCACTTATGAAGGATCTTGAGTTCAGTATTTGACCTCATTCCTTCATTGAACAAGACCTCATTCCTTCTTTTGGCACAAATTATGAATTTCTGCTTCAATTCATTCTCATTTAATGAATCATTTAAGCTTTTAGTGTCTACTTGTGGCTCAATATCTATTACTGGTGCCTTTAGCTTATATCAATAAAAGCAAATCTGTCATCATAGTATCTCAAAAACGACTATGCCTAAGACTCTTAAATTTTTAATGATGGTTACCTTTATTCTGTATGTGCAATAAGGATGGGTTTGTAAAAATTCGTACTCTAAGTGATTGATAAAAAATATTTTTTAAGGACATTGTAAGGAAAAGGATATTGTATTCATGTTTCGAAACCCCTTAAATATTGATTTGTTTTTTTAAATAATTCGGAAACTATACATTTCACATACACACACAGATGCTCATTAAAGAGGGAAGCAATTAAATCATCAATATAATAGAAATATATGACTCACTCACTAAAATTTTTAATATTGACTCCCCTTATTGACTCCCCTTATTAACTCCCCTTATTGACTCCCCTTATTGACTCCCCTTATTGACTCCCCTTATGATGCAGATATGCAATAAGGCCTGATTTGGAAAAAATGTTCCCAAAGTTATTAAAAACAATCATTTCTGAAACATAAAATAAAACGGATTTTTCACTTTTTACAGGCGGATGGCATCATCCACAGATGGGAAAATCTTATTTATATTGCAAATATCTCCTTGAAATGAGACTCTTTTATTTTGGCCATAGAAGATTACTTCCTACCCAATTCACCATACTAGCCTTTCCGGATGACCTGGTCGTCTTTGGTAATAATGGAAAGAATCTCCAGTATAACGTGCGGTTCCTAAGGGATCGACTAAAAGAAATTACCATGGAGATAAATGTGACAAAAACAAAAATTATGCGTCTCGGAAGGGATACCAACCGGAGGTACCGTGTAAAAAGACTAGATGGAACCAGAATTGAATAATTAAGCGATTTTAAGTACATGGAATCACATTTAGGTAGATAGGTGGCTAGGTAGATCAGGAAATAAGAGAGAGGATCAAGGCAACCGTAAGGAGTTTTAATGCCATTGAGAAAAGCTGTTTGAGAAGGAAAGATGTTCCCAAATCTACAAAAATAACGATTTTTAAAAATACTTTCCTGCCAATCTTGACATACTCAAGTGAGTCTTGGACCTTAACAAGCGAACATAGAAGCCAACTCCAAGCGATGAAGATGCGCTACCTGCGTAGGGTCGAAGGAAAGGAGAGTCCGAGTGAGGAACATCACAATCCGATCCTACCTGGGCCTCCAAAGGATTATAATAGAGGAACGCTAGCTAAGGTGGATTGGGTATGTCTCTCGAATGCCGGATGACAGACTGACGAGGATCGCTTATGAGACACAGGTGCGAGGCAGAAGATCCAGAGGGCGTCCTAGGAAGACATGGAAAAATGGAATAAAGGAAGCCTTTGATCGGAGAGGAATGGATTGGACGAGAAGAAGACAACTGGCTCAGGATAGAGACATGTGGATTAGGCTCTGTAGACGGAGGCCTCTCATTGCTTTGCGGTAAAAGAAGATAGACTAAGAAAAGAAAAGAAAAGCAATATAGCAACGAAATGCAACGGTTATGTTTAGGAGCTTAAACGTTAGTATTAATAACATCTTGCTATATCGAAGGGTTTTCAGCTAGTTTTTGCTAAATACCTACGCCAAGGAAGAGACCGAAAGACTTAAATTTATTTATAAGATTCGACGAGATCAAGCAGCGAGCGGAAAACTATACTCATCGTAAACATGCCACGTGTACCCTCTATGGCATCCCCGGATGGAAACGTTTCGAATATTGGAAATATGTTTATGTCGCCATCCTGTTTTACTCGTGCGTCCCGTTATATGCATGAGAAAACTCAGGACGCCATGACATATGTTGGTCACTATGATCGTCCTGGTGAAATGATCTGAAGTTGGAAATGCCTCAAAAGATGGACAAAAGCCTCATTGGAGGCATGATATAATAGCGCGAGTGTTTCATTTGCAAGTTAAATAAATCATGCATTTGTTGACTAAAGGTTCCATTTTCTGTCCATGTAGGTGTTGTTACTGGGAGTGGCGGAAGCATAGGTGTTGTTGCATTCAGTGGAGTTGCAGAAGCGGGGCTTGCCTCACACATACACACACAGACAATGTGTAACACAATAATTATATGCATTATAGTTATCCTTAGTATAAACGTTTATAAATTAAAACGAAAAGGCAGAAAATATTCGCGTGAGAAGACGCGGGCAACTGCTAGCGCCTGTAACAATGTTGTTCTGTCTTATTTCTCGCAGACACTTCCCAATCACAAAGACAATAAATTTGTCTGAACATTACATGCACAATATTTTATCGATTTATTTTCATCCTTTATTGCTTCTCGATAATATAGGTTTCGATAGAAGTAGAATTCCATCTCTACCGATAAGTTATCTTCTAGTTATCTGCTACTTTCTATTCTTCAATTATTCTTAAAGCAGAAAAACCATCTTCACATTTTATTATTTTCATTGGAATAAAGAATGTTAAAATGAGTTCGTCATATCGCCTCCTTCCACTTGTTACCGATTCTATTCCTCAGTGTTGTCCTCCCGTATCATTTTCTTCCATTTGGCTGTGTATGCAATCCTCAGCTCGTGATTCCAAGGACGAGCTACTTTGTTGAAGAATGGCTTTCTTCTTATAATCATAGTTAATCTTACCTACTTAATTTTTGTTTTGTTTTTAACTTTGGAGTTTCGTGTAAATTGTGAGCACATTAAATTGGTTCAGGGATTGGTGAATTAATTAAGTAAACGGGAGAGCACGTTTCCATTTTTGAGAGTCGAACTAATATGTTGTGACTTTTCATAGTTCAGTCAAATCTTCGAATTTAAGCACCAACTCTATAAAACCCTTATCCGTCCAGTTCTTACTTATGCTAGCCAAACATGGACATTAACCAAAAACGACGAAAAAGGCTCGTCTTCGAAAGAAAAATCCTCCGAAGAATGTTTGGGCCTGTGAAGAAGGGGATTGAGAATACAGAAAAATAGAGAAGTTTATGAGCTATTTAATGAGCCTGATGTTGTTAGAACAATAAAATTTGGAAGGTTAAGCTGAGCAGGACACGTAGCACGGAGAGTTCTTGAAGAGCCACTGCACCGTACAAGGAGAGCTGGAGACCGAAACTGAGATAGATCGGCGGTTGATCATTGACGCGAGAGACCTGCTGGGAGCCAGAAATTGGAAATCGGCCGCAAAGAACAGAGCCGAATGGTGGAAGCTCATTGAGGATACCAGGAGCCACTGAGGTTTGTATAGCCAATGGGTTAGATAGATAGTAAACTCTTCGAATCAATGCCTTGTTCAACTGGCTAACATACTGCTTGATTTAGGACGTTTTGTTAAATTTTATAATTTAGTTTAAAAAGTCGACATGTTAATGTCGAAAAGATTGACTTACCATATTCAAGAGAGCTTTGTTCACTGGCGTGTGTCAGAATCCATCTATTTGACTCGAGTCCCAAAATCAAAATTACAGTTAGTAACAATCGACTTAGGTGTTTCATTATGTCAGATTTATTCCGAATTTGTGGATGAACTACATTACATATATACCATCGTTCCAAATATATTAGTAGATATCCCTTTATCAGCCTTGCGACATTTAGTTTGATCTACGATAAAAAGTGAAAAAAATATTGTAATCAGTTCACTGAGGTTTAAAATATTTAAAATTAAGCTGATGGTTTTCTTCTTGGTTTCTAATTGTACTTTTGTAATTTTCAAAATGTACTGTAAGCATTTATGCTTAATTCAGTTAAAATTGAGACGTGAATAGACCCTTGAATGCCTATCAGATTAATAGGTCAATCTCAAGTAGCCTGGTTGACATGCCACAATTTATTATATACATACAAGCAATAAATAAAATGTTAACTGATATCACCTGATCAAATTTTCAGGAATAAGCCATTATGTTATTATAAATTGGCCTCACAACTAGGGAACTGAATCAAATATGTGGGAAATCGGTTCACATCAAATCATCAGGAAACATCCTTGTAGTTACCCTCAAGCAGTAGTGGATGTAGACTTTGCGGGGCCCTGGGGGTTACGAAATTGCGGGGCCCCCCTTGGTTAGGGCGAAAGGCTACCGATGGGTTTGAGAGGCATGGAATAACACCCAAAAGGAATGGGAAGTGCGAGAGCCCTCTAAAACGGTAAATTCGCCTGTAATTTATAAGTTGTTTATTTAATTTTCCTGCGGCTTAGGCAATGTAAAGCTGTCCTATTAGCCCAAGCAATGAAGGTGTTATGTCGGGGCAAATCAGAGACAAGCTGATTTTCGGTCAGTTGTTAGAACCTAATTAGAGGAGTATTTGCTTAAAAGTCCTTACCCCTCTCCCTTGTGCTCCATCCGCTTGCCACCGTTGAACATCCATTTCGAGAGTCTTTTAGTTATTGCTCATAACTCCGCCATTTTTCATTTTTCATAGATGCGGGTTGTATTATTTTATTCCTTTGTATCTATTCTAAAAAAAAATTTCTTAATGTTTATACGTAGAAATGATACTTTTATCGGAATTCGCTAAAATATAACAAATTATGGAGTTAAAATTCATATTTCATGTAGGAAATTTTTCAGGAAATAGCACTTTTATTTGAGATTGTAATCGAAAATATGTCGAATAAAAGTTGTAGCGCAGTTAGAAATATGTTCCTAACTTTACGTTTTAGGGGTCGGGAAGTTGTAGACAGCAAAATATTAGCACGCGTCCTGTACTATGCCTGGTTGGTTGTTGCAAACGTCAATCGACCCTGTCTCTTAGTGATTTATAAAGATAGTGTTTCTTTACCAAAACCGACTACATATTATGACAAAATGCTACTGTATGTCTTATTAGCATAATAATATTTTACTTCATTGAACTGGGAAAGGTTCTTAATTATTTAAAGTATTTGCAAGTTTTGGTTCAGGGGAGAATTTGCTCCTTACCTTAATATTGAAGGTCTTTCCATTATCCACCACTTTATGGACCGTCGTTTTCCAGACTTGCAATAACCGACTGCAGTGGAGGTTGAGAAAACTATTAGTAATCTAATTTATTTGTATGCTGTGCCGCTCTATCTAGTAAACTGCTGCACTCCTCATCGAACCATTCCTTACATCTTAAATCCTTCTTTTCTCCTATTACTTCCTCTGCAGACTTAGAGATATCTTCTCTGATTCTGAACCACCTCTCATCAACTCCGCAATCAACACCATCTCTTATATTCTCTATTAGCTTTCTATCCACCGTTTCTGTAAATCTCGTCATCGTTTCTGTATCTATCCAGATCCCATTTCTTCCTTCCATTTCTTTGATCAAGCATGATATACGTTCTCTTAGCTTCGCTTTGAAGATATAATGGTCCGAGTCACAGTTCGGTCCTCTGGCAGTTTTAACATCATTGAGACATGACGATTTTCAACATAGTCTAGCCGAGTAACAGTTCCATTTGGAGTTTTCCACGATCCATCATGAATATCTTTACGCTGGGAGTACGTACTTTTTATTAACATATCATATGCTTCAGCGAATTGACACAGAAGTTTACCATTTTCGTTAGTTGTGTCATGAAGTGAGGAATGTCCTGCAACAGCCTGCGTAAAGCTTTCCTTTCTTGCTTGAGCATTCATATCTCTCGGTATAATTTGAATGCCATATTTCTGAGTTGCATGGTAAGTTCGCTCTAGATTTTGGTAAAACAGAAGCTTTGTATCATCGTCAATGTCTTGGTTCCTGTCTGAGTAATATACTTGTTTATCTTTCTCACGTACCGAATCAACTTACGTTTCATGTTGGTAATGTGAGCTACGGTACACCCACCAAGTTTAACACCAAGACGATTAAAAGTTTTTAAATTATTCAACATCACGACAAATCAATAAACAGCTTATCAAAAAAACGTATGTTAATTATCATTCCAAGAAATGCAACAGATTATCCTATTATACACGTGTCTGATACGTAATCATAAAATCGAGAAAACATATTTTCTACGAATTTCTATGATTGGTCACAATTATTTCGACGTCGTTTTTACTACCTTGTACGCAGCAAAGGATGTATTGTAATCGCGAAAATTTTCGGTTTTCAGATTTCAACAGAAATATCTACTTTGACCATTCCTGAATCCATTTTGACTAGTTTCGTCGTGACGTCTGTACGTACGTATCTCGCATAACTCAAAAACGGTTAGCCTAAAAAAGTTAATATTTTGTATTTAGCATTGCTATAAAATCTAGCTGTTAACCTAGAATTGCAATTCATTGAAATGAAAATAATCATAAATTCATCGAAGACTCAGGAGTTAAATTAATACATCACGTTGAAAACGTGAAGCACTTGAAATAATAAAATCCTTCAAATCCAATCCACATTTTTGCTTAAATGACCAAATAAATATCTCCAATAGTCCAATCTTAAATTTATTCCCATCTATAACAGAAACGCTGCAAATTATTACACAATGGTTTATTATTTCCACTTATTTATTCCACTTGTTTATTATTCCACAAAAATATCTATTCTGTCAAAGTAAAAAATATGAAGCAGTAGGTACCAAAGGAAAAGAAATTTGAAGCTTGTCACAAGATGCCCGCCGTGAGAGTGCCGAACTGTGTTAATTAAAAAAACTGCGTCAATGCAAGTAGGCTGTGATGTAAAATGATACAGAGGAAATATTTGATGTGCACTTCACTAGGAAAAATAAAAACGAAGTTCATAAAGCTATATCTCAGCTAATAATGGTCCGATTTAGGTGATTTCTAGTTCGTATTGTAGGGATTTTCGTTAGCTTTCGTTTAAATACAATAAAAGCACCAAACAAAAAGTCTATTATTGAAAATAATAAAAGCATTTTCAGATAGAGATTTTTTTCTTTTTCGTTTTTTTTTCTTTTTTCTTTTTTGTTCTTTTAATGCCTTGTTATGCTGATTCCAAAACACCTTACATTTCTCCTCTATGTTTATAAATGGCCAAGTTATGGGTATATAAGATCTTTAATCGGCAATTATTATAGATTTTTTTTTTTTTTTGGTTTCTCGTTATGCTGATTCCAAAACACCTTACAGTTTCTCTCTATCTTTATAAATGACCGAGTTATGGACTTATGAGATCTCTAATTGGCCGCCATTTTGAAACAAAAAGACGGATTATAATGTCGAGTTCCGAGGATCACCCCGGGGTGACCTGTCACTTTGGTACCGAATCTCACGAAAATCGGTCCAGTAGTCTCGGAGAAAAGCCGCGGACGGCGTACGGCGGACGGCGGACGCACGGATTTTTTTTTTATTCTATATTTGGATTCTACGTATCTTGAAACGTAAAACCTCAAATTTTGAGGGGGGGTTACAAAAAAATTTTCTTTGGTCGATTCCAAAGGTCTATTATTGAAAATAATAAACCAAAAACATTAACAGATAGAGATTTTTTTATTTTTCGTTTTTTTTTCTTTTTTCTTTTTTTGTTATTTTAATGCCTTGTTATGCTGATTCCAAAACACCTTACATTTCTCCTCTATGTTTATAAATGGCCAAGTTATGGGTATATAAGATCTTTAATAGGCAATTATTATAGATTTTTTTTTTTTTTTGGTTTCTCGTTATGCTGATTCCAAAACACCTTACAGTTTCTCTCTATCTTTATAAAAGACCGAGTTATGGACTTATGAGATCTCTAATTGGCCGCCATTTTGAAACAAAAAGACGGATTATAATGTCGAGTTCCGAGGATCACCCCGGGGTGACCTGTCACTTTGGTACCGAATCTCACGAAAATCGGTCCAGTAGTCTCGGAGAAAAGCCGCGGACGGCGTACGGCGGACGGCGGACGCACGGATTTTTTTTTTATTCTATATTTGGATTCTACGTATCTTGAAACGTAAAACCTCAAATTTTGAGGGGGGGTTACAAAAAAATTTTCTTTGGTCGATTCCAAAGGTCTATTATTGAAAATAATAAACCAAAAACATTAACAGATAGAGATTTTTTTATTTTTCGTTTTTTTTTCTTTTTTCTTTTTTTGTTATTTTAATGCCTTGTTATGCTGATTCCAAAACACCTTACATTTCTCCTCTATGTTTATAAATGGCCAAGTTATGGGTATATAAGATCTTTAATAGGCAATTATTATAGATTTTTTGTTTTTCAATTGTTTTTTTTTTTTGTTTTTTTTGGTTTCTCGTTATGCTGATTCCAAAACACCTTACATTTTCTCTCTATCTTTATAAATGACCGAGTTATGGACTTATGAGATCTCTAATCGGCCGCCTTTTTGAAACAAAAAGACGGATTATAATGTCGAGTTCCGAGGATCACCCCGGGGTGACCTGTGACTTTGGTACCGAATCTCAAGAAAATCGGTCCAGTAGTCTCGGAGAAAAGCCGCGGACGGCGTACGGCGTACAGCGTACGGCGGATGGCGGACGCACGGATTTTTTTTTATTCGATATTTGGATTCTACGTATCTTGAAACGTAAAACCTCAAATTTTGAGGGGGGGTTACAAAAAAATTTTCTTTGGTCGATTCCAAAGGTCTATTATTGAGAATAATAAACCAAAAAACAATTACTCACCGGCATTACTGGTAAAACCCTGACCCTTAAACCATTTACCTAAAAACATCTTGCCTATCTCTTGTTCATTGTTAGTACAATGCGAGAAGAAACCAGTACAAACTTTTCTGTTTGATATAATCCATTTAAACCTTGGTGATTGCCAACATGTATTTGATTTTTTGTCTGAAGTAAATTCATAATTCATAGATCTTTTATAATACTGATTTATATAATTTAATATGTATAATAATACCAACTGTATTTTGAATTGCTTATTTTTGAATTTTTTGTGTGTTTTTAGAACTGAGGATGAATGTATAACATTTGAAACTAGTTTTCAATAAAACAAATTTATAGAAGTGGCAAATAATTTATCAATCCCTAATTAGATTGATCCTTCTATACCATCAGGCGGATGTCAACTGTGAGATCATATAGTTCGGTGATAAAGGGTACAAACGCGATTTTTTTCTCACTCTAATTAAATATTTTTATTACTTGTTTTAAGTGTTAAAATTGAGTGTAAAATAATTGTTTTCCACCCCATTTGTGAGATGAACAAGTCTGCAGCAGGAGAATAAGATATAAGTTCAGTCGGTTCATCTGCTTAAAATTTAGAAACCGTCGATTTCCTATGCTTTAGCTAGTGATATTGACAGTTCTAATGTTGCACAGAACAAGAAGAAATATATTGGGACCTTGCTACCTAATGAATGAAAACGACATATATTTATGGAATCAAACCTCCAGAAACAAGATCTTGTGTGTGTGTGTGTGTTTCAATAGATGGATGTCGCGACGCCGAGTGTAGTTTTGAGATTTTGCAATATTCGGAAACTAGTAACCATATTCAGGATCACTTTTTGAGCAACCGATTAATAATTTGATAGGCGAACAAGGAAGTCATGTGTTGTCCATATCAGATATTTTGAAAAAGGCTTTAGCACCAAACATTCGAAATTTAGGTTTCAATTTATTATGGAGCGTAAACACCACCTCTATCGATTCCCCCTCAAGATATATTGAAAAAAAAATTGGAAATGGTCTAAAAAATCAAATATTGATGAAGTCATTACAAATACTGACCGTTCTCAGTCGTCATTCTCGTTTTGACCAGTACTAGAATCCTTAAATATATATTGTAAATATAAAGGTTTTGCCAAATTAATAAGCCCCTACTGTATACATAAAGAATAAAATTTAAAAAATATATATATTGGTATTTGGAGATATAAATCGTTTCATATGTTTTTTGTGAAGTTTAATCGCGCTTATGCCTTAAACTCTGTACGTGCTGTAGGGCCAATGTATAGATAGATAGATATAACCATGACAGTTCACACCTTCACATCAAAAAAATAATGGGTTAGTGCAAAAATAATCGAGGTTTTTTACATTTATTGAAAATATGTCATATCTTTGCTTCATCAATATATATTTACTTAAAATAATTTCGATCAGAATCATTACACTTTTACCAGCTTACAAAAAGCTTATTCATTCCATTAGGAGAGAAATTTGGATCTCTAGAAAAAATGACCTCCCGAAAATTATTTTCAATATCATCCTGGTTTTGAAAGTTTTTCTCTCGTAAAAAGTTGTCGCGAGAGCTTGAAAAAGTGGAAGTCAGTCAGTAAGGGAGAGGTCAAGTGTATAGGGTGGGTGTTGAAGGATTTCGTAGTCCAACTCGTGTAGTCGACACAGCTTTGGTTGTGCAACGTGTGGCCGGGCATTACGAATGCCGGAGAAGGATCCTCTTGGAATTTGACAGCTTAAAAGAAGTAGCAAACGACGGCCTGATCTAGGCTTACAAAATTCAAATCTACTTCAAATTTAATCTTACTGCTAGATCTTTATCTATTCTAATTTTTCTATTTTTTTAATTGGATTTAGTTTACATATTTTATTGATTCATGAAGATTATTTGTTTTTCAATTTACTCTTTGTTCATGAAATTATTTTGGAGGGGGGAAAGATATTCCGCCCCTCTGCCTTTTATTACTATGGAGACAATTGCCACCCTCTGTCCTTCCCCTAAGCCTGTGCCTATGCGTGCATATAATTAAGGAGAATTTGGGTGTGGGATGACTGGCTAACCATGGCACGGCCTACAGGATTATATTAATAATTATAGACAATGACACATGCGAGCCTTGGTTATGGTCCGCATGGTCACTACAGCTATAAAAAAAATTGTTTCCTGGAGATATGATTTTTCCAATATTGCAAATTTCATACCATTTTAAGATGCCCAATGAGTGGCGAAACTATCTCAATATCATGACTTCCCTTATGTAAAGAATTATAAGAAATATAATTAATTATTTGAAGACCTTCCACGGCTATATTATATTTTGAATTTGAAAATCCTTGTTAGTTTTTTAAATACCTATTTTGTATTATTAGATTATATTTTTTAACAATTAAAATTGTATTTTCACAGATATTATATATTATAATGTATTGTGGATATTTTATATTATGATTGTTTCACTCCTGAATACAGACTCGGCTCATTGTATTAAGATTATGATGCAAACAACTTTTCATTGCCATGAACCTTACCTTCAAAATATAAAAGCAATGATTTCACTTTTTTGGGTCAATTACCGGAAGTTCAATTTCGATTCCCTTCGCGTTATCATTGTCATATCCCACATTAGATTTATAATTTTCCTAATTATGTATTTACTCCAAAACACTCGTCAAATTAAATATAACCCCACGACCCCGCTTAAAGAATATCACAATATTGTGCTACGTCTCAGTCGCAGACCATCAGTTGCTTCATACAGTCTAAGCTGAACAGGTATTTTTTGTTAATTTGATCACCTTTTTTCGGGAAAGTTTATATTTTATATTTATGTACATAGATATAATACTGTACGAACGCCATTTTTACATTGACAGCTAATAACTAGTAGTAAAAATATTAGTTCCAATCTGTTAATAAAGTTGTGTCTTTCAACTGCTTTTTTACATTGCTAGGCATCTTTTTTTGACCGTAAATGGAACCTATAGAAGCTTTTCTTCAAAATACTTTGTGATTTACATTTATCCTCGACAGTTTTCTATTTTTTAAGCCCTTGCCCGCAATCACCCAGCAAAACATGATAGTAGGGGCAAATGCAGACCTCTGTTGTGCTCCAAGTGAGCGTGTTTTATGCTTACCCTTACTATATGTTTTGTCGAAGCTACTGCGGACTAGTGAATTCAAACAAATTTTTTTTTCCTATAAATTTATTCAATTATATTCCACATTCCACTTTCGTAACTCAATGAAGATTTTAAAATCTAAATCTAGAACAAGCTTTAACTGTTTTCGATGATAAGAGTACTTTAATAATATCCGGAAACCGGACTATTTTGCACTTGCCCCAAAGCCGATCCACCTTGAATAATGAATCTTTTAGATAAGTTGTAAGTACTTACCACTTGAGGCAGAGGCAAATATGTACTAAGTACGATTCAATTAAATTATCAATCACATCAAAATGGACATAGTTGAAACGTAGGCTTCAATGTAATATTTAAATTAATATTGAATTGTCTACTTTATGTTATTTTTTTTTTATATGGTATTATTGTGTTATGTTGTATGTTGAAAATATCTGATGTGGACAGTCCTTGACTTCCTTATACGTCTATTAAACTATATAACTATATATCAGATTTCAACGGAAATACCCATTTTTCCAATCACTGAATCTTGTTTGACCAGTTTCTTCATGACGTCTTTACGTTCGTTCGTTCGTACGTATCTCGAATCACTCACAAACGGTTAGCCGTAGAAAGTTAAAATTTTGTATTTAGGATTATTGTAAAATCTGCTTGAGAACCTTTGGTCATTGCATAATCACTGGAAGTGGTACTTTACTTGAAGGTCATTATTGATTTTCATCAAAAATTATATTAAAATATAATGCAATACTTTTCAAATTAGGTATATAACGCTAACATATCAATATAAAAGCATAATAAATTTTGATTAAAATTGGCAAACCGGAAGTGGTACTTTACTTGAAGATCATATTAGACTTTTATTAAAAATGATATTAAAATATAATGTAAAACATCTCAAATTCGGTAAATTAGACTTTTATATCAATGTAAATAATATAATAGATTTTGGTTGAGAATGAAGAGCCGAAAGGAGAACTTTACTTGAAGGTCGTAATAAACATAGATCAAAATGTATTAAATGTCAGTTTACATTTAATACAGAGATCATATGGTTTGGTGATAAAGGTTATAAACGTGATTTTTTTCCACTCTAAAGAATTTTATTACTTGTTTTAAGTGTTAAAATTGAGTGTAAAATACTTTTTTTCCTCTCCATTTGTGAGCTGAATATGTCTGCAGCAGGAAAATAAGATATAAGTTGAGTGTATTTTTCCGCTTAAAATGTCGAAACTGTCGATTTCCAATGCTTTATCTAGTGATATTGACTGTTTTAATGTTGTCATGGAACACGAAGAAATCTCTTGGAAATTAGTTACCAACTGAAAAGAAAAAGCCTGATAATAACGGAATAAGTGTGACTTCCAGATACAAGAGCTTATGTGTGTGTGCCAATAGATGGGCGTCGCGACGCCGAGTGTCGTTTGTGAGATACTGCTATTGTCAGAAACTAGTAACCAAATTCAGGGTCACTTTTTGAGCCACCGATTTATTGTTTAATAGACTTACAACGAAGTCAAGGAGTGTCCACATCAGATATTTTAAACATACAACATCAATATTTGAGAAGGAATGAAAGTAGTTTTTTTTTCTTACAAGAAATAGATAATTATTATTAATCCAAGGATAAACGTTATCCATGCCAGTTTGAATTTTGGGAAGGTTAAGGAATGAATGAGATTTGCAAAATTTTTGGAATTTGATAAGGAATCAGACAAATGAGATAAAAATAAACAAATCGTATTCAAGGTTTTTGTTGAACAGTTCAAGAATTTTCCAGTATTTTATTTAGTAGAAATTATGCTTAATTTTATTTTTAAATTATTCATAAGCCTTAAAAAAATGGTTATATCATTTTTTCTAGTGGCATCGTAAGTTGGGACAATAAGGACCCAGTAAAGGGGTGTCTTTGGACTAACCTAAAAATTTATTTTAAATTACACCTTTCTGTTATTAGCAGCACTATTGCTAGGTCTTGAGGCACTTAACCAAGTTTGGTTCGGTTCCAAATAGCTTTAAATTATGGCTAATAATTTACATATTTAATTTTGGAACGCTGTTATTTAGCTCAGTCAATGACGGGATAGCTGGCTTTGGTCGCTATACCGCAGTGATTGTCCTTATTTCTTGCGATCTTCGCGAAGCCATCCTCCCCCCATGTCGTTCCCCAGGAATTCTTCACCAACCAGTAGGGATGTCCGTTCTCTTTACCGTATCCGATGATGAGGAGGGCGTGGTCCAGTTTGTCCTCACTGTTCTGGCAATCATCTGAGTGATAAACACCTAAAAAGAATCGTACCATTAAATAAAAAGAACTATAATAAAGAAATTGAAATAATATATTCCATAGCAAAAAATAACGGGAACAATAAAATCACTATCAATCATATTTTAAAAAAACAAATACAAAAAAATACAATTAATGATATCTATTCAACAACCCCCGAAGATTCGGCCCATCCCGAAACATTATGTTTTGATTCCATATTGCGGCTCTATATCGGAAATGAATTCAAAAAACTAGGATTAAACCCAGCATTTAAAATAGAAAAAAAAAACCTATCCTCATATTTCTCTTCTCCTAAAGACAAAATAGACTCTCCTTTCCAATATTTCTCTTCTCCTTTCTAAAAAATCGGAGTATACAAACTAAATTGTAATGATTGTGCAGCCAAATACACGGCAAAAATTAGAAGATCGCTAAATCAGAGATTAAAGGAACATATACGTGCATATAATAATAAGACAGAGAATTCCAACTATGCAATTCATTTAAATGAAAAAAACCCATAAATACATCAAAGACTCAGGAGTTAAATTAATACAGCCTCAAATTAAATATATATGAAGCACTTGAAATAATAAAATCCTCCAAATCCAATCCAAAAATTTTGTTTAAATGACCAAATAAATATAGTCCAATCTTAAATTTATTCCCATCTATAAAAGAAAAAATAATTACTCACCGGCATTACTGGAAAACCCCGACCCTTAAATCGTTTATCTATAAACATCCCAACTTTCCTTTCTTTCATTGTTAGTTCAGTGCGAGAAGAAACCAGTACAAACGTTTCTGTTTGATATAATCCATTTAAACCTTGGTGAGTACCAACATGTATTTGATTTCTTGTCTCAATTAAATTCATAATTCATAAATGTTTCATAATATTGATTTATATTGCATCTAATTTAATATGTATAATAATACCAAACTATATTTTGAATTGCTTATTTTTGAATTTTTGTATGTTTTTAGAACTGAAGATGAATGCATGACATCCGAAACTAGTTTTCAATAAAACAAAATTATAGAAGTGGCAAATAATTTATCAATCCCTAATTAGATTGATCCTTCCATGCCATCATGTGGATATCAACTGACCTAAAAAGGAGTTGGTGAATAGTCCAACTTCGATAAATTAATTCTAATAAATCAGATATTACGGTAGCCGATTAATATTATAGTAATAATTATTATAATCTTATCATTAAATCTACGACGTCGTGAAAAAACCGCTACGTGAGTCAAAATTATTATTTTTTTTGTTTCTATGTTTGAATTTGAACGTTTGTAATCGAACAAGAAAAAAAAAATGCCAAGATACATAAAATCCAAAAAGCAAAAAAAAAAAATCAAGCTGAGCCTACTTGGCGTATTTTTTTTAGGTACCAATTAGGCTTAAAAGTCCCAAGTTCTCCCAGGTTGATCCTGGGAACATAACCATCCGTCATTTCGTTTCGAAGGCTGCACGCACTTTCTCGGAAAGAATGGTCCTTCTATACTACCCTGTCGGACGGAAGGTCCGGGGATATTCTTTACTCCCCTGGATAAAAAATTAAAGATATGCTGTCTAAAACAAATTTCAAACAAATTTTATGTTAAAATTAAACCAAAAATATAACAATCTCGAGCTACAAAAAAGTTTTAGTTGAAGTTTTTAATTTAGTTCTAAGCAACATATTTTGTTTTGTATGTTGAATATTTGCAATGTGATTCTATCTACTGTTTATAGGGAAACAATTTTTCTGAGCCATTAGCAGGTGTCTATGCACCTGAGGAATCCCCCGTGCTAACGCCTTTGTTGTCAAAGCGTATACATGTGGCATTTAACGTGACTTCAGTTGTCACACATGAAGCCTGATAGTGCGACAGTACCATCAAGACATTGTAATATTGTCATGGCTCAAACTGACATTCAGTTTATACCATGGAAATGGCTGTGGCAGTTGCTGTCATGGAGGATACTGTCGCAGTAATGTTAGTAATCTTACACCATGTCACGAACTTTGAGTAATTCGCGTTATCGTGACTTAATTCGTCTTTTTTCTTCAGTCCAGATATTCTACGCAATACTTTATTTTCAAACCAATATAAATAATAAATATTACCTGATTTATAATGCTGGAAGTTTCCATCTTTGGAGTCAATGGCGACCGAGACTGGACCAATCGTCGCAACGGCTCTCTTGAGGACTTTTTCGTCGCCTAATGGCAGGTCCGCATAACCACTGATGGTAGCACCGATCGTAGACTCATTGAACCTACACTCTTTGATCTGAAAAGAAAAAATAAATAATACTTCTTAATTATGGATATGAATAGTAAATCTTAACCTTCTGCTTTATTTGTAATTTAGACCATTTCCTACCTGAGCTTCATAAGGATACGACTCCTCGGTATCAATACCGTTGTTGAGAATGTACTCGAAGGCAGTGTCCATCCATCCGACACGGCAGTGACCGGTTTCCTCAGGGGCGTTAACGCAATCGACGACGTTCTGTTCGCTGAGGGTTACGAGCTCACCAGTTTTGATGAAATGTTGGCTCTCGACTGCGCCTACCTGCATCAAATTTGTCCATAATTTTAAACATAAACTTTGAATGAAGAGAAACACTTTTTACAATAAATCATTTATTCAGCATTTTTCATTTTTCATGTGTATTCATCTTGTGAATGTTACAAAAACCCATACCCTAACTGGGCAAGAAGGTTATTTTTATTTCCTCACAAGCACTTCAGAGCGCAGCACAACAGCGCCAATATCCTTCAAATTCAAATCTTAATAAATAATATCAAATTTAATAATTTATTAATGTTTCATTTGGTTAATTGTTTTGATGTTTTAAGGCGAAAAGCATTTAGACCGTTAGAGCCCGATCCATGTAATAAAACTGCTACAATAAAATAAAATAAATAAAAAATCATTAATAGGATGATTTATCATTTATTATAAGATTATTACATTTGCTTCGATAAATTTACACGGGTAAGAAAGGATATTACTTGATCAGCGTGACCACAATCGTCCCAAGGTTATTGAGATGTTTTGCGGTATCCCTATTTCGTTTATTGTATCACGTGATATTATGACGTGATACATACGTGATATTGTGACGTGATTGTATCACGTGAATATTGACTATTTCGTTTATTGTATCACTGTAGAACGGAAACTACTGGAAGTAGTAATCAGCTGGATTAGAATCGAATGCCCAATCCTGAGCCGGGTAAGGACCACTTCCTCTTCGCGGATGCAGTGACTAGAGGATTTTCCAAGGTTTAATCTCTCTTCATAAGTTTGAATGTGCTTGGAGAATTCCTGTCCCACATGTCCTGTCATTCCTTGTGGATATTCCCATTTAATGGATATGCGAGTTTTGAGGATGTTAATAGGGCCCTACCACGACCTGGGAGAAAGGGTGCGTCTTCTGCTGGTTTATTGGCCATATCATCTCCCCATACACTGACATGAGCCGATTTTTCCATCTTTACCCATGGTCTTTTCTATTTCCAAGATTCGTTGGATTTCTGGATGATCGGAATACATTTTTTTCAATGTCTTTAAAGCACTGAATGAGTCTAACGCAATTACTACATTCTTGACAAGAATAGAGAGGAATGTTGCAATGGCATTTACCTCCGCAGTATGAACAGTACAAAGATGGTATAGTTTGAATTTGTGTGCGGGATCCTTGGTCAAAAAAGCTGATGAAGTTGGTGAGTCAGATTTGGTCACGTCTGCAAAAATGAATTGATGCGATCCTTGGGAATGACGATTCTATCTGATAAAATGGAAGAATATGAGTTGTAGTGTGAGAAGGTTCTATATGACTTCTACAAGTAGAAAGTATTCATGTTGCAATATCTGCAGACATAGTCGAGTTACAAGGACGCACGATCAGATACTAATTTATTGTAGTTTTGTTCTGCAGCATAGTTTTACAATGATTGAGGTATAGTGTAGATTAATCACTTGTGTAGCCATTTCAAGACAGCCCTGTGTCACTGCAACCTATGGATTGATGGGTGCAACGGTATGTGGTGGTCGAAAAAGGTTAGGTCAAAAAAGTCTAACAATAAGCTTGGACATCTATCCAAATAGCGGCAGCACCATATTAATCAATTTGTGATTGCATCATTAAATTATTTTCGATCGAAAATGTCAGTTTTCGAGCTAAATTCTCTTAGTTTAGGGGAAGTTTTGATTTTTCGTCGTCGGTCATAATGCGATGTAGAAACCCCCTACAATTTTGTATTTGAAGCAGCTGTTCACAAGCAAAGAAACACCGTTCAGCATCTCAACTCGTATGGAACACAATTCCCTTGCTTCTGAATCATTTCCATGGCTTCGAGACGTTTCGAAATGGCTTGTTAAGTCACTCCCAATGATTCTGCCAATTTGTCTTGCGTTTAGCACGAGTCTTCATCGAGAAATTCCTCCAATTCCGAATCCACCGCCATGCCTCAAAATCACCGCTCTTGAAGCGTTGAAACTACTCAGAAGTTCTTTCACTAAGAGCAGCCTCACCGTAAGCACATGAGAGCATTTGATGAGCCACAGCCGCAGTTTTCTTCAAATGAAATCAGAAAATCAAAACTTCTCTCAAATAACAAAAAATTGGCTCGAAAACTGACATCCTCGATCGAGAATACATTTATGATGTAATCACGAATTGACTAATATGGCGCTGCCGTTATGTTGACAGATGTCCAAGCTTACTGTTGGACATTTTTGACCTAACCTATTTCGACCACCAGAGCCGAAATAGCTCAGTTGGGAGAGCGTTAGACTGAAGGTCTAAAGGTCCCTGGTTCGATCCCGGGTTTCGGCATTAAAATTTTGACATGAGGTCCACACATCAATGCCAAACGAAAGACACTAAATCAACATTTCAGACTTTTATATTCTCTGCTTGGGCGTCGCTCAAAATTAGATCTAAGACAAAAGCTAAATACTTACACTTACCTACTTAAACCAATTTGGGCATATGCCTCACAAATATATGGAATTGCAAAAAAAACACACATCCAAAAACCCCAAATATTTCAGGCCAAAACTTTTAGGACAATCACGCAAGCACCTTGGTATGTAAGTAACATAACTCTGCACAAAGACTTAAACATGCCAACTGTCAAAGAACACATACGGACTTACTACAAAAGATTTCACAGCAAGCTTCAAGATCATCCATAGATTTAAAACACTATCTTCACTAAAAAAAACATCTCATAACACCACCATTGATAATTAATTAATTGAGCAATAACAAAATAAACATAACAACAATAACTTTCAATACATATAAACAATTGACTGATGTACTTTGTTACAATTTGATAAAATAGTTGTGATGAAATTTCGTGAGAATTTTCAATAAATTTCCTCCCACTTAACATATTATTCATGAAAAATTAATATTCATTCGTAAACCTCGGACAAGAATTATGCTGATATTAAAAAATGTCTATTATATTCGAATCATAAATAAAGTAATAAAAAATTCTATTGTTAATGATAGATATTTACCGCTGAAAAAATCCAACATGAAAAACACTCCTTTTGATCCTTAATTGGAGTGACTGCGTTCTGTTCCCTCCAATCAAAAGATTGAGGAAGGTCCCCGCCTCTCAGGAAGAATTGGTTGGTTTCTAAAAGCGGTCTTCTAGAGGATTTTCCCGAAGGTATGAAGCCAGTTTTCAAATTTCTGAATTCATTTTCACTCTGAAAATGCCGTTTATTCAGAATAAACAATTTATTATGAAATAACAGAAAATAATAGCAAGGATAATTATTTAGCATGTTTGTGCTAACGTACCAGATCGGAAAACATGTTAACACTCATCGAGAATGAAACCAACCCTTTTTTGTAAAGTTGATTGTGTTCGTCGATTCGTTTTTTATTCTCCAGAAATATTTCCATCCTTTGTACCTCTTCTTTTGTTGTACTGTATCTTTTGTCGTACGTCACCTAAGCAATTAAATTAAAAACTATTAGAATTGAAACAAAATACTAAACTGTTGTCTGCACAGTATTAATGTATAAATATGATCAGAATATGGCGAGGAGGAGGAGGGAGGGCGCCCAGAGCCCCACATCATAGAAAATTTAAATAAATGACTCATTCTTAACAGACTAATTTATAGTTATTAAAAATTAAATAATTGAGTTATTAATTATAGATGAATGGAGTTTATGTGGTATAACACCTAAAGGTCAGATCGCATGGAACCAAGCTATACATAAATAAAATTTAAACTGTATAAATATGCTTTTGAACAATATAACCATGAAAATTCGAACAGAACTTCATAATTATAAACTGAATACATGAGTTTCGGGTATAAATTTAGTACTCATATGGCATAAAATGATATTTTGCCTCAAATTATTCCGCAGGAAGGTCCGAAACCCTCCCTTCTACTTGGGAGATATTCTGCAGGCCCATCAAGATTACTAGTACCAGTGCCAGATCTCTCCAAACCCACATAACCAAAGGAGGTCACGCAAGCACTAGATCCGGCACTGAATATGATACAGTTCCACCTTGCCAGATGTCAAATTCTATCGGAATTGGTCGAGCGTTGTCGATTCCGCTATAAAATTTACTAATTTATATTTAAAAAATATTACCAAAATATGAAACAAACAAGCTATTGAATAATGCGTAAATAAAAAATGAAAAATTTATTCATTTATTATAATGAAAATGTTCAACTGTGGCTGAGCGCTTCCGATGTTTACGCGGTGAATGTTATGATATCTATTATTTTCTCAGATTTCTTTGAAAAAAAAATTAATATATAATTTTATAATATATAATATAATTAACGCATAGCGTTTTTGAAAAATAAAATTAATTTAAATTAAATAAATAAGCATAATAAAATTTAATAACATAGGAAATCACTAGGCTTGATTATTTTCAATAATAAACCTTTGTAATTGAACAAAAAAAAAAAAGAAGTTAACCTCCAAAAATGGATTAAAAAAAAATCATTCCTTCGCCCGAGGCTACTGTGGAAATGTCTTTGAGATTTACCACCAAATTCACAGGTCATCCCAGGATGATCCTCCGAACTCGACGAAACCATCCCTTATTTCGTTTCAAAATTAATATCTCGATTAATAGTTTATCCTTTTTAGACGTATAACAAGTTGAAAATAATGTACCGTAATAATTTATAGTGTTTTTGAGATTTGGTGATTCATAAGTGCAATTAATTACCAAGCTTTTTTTTTTGTTTCATGTTTGTTAATGTTCAATTAATCATTCAAATTTATCTAATTTTGTATCTAATTATTGATTAATAATTATTTTCTTATTAAACTTAAACCTATATTTTTTTACCAATAAAGGCACCAAATTTATATAATCAATAACAATTAAATATAATTAATTTGATTAAGGTTTTAAGTGTCTAAGTGCTACTAATGGAGATATTTTTTTTATATTATCGATAAGTAGCAAATAAATTATTTAATATTTTAAATACATTCATTTCAATTTGATATACCTTAATGTACTATATCATTATCACAAAAATTCACTTAAGTAACACTCTAAGACAAGATTTTTTTATTTTCACTTAAATTTCCTGGTAACTCTTATAAAAAAAATTTATTACATCATTCTCAAAAGCATTTCCTTAAGTATCAGCAGTTGGAGACAGCAGTATTCTATATTTATCAGTTACTAAATCCACTAATACGAAGTTCCAACAAATTAGTTTTGTTGCTAAGGTAAAAATAGGAATTGGTTGTATCGGCATCGCTACTTACGTATTAAGCGGTCGACTACGTGTTCATCAGTCATAATCTGACATTGATAACTTCAATCGTCTTCTTCGAATTTATGGGAACTTATGTGATGGAGTAAAAAAAATAAATTTCAATTACTTTCTATAAAAGAAATTCCTGCAATAATAATGAAAAATTAATATTAATATTTAAAATAACTGTTGTAATTAGATCACAGCGGTCGACTTCCAAACAAACCCCTAATGGCCCCTTTTCAGTATTTTAGCCTTACCGTAATTTAAATTTAGTAATTTACATAATGGAAGTACCACCATGCTCTTTCTCATATAATTTCTTCGTTGGAATGATCCCAAATTTTTAACATATTTCGTAAAAAAAAAGAAGAAAAAAACGATAAAATATCTCAAAACAGATAACTTATTGATAAACAAATTATATTAATTAATAAACAAAACAGAGAATTGAGGAAAGGTTATAGTGTAGGTTATAAGCGAACAACAGAACATATGGTCGACCTCGGTATCAAACTATCGGGTTTCCTTTCTTATTTATATTTTTCTCTATAAATCGCAAAACATTCAATATTACCTTGAATTTTGTCCATTCCTCCAGTTCGTTTTTGGATGGAGCTCCTGCAGAAAGGATCGCCAAGGCTGACAAGCAGCTCAGAGTGAGAAATATCCTCATATCTTCAAAACATTAAAATTAAGTAATTAATTTACTTATTTAAATTAAGTTTAATTAAAGTACCGTAGCTTGGGACTGCTTAAAATATTACCAGTAGTGGGATATTTGAGCCCAAACGAATTTTTTTTTTTAAATCACACTTAGGTCTCTTGTCATGGAAATATAGAAATAATTCACAGTATCTCCAGCAGGTAGAAGCACCTAACTAGGTCCTAAGGCACTTAACCACGTTCCTGCTACTTCCCTTAGGTTTGGGTTCAAGAAGCCCGCTTGAGGCCAAATAATCCCAAGTTACAGTAATTTAAAATTCTCTTTAATTAAAATGTGAAATTTTAAATCATAACAATATTGTCAAGCTAGATAATTCTTTAATAAACAAATAATTGACTTTTAAGGATTTCTGTTCCCTATTAAGGATAGAATTAACCTTAAATTCACAACAAAAATGGTTCAGCTAATTTATGATCAGGCCCCGATTTTCCGCTCTGGGAATAAAATATTTAACCACCGCTCCAGCCCACCTATATTGTTTTGTTTCCTTAAACATTATAATCATTACTTAAATTCAAGCTTATTCATTATTAGTTTTAAACCCACGCATACTAATAAATGTTATGGTTTTTAAACGTCACAGGCTTTTGTTTTTTGTAATTTATTATAATTACCGCTAATACAACAAACATTATAGCATGCTATGTCTAAATATGTGTAAATCTATTTCTAAAGTATTGGGGTGACTAAACTAAATTACCGTTTCACGGGTTAAAATGATTTTTTTTTTCTTATACCTCTGTTAATTCTAATGTTGTTGTTTTAGGTATCTTTTTAATCTAATATTATACTGAACCATTTAGTAAACATAATGTCTCTCTGTGAAACTCAGTACTTTTTTGGCATTCTTTCAATCAAAGTGACGTTGAGATATGAAATAAAGTAATTCTGCGACATCATTGGAAAAGGAAATTTTCGGCCGCCGAAACCGCACGTTTGATAACGTATTGATATGTTGCAGAGGAACCTAATCTTAATAGCGAACTGTGAGGAGGTGGTTCGCTAAATTCGAAGGTGGCGAAACAAGCTTGAAAAGTCGGGCTCAGGGCGACCATCTCTTGTGGACCGCGACGCTCTACGACACGCTATCGAAGATGATCCCACAAAAAGTACTCGGAAGCTATCCTCCGAATTTGGTTTGTCACAGTCAAGTGTGAATCGTCACTTACACGAATTAGGTAAAGAGAGGAGAGCATGTAGAGAAGTCCCACATGAAGCCACAAGCTTGCTGAAATGGATGCCACCAAACTTCTACCGCAGCCATCCTTCATCCATGATCTTGCGCCTTCGGACTTTTATCTTTTCCGAGGAATGGATCACATTCTTAAAGAGAAAACATTTCAAACATTGGAGGAGGTAAAAATTGGAGTAGAAGACTTTTTCCAGTCGAAACCCAAAGTGAGATACCGGCAGAGAATAGAAAAGCTGGCTTCTAGATGACAACTAAGCATAAAACATAATGGACTGTATTTCGAAAGTTAGAAGAAATATTATGTAAGAAAAAAATAAATTTCATTTTAACCCTTGAAACGATTATTTTTTTTACTCACCCTAATATTTAGTTTTAGGCCTAATATGTTTAAGCGCACTGCATAGGTTAAAGGATTTAAAGAGGTGGCGTTCGGGCTGAAGCCCCGCGCCCTAAAACAATAAATTATTTTTAATTTTTTTTTTACATAAGTCCATTTTTGTTTCTGTGAGTGATATGAGCCAAATAATAAACAATTGCAATATGCTCTATTTTTAAATCATAACATAAAAATTGTTTTGTTAATGCAGGATACAATTAAATTTTATTTCTCGTGATGTCACGTTCAAGTTAACTATTTAATATATAAAAATTCACGTAATCGTCTTTCTCAAAGGGTAAAGGTAAATAAATTATTGTTAAACTGTGGTAAATAATTAAGGTAAATAATTTAACTGTCTTTTGTAACGGCTACATTGTTCAACTTTTTCATCACAGTACCTTGCTTAAGACTATATCAATTTTTTTTGGTACAAAAAATAAAGAAATACATTTGAATATCGTCTATCTGAGTGATAGGTTAAAAACGACATGCTTCAGCTAATTAATGTAAGCTTGTGGGAAGAAATTAATATAAAAATATTCTCCCTAAAGATGTTATTGCTCTAATAATTACCTTCATTAAAAAGATACATATATTCAAATTTGAGTGAGTTTGGTTGACCGTAGATATACTTAAGGAAGAAGTTGGTCGGGGGGTGCGGTCAAAGACTAACACATTAATAAGTAAGACTTATTTATTTTGTGCCAACGTTTCGTGCAGTTGAGCACCAACTGAAGATTATTACGATTCAGTTGGCGCTCGACTGCACGCCTCTCTGCCCTGATGATGGCCTAAAACTTAGGTCGAAACGCTGGCACAAAATAAATAAGTCTTACTTATTAATGTGTTAGTCTTTCACCGCACCCTCCGACCAATTTCTTCCTTATACATATATATACACTCAAAACTGAATTTCTAATAGTTAAAGTTCACAGCTTCAAACGGTGTAAAAAACACAGGTTTAATCAGTGACCTTAAAAAATTTCCCCCTAGGGAGGGCCCCCTATTGCTATGAGGTATCTCTGTCACCAGACCTCCCCCAATAAAATAAAATCCTGGATCCGCTACTGATAGTCTAAACTAACACTTCCTCTTGGTCCTGTCCAAGGCAGTACAGTACAATGAGAGAAAGGATATTAATTACACTTCTTTCTGTTGTGCATTAAATAGCAAGATTTGACATATATTTTTAAAAAAGAAATCATTTCTTTACGTTAAAAAACTTATTTTTCGTCCCTCTAACTTTTTTGGCAACTCTAAGTCTTAGGCCCCTCATAAACTGGCTTTTTGAGCAAATCCCCAGTTGGTTCGTTCGGGACATGTCTATGATCAAGTGAAAATTGAAGGCATCTAACATTCTGATCTCATTACACTCTATATCTACTACCAAGGTTCTTATCTACGAGATACCGTTTCACAGTAGAAGGTTTTCGAAATTTTGAATGAGATTTTTAGCATTGTATGTCCCATTGTTGACAGAACAATACCCCTCAAACAATTGAGATGAAGCTCGCTTTTACACGGCTTTGAACCAGGCTCAACTAAGTGAATAAACACAAAAAAATATTAGCTGGAGTATGTTGCTACTTTCTAGGCCCGAAGGTATTTTTATAATTTATATTAATCTTTACAATACTAGTGACTATGATGAGTTTCTAATTAATGTGAGAAAAAAAAAAAAAAAAAGATACTACAATATCTGTTAGTATATTATTGGAATAATTCAAAACAAAGACTCAAATTTCTCAAACCGCAGTAAATAAATAACCAGTCAACGTTTCGCCAATTCAGGCATCATCAGAATTAGATAAGACCAAATATCTTCAGTTGGCGAACTATTTCGCACATCCAGAATGAAAGGGACACAACTCAAAAAAAATGTGTTCTTGTTAAAACGAACATTAGACGCAGGTTAAGTCCTATATAGAACTCTGTCTTCAGAGTTTTTTTATTTGTTTTTTTAAATCACTCTTTTAGTATATATTTAATTGATGGAAGAAGTTCCCTGTCTACGATATCTATAAAATATTATGTCGTCTAATAATCAAAATTTTTAATACGGTGATGTGGGGCATGCGCTTTTTGAGATTAAATGCGTAATTGTCTCGTTAAATCCAAACCTTCAATTGGTAAGAGCTGTCCTTTACAGAGCATGAAGCCTAAACACTGATGCGTCAGAAATCAGCCGCGAAAGTTCGCTAAGGTGAAGTATAACGAGTTGTAAAGATATTAGTTCCAACCTGTTGATAATGTTGTGCCTTTCAACTTTTGCAGTACAGCTGTGTCGGCGTTTATATACCAATAGGATTCTTTTTTCTTTTTAGTTTTTGCTGTCAGCGGTACCTGCAGAGCATATTCTTCAAAGTACTTTGTGATTTACATTTCTCCTTGACAGTTTTCTATTTTTGAAGCGGTTGTCCGCAGTCACTAAACACTCCCTAATCACCCCTAACCACCCCTAACCATCCCCTATCCATCCTCTAACCACCCACTAACCACAAAAGCAAAGCATTATAGCAGCGGCAAGTACAAACCTCTCTTGTGTGACGATTGTGCGTGGTGTACTTACCCGTACAATCATGTTTTCTCGAGGCAAGTACGGAATAGCAAATTAAAAAAAAAAAAAATCAATACATTTATTTAATTATTTTCCACATCCCACTTCCAAATTCATTGAAGATTGTAAAATGAGAATCTCAGACTTAATATTTGAAATAAAGACTGTTTGCAATATACAAATATTGCTGATAAGAAAAAAAAAAAATTATTCGTTGCAGTTATTCACTGCAGTGTCCTGTACAACACACAAAAAGTCCCTATTGGGGAAAGAGAGGGGAGACAATTCGAAGGTCCCTTTTTTTTGGTTCTTCGCTTATATCTTGGAAATTATGCCTCCTAACGATGAGACCATTCTGTACAAAATTAAAGCTGACAAAATTCACCTTATTTGGCCAAAAACTCTTCAGCTCATTGTCCAATGAAAAATTTAAGAATTTTCTTTAAGAATTTATAATAGTTTACAATTTTATCTTTAAAAGTTAAAGCAATTATGTGCAGAAATACATAACTTTCGTTTTTTTTTTTCGTTATTCCATTGCTCTAACTCTTTGTAAAAGCCAATATATACGTGTAAATAATATATATGCATTAAATGAGACTACAAGACCAGAAATACAAATGGGCCGATGGATAGATTTGGTTGTTAGAAGTAAAATTCTTCAGCACCTTTTTCTTCTTCTCATATTACTTTATATGCTTAGTGGAAGTAACAATTGGATGAAGCATAGTACTAAATTCGATGTATCATAATTAATCCGGTTTTACAGGTGAAACAGGATTACCTTGGCAAATTCAACTTCCAACCCCCTCAACCACTCTACCTCACTCCCTCACTCTATGAATGATCAAAAATAAAATATTAAGTTTACAGATTATTAATTGCAGCATAATTAACGACACTTACTTCATAATTAAAGAACACTTACTTCTTTAAATCTTCAAAGTAATCAACTCGAAAATACTATAAATATCGGTCACAATTAGAAATGCAAAAGGCAGCTGTTTGGGACCTGGGCGAAGGTCAGTCTCTAAGTTTTACTTATTTCTAATTATTGCCTTGCCTTCATAATTTTTATTTGTGCAATTTGGACAATTCAAGGGCACGTGTTACATTATTTTATAGGAAACTGAGATATTTATAAGAATTCGGGTGATTATTCGCCGTTTATAGGCGTCCAGGCTTTTAGCTCTGCTGCCATATCAATAGTCCCTGTAATGTCCTATCTTTCTTTCAATACGATGCAACCGACAAGTAAGAAGCAAATAGCATTGGAAAATAATCAAATATACAATGTATCAAATGTTCCACCTAACCTCAAACCTACACAAACAACCGCTAGTTATGCCAAAGCCACTGCTTCGGAGGGATTTTCTAAACGAGAAAATGCTATAATTTCACATTCTTTTCCTAGTATTAAGCAAAAAGGATATGCTCTCAAAATAGCAGCTTTAACGAAGCACGAATCCCTAAAGATATCGGATTACCGTTGAAGGGCTGTAAATAGGAGAACTAGATAGAACGTGTAGGATGTTTGTAGGCTTCTCTCATTGTCCTACCATGTTGGATCGTGAGTAGGGTTGTCGTCCTACAAACACCAGATGTTTATTTCTACGTCATTATTAACTCATTAATTTCTATCAATATTTGGTTACTATTACTCAAGAACTACCAGGTTAAAGTTTTTCTCCCTAGATTATGTTTTTTCTTTTTGACGGTTAGAATGTTTTTTTTTTTGGTTTATTATTTTCAATAATAGACCTTTGGAATCAACCAAGGAAACAATTCTTGTTTGTTTGTTTAGGTTTTAAGGCGTAAAACCGCTAGGTCATCAACGCCTGTGGCTATTTTTTTTTTTTCTATTATTTTTGATTTTTATTTTATTTATTTATTTTCTTTTTTTTTTTATCGAGACTTAAAAAAAAAAAAAAAAAGTAAGTAAATATATAATAATGATAATTAAAATATATATACACACACATACTCAAAGATAAAAAAATGATTCAGATAAATAAACAAAACAGATACATAGATAAACAAATAAGATATAATATATTATAAAAAACTATATTTTATTTATTATGTCATTTGCCTTTAGAAAGTTTAATACACATTTTATCTTGTTTTCATCGTTACATAGACTGGTTGCGATATCGGGTGTAAGTCCTGACCTGGCTAGAACCGAAATATAAAATGGGCATTCCTGAAAGATATGACTGACCGTGAGGGTGTTTTGACAGTGTTGGCATTTCGGTGGCGGTTGCTTGCTAATAAGATAGGAATGGGTCAAATTGGTGTATCCTATTCTCAGTCGGTTTATTGCTCTTTCTTCTCTACGATTAGAACGATTTGACGTGGTCCATGGCTTGACTAATGTTTTAATGGCCTTCAGTTTACTTGGTGGGCTCTCATTCCACATGGATTGCCACCCATCAGTAATTTCTCTTTTGAGGGGAAGACTGAGTTCTAGAGGTGTTAAAATGGCAGCGCCTCGACCTGGAAGAGTAAGTGCCTGTTTGGCTGCTAGGTCCGCGAGCTCGTTACCGACTATTCCTACGTGGCTTGGCACCCATAAGAAGTATACCGATTTTCTTAGGTTTTCGAGCATATGGAGGTAAGTATGGATTTTAAGTAATGTAGGGTGTTTTGGATATGTATTATTTAAACCTTTTAGTGAACTGAAAGAGTCAGTTATTATTGCGATGGTTGTAGGCGATATTGACATTGAGAAGTGAAGGGCTGAGACTATTGCATGGACTATGAGACTATCGGCGGTATAAATGCTGCACAGTTTATGTAGTTTTATTTTGTGGGTTGAGCTATGGGTAACGAAGGAAGATGCTGTAGAGTCGGAGGATTTAGATCCATCTGTATAGATTAAGAATGGTTCCGGAATATTCTGGAGGAGGCGGGAAAATTCAGTTTTGTATTCCAAGGGCAATGTTTTGTTTTTGGGTAGTCGTGATAAATGTAACATAATTTTTGGTGGTTTGTGCGTTCATGGAGGAGTATGAATTTCAGGTTTATATAAAGGAATTCCTTTAAGGAACGATGTAGCGGAAGAAATTCTCTCTGATAAAGGAAGTGTTGGATTAATTTTTTTTTCAAAAGTTTTGGAGAATTTTGGTTTGAAAATGTACCTATGTGTTGGGTGTTCTGTTTGAGGGAAGAGTTTAGAGATATAGTTTATTGCCAGTTTTTTTCTTCTAAATAAAAGAGGCGGTAGTCCTGCTTCGGAACACAGACTGAGAATAGGACTGCTTCTAAACGCGCCGGTCGCGATGCGTATTTCGGTTTGATGGACAGTATCGAGTTTATTAAGGATCCGGTAGCGGGCAGAACCATAGATAAAACACCCATAATCTAATTTCGAGCATACTAAAGATCGGTAAAGTTTTAGCAGAGTGATTCTATCTGAGCCCCAGGAAGTACCGCTGAGAAATCGTAGTATATTTAATTTTTTTGTTGCAGTTAGTTTTAGTGTAGAGACGTGTGGTTCCCAAGTCAGTTTTCGGTCAAAAATCATTCCTAAGAATCTATGGTTGTTTGTATATGGGATCGAGGAATTACCTAAAAGTAGTTCGGGAGAGGTGGGAGTATTTCTCTTTCTGCTGAAATGTAAACATTTAGTTTTTTCGGTAGAGAAACGAAGACCAATGGAGAGAGACCAGTTATTAATTATATTGATGGCTTCCTGTAATTTAAGTTGTATGGTGGTAATGTTATCAGATCGACAAATAATGGCTAGATCATCTGCGAACAAGAGCGGTTTGACATCCCTAGGTAAGCTGAGTCCCAGGTCATTTATTGCTAGGCAGAATAGAGTGGGGCTAAGGACACAGCCTTGTGGGACACCGTTGACCTGTTCATAGTTCTCAGATAGTTCGCATCCTATTCTAACTCTGAAGTGACGGTTTGAAAGAAACTGTTTGATAAAATAGAACATTTGCTCTCTGATTCCTATAGATGATAACTTATTGAGAATTACTGCGTGGTTTATGCTATCAAAAGCCTTCTTCATATCAAAGAATACAGCGATCATCTGTTGAGCGTTGATGAAGGCATATTGGGCTTCGGCCTCTAATGTAACCAGATGATCTATTGTGCATCGTCCTTTGCGGAACCCAGATTGAAATGGTTGTATTAAATTGTTATTCTCTATTATCCACATTAATCTTTTGTTGAACATACGTTCCATAATTTTGCTTAGACAACTAGTTAGGAATATGGGGCGATAGCTGTTTGGGTCTCGTTTGTCTTTTTCGTTTTTAAGAATCGGGATTATGACTGAATCGCGCCAGGTGCTTGGGAAGAGTCCAGTGAACCAGATGTGATTATAGTATTCAAGCAGCCATTTTTGTGTGTCAACTGGAAGATTTTTTATCATGTCGTAATGGACAATTCTTGTAACCTCTCTCAAAATTTGAGGTTTTACCTTTCAAGATTCGTAGAATCCAAATATCGGAAAAAAAAGTTTTGAACCACTGTGCGTCGCGCGGACAGTTTGAAGGACAATTTTTTTTTTTGGAATATCGCTAATATCTAGAAAATCCATCCTAGCGACAAGATTGTGTACGGATAATGAAATATTTTCGGATTTGATGTGCTTTCTTATTATATTAAGAATGCCTTTAACCTTTTTATTGTATTTAAACGAAAGCTGAAGAAATTAACTACAAAAGGAAAAACAAAATATTTAAATCGGACCAGTATTAGCTGAGATATAGCGTAATGAACTTCGTAGACTGATTCTCCGGCGCGGTTGGTTAGCGTGGCTCATCGGTCATAACTCCTGACTTATCTATTGGGCTTCTGACTTCATCGTATCTCTCTGTTTTATCCTTCCTTGGATTATTTCTGCACTTCCTTTAGCTTCCTTAGTCTTTCCTTTTTTTTTTTTCTCCCATTGAATTGCACATCCAATATTTCCTCTGTATCGTTTTACCCTCTGACGTCCTAACCACCTCAGCCTACTTTCATTGACACAGTTTTTTCTTAACACTCCCAGTTCGGCACTCTCGCGGCGATCATCTTGGGACAAGCTTCAAATTTCTTTTCCTTTAGTGCCCACTACTTTTTTTTTTTTTACTTGTACAGAATAGATATTTTTGAAATATGACTAAGTGGAAATAATGAACCATTGTGTCATAATTTGCAGCGTTTTTTTCTTTATTTTTTTGTGCATACTACTAAATGCGTTCATACTTTTTATCTAATTAGAAACTAATAATTGAAATGATAAGAAAAAAATGGTTTGAAAACACATTTTCATTTATTTATTTTTTTATTACTTTATTTTACACGTATTTCCAAAACATGCAACTAATGAAAATATGTTCTCATGTCCAAAATCTCTTATTATAACGTCAATGTGTCGTTCTATTGTTGGGACTGAATTAAAATATTAAATAAATGATGTGATTATTTTATAAATGGCGACAATTTTGAACTAATAATTTTAGATCCTATTTGGTTTTTGTTCGTCAGATCCTAAATGTTCATCTCTAATTTATCTTATTTTTTGTTGTTTTAAATTTGCCTATAATCATTAATTTGATCCGATCTTCCATATAGTATAACTAATTTAAATTATAATTGAGTTTAAGTAATATGAAAATGTACAAACCTTGTAAATTAAAACGTATAAAACAAATATAAACCTTAAGTCCATTTTTCATCATTTATCCTTATCTTATACTAGAAGGATGATTTAGTTATCCATTCCTAAGTAATTTTTATAACCCTTCATATTTATTTTATTTGACATTTTTAAATCACAGTAATTTATTTGGTTTATAAAAATTTTTTCGTCCAAACCCTCTTTTTATTTTTTTCAAATAATGCCAAAGCAAGACAAATTGCCGGCATTTTTCTATTTTTTAAATCATTGATAAGCGATGAATGCAGCTTAGGATAGCTGATCATATCCGTTGCAAGTTGTATGTAGTTCCACTAAGTAGTACCGTGAATGGTTGCTAAGCTGTAGCTTTACTGGCTGGGCTACTCATAGAAATGCCGGTCCGCTCCACCCTCTCCCAGACTGGTTTTAACTCGGTTATGTTTTTGTTGGAGAAAGTTAGTCTGTGCTAACTTTCAATTAAAATGGATCTGATGGCAAATGACGGTGGAGAGTAGAATGTGTCGATCCAAGTTTTTCTGCCAATTCTTCAACTGTTACAACAGGATTTTCTTCAACAGTAGACTGCAATAGTCCGTCGTCAAAAGCTCTACACTTTTCTATACATGAAAAGTTAAGGAACTTTAAGGAGAAGACATGTGAAACTTAAAGTTTCATCAAAATCGTTGATCTGTTTATGAGAAATTGTAAAAAAGTGTAAAATAGATGATATAACTGACACTTCCGGTAAGACGCTCTATCTTTGCTAATTCTGTTTCGATTTTGATTATTCCTTTTTTATTGTTTAGATAATATAATTATGTTTCATATGATTGTGTACATAATTTACAATAGAATGCATACTTTTTATGTTATACGTAAATAAAATATTCTTTACATCATAATTTTTTCACTGCATTTCCTCGGTGATGTACTGCATGTATGAAACGTTAAAGGGCTTTACGAAGAATATTTTAGACAAGTTTCATCAAAATCTTTAGAGCCGTTTTCAAGAAAATTATACAAAAATTGCAAAATCGATTATATTATAAGTGGATTATAAGTGGCACTTCCGGTTAGTCGATTTTGCCTAAAAGTTGCTGTAACATCACAGGCATATACCTGCCTTAAATACGTAATTTCAGTTTCATAGGACTTTTCGTTTTTGAGCTAGGATGTCTATTTCATAAATAGGTAAGGGAAAGTAAAAGAATACTGAGATCATGGAGGCGTTGATGTTGCCAAAATATTTCCAATTAAAAAGAAGATATTTTTTCATGTCATCACCAATAACATTTCACACCACACGTAATGGAAAGATCATTAATTCATTATTCAGTATAGTGCCGTTCATGTTTTTAGTATTTTTACTTCCTTGTACGAAGTAAAGGAAGTATTGTAATCGCGAAAATTTTCGGATTTCAGATTTGAACGGAAATATCCATTTTGACCATCCCTGGATCCTGAACTTCTCAAATTTGGTATGTAAAACTTAATATAATTAAAACAAATAATATAATAAATTTTGGTTAACATTGGCAGACCGAAAGTGGTACTTTACATGAAGGTCATATTAGGCTTTTATCAAAAATTCCATTAAAATATAATGTAAAATATCTCAAATTTGGTAAATAGGACTTCTATATCGATACGAATGTATTTACTAGATTTGGTTAAAATTGGTGAGCCGAAAAGGTTAATTTACTTGAAGCTCAAATAAGCTTACATTAAAAATTATATTTAAATTTAACACAGAAATCGTATGTTTCGGTAGTAAACGCAATTTGGTTTCCAATCCAATTAAACATTTTTATTACTTGTTTTAAGTGTTAAAATTTAGTGTAAAATACTGGTTTTCCTCCCCATTTGTGAGATCAACAAGTCTGCAGCAGGAGAATAAGATATAAGTTAAGTGGGATTTACGCTTAAAATGTCGATTTCCAATGCTTTATCTAGTGATATTGACAGTTTTAATGTTGTCACGGAACATGGTATATCTTGGAAACTAGTTACCTACTGAAGGAAAACGACATATAATAACAGAATGAGACCTCCAGAAACAAGAGATTGTGTGTGTGTGTGTGTGTGTGTGTGTGTGTGTGTGTGTGTGTGTGTGTGTGTGTGTGTGTGTGTGTGAGTGGGTGTGTGTGTGTATGTGTCAATAAATGGACATCGCGACGCCGAGTGTCGTTTTTGAGATACTGCAATCTTCGGAAACTAGTAACCAAATTCAGGATCATTTTTTGAGCCACCGATTTATAGTTTAATAGGCATACAAGGAAGTCTTGCGTTATCCACATCAGATATTTTTTTTTTCAAAATTTACAATTTTCAGAAAACTTATTTCATTTACAATTTTCATGTTTTTCATATAACTACTTGATCGAATCCAAAGAAAATTCCTGGGATTACATAAGACTTGATTACCTTGAGCAATTTTACAACTTACTTGCTGGTGCGTTAGTGATGATGGCGCACTAAATTCTCGACTCTCTCAGTTGCCAACTACTGAGATTCGCAGATAGTTCACTCGCAATGACGATAATGAACGCCTAATTTACAAGCACACATTCCAGCGAATAGCCGGTTAAAGCAGCCCGGCTAAATAAGATAGGCCTCTTATGATTCCTCGAAATATTCCCGGTAGAGATGGAAATGATTTTTTACTTTCCCTTATCTATATATTACATATCGTATATAGTAAGGGGAAGTATTGCGATCGTGAAAATTTTCGAATTCTAGTTTTCAACGGAAATATACGTTTTATGGTCCCCTGAGTCCAAATAACCAAGTCTCGCAAAATGGTCTGTGTGTCCGTGTATATGTGAAAAGCCTAGCTCAAAAATGAAAAGTTGTACGATACTGAAATAACGTATTTAAGGTAGGCACGTGCATGTGATATTACAGTAATTTTTTCGTCGAAATCGAATAACCGGAAAGTAGCACTTTGTTATTTAATCGATTTTAAACTTTTATTCGTTTTAAATATATGTAGTGTATCAACAGTTAACACATGCCATTGACCCAGGAAGTATTAGTTATTAAATAGAGTTTATAGCCCAGGAAATTATTGTTATGCTTCCTGGTTATCAGCGTTAAAACAAGTTTTATTTCCTTAATCATCCCTTCTCCTATTGTATGCATAAAATCCTATCTGAAATGGACAGATCAATCAGTATCACAATGTAAGAATCAGTATTAGAATGTAGTAATAGAATGTAAAGTAGAATAAGAAATTGTGAGACACTCTCTCTTAGCTTTAAGTCTAGTTATATCTTTAGTAGAGTCTATCTGTAGTTAAACACTCAGTAGCTCATTATTTATATCATGTAACCTTTACTTCTGTCTAATAAAGTAATTTCTAAGGCTTAAACGATCATCGACTTTGTTAATTGGCGCCCGAACAGGGGACAGCATCCACCTACATTTCACCTGTAGCTCTGATCGCCGTTTCAGAACAACTTTGAAGGACTAAATAATTCTCCACTGCACTCAGGTTTTATTTACAAGTCGGCCCACTTACCTAAGGTACCCTTCGCTTCAAGTTCTACACTTCGGACAGACCCACAGACCTGTCAGGTATTGACATCTCAGGTATTTGTCTACATCTCTGCTGGATCCGCTGACCTCAGGAGTCCAGAAGAAGATAACAGATCGATAAGTCGTAAGTTAAAGATTCAACTTTATTTTTTAGTTGAAATAATTATATTTTTGTTTAGTTTAAATTCTGGTAAACCAAATATTAATGTTTATTACAAATGATGTAATATGAAAAGCAAGGAAACAAGTTGATAATTGAATTCTTTAAGGATTTAATGAATTTAAAAGTAAATAAATTGGATGCAAGCAATTTGAATAATTTATTATTAAAGAGTTAATGCTTTTGAAATGAAGGTAATTTGCTAAATAAAACATTTATTGTGATTTATAATTCATTGTGAGTGAATTATAATTTAAATCGTGATAAGATTTATTACAATTGAAGTAATTTAAAGTTGTTGATTTATGTAAATTTGCTGTATGATATCGTTAAAGATTTAAAGTTTTGAAAAAACATGTAATTTGCTATTTTAATAGAATTAAGAATATTTGAATTAATAAGTAAGCGAATAATTAATTGTAAATTGCAATATAATTTATGCAATATAATTAATGCAATATAATGTATAAATAATTAACTAAATAGAAGTATTTAAGGAATATGGCATCCTTAATGATGGATATGAAACAATGCAGTAATATTCCATTTTTTGATGGTGAATCAGATAATTTGAAGAATTTTATAAATGTCGTGAGACAGTTAAGAAATGAAATCGAAATCGGAATAATTCATATAAAGAATTAAATGTAGATTATTAAATGGTGTAATTGCTCGCCTCACCAAAGGAGCAGAATATATTAAAAGAATTTCTAATTTTTAAAATATTGATAGTTTATTAAACTAAATCGAATATATTTTTGGTAATAAAAGAAAAATCAATTGAAGTATTAAATAATCATTTTAAAACAGAAAAATTAAATTATTTTATAGAGCCGCGTAAAAATTAAAAAAATTCCAACATAATGCTGTAGATGAAAATAAGTATTGTCTGAAGGAGGAAATAGAAAATGTTTCCATTTTAAAAACTTAAACATCCAAAACAGTAAATATTTTGTTGAATCCTAAACAATAAATAAGCGAAATGACAAAAGATCAAACGCATTAGATAATTATAATCAAAATTTGTATTCTAACTATAATCAAAATTATAATAGAACTTATCCGCGAGAAAATATTCAACAATACAATCGTGAATGGTCCCCGAGGGAACAAAATATTTTTTTCAATAATAGGTCAAATAACAATTGTAAATCCAGACAACAACAATACAGACCTTTTAATATTTTTGGTAAACCTTTGGAATCGCTACTATCTAATTATCGGAGAGGTCTAGATTCTCAGACCAGACTATACTTTCACCCACTGCGCATGCCCAATTAAATAATCAAACCGATGGATCCTATTCACTTAGAATATTCATGTAGGGTTAGGTCAGACTTCCCGCCTTTTACCGAATAGATCCCCACCGCCTTCTTTTCTACTCCATCTTTAAATTTAAATATCATGGCCAATCTCTTCAACGTTCTATTGGCTTCGGATCTGGGAAGTTTAGTCCAAGTGGTGAAAAAAATTTACCAATTATGTGTAACACTAAGGATCAATAGATTTTCGTCCGTGAAGTTTTAGAAAATTGCATTCATTTTCTAATGAAAAGGGGACGTTGAGCTTCAACGAATCCGGGTGCGCCACTTGTTATCAGCAATCGTTTATTATTACTACACCTCTGGCTTACCATTCTTCCGCTCCCTGGCGTATGATGGTTCGTAGTTCCTGACTTGGTCCTTGGATGGAAATTGTTAATAGCATAATCCGAATGAGTTGGTCATGGATCAAATTAACCTTTTTCCTCTGTAGAGAGTCTTCTTAGTATTGCAATACCCCTTCGTAAAAATGCTGGAAGTCTGACCTAATCCTACACCAGCGATCCAACTGAGAAGGATCCGTCAGTTTGAGAATTTAATTGCGCATGCGCAGTGGGTGAAAGTATAGTCTGGTCTGAAAATCTAGACCTCTTAACAGTTGTTAGTAGCAATTCCAAAGGTTTACCTAAGCAAAACTTCTAAGCATTAAACTGATAAATCTAAATCATTTAATGAAAACTATATATACAAAAAACAAAACAATTACTTACAGTACGGAAGAAAGAATTCACAGTTGAAGCATAAATCACTGTTAGGATATAATGAATTAAAAACTCAGTGGGACAAACATAGTTAACTGCAGGCGAATCAGCAACTGAATGGTGCAATATAATTAGAATAAGGAATTGCTTACACAATATTTTGTCGATGAAACAGTTGCTTTTCGTGGCCTATTAGCTAGTAAAGTGTTCATTATTCTTTAATGTTTAATTTAATATTTAAAGTCGCACTAATAATTACCGAATACATTGTACATGTTGTTTAGTAAAAAACTATTTACTGTTGCATCAATATATCATTAATGATGTCCTATTTAAATTTTTATTTTAAAGATTTACCAAATCTTTAAATAGTTCAAGAAAAAAGGGATAAATGTTTAATTTGAACTAAATATAAAAGGTTAGATCTAACTCCCACATATATAATTATTGTTTCTGAAAAATGTTTAAGTGTAATATATCCTTATAAAAAATGTATTACTATATTTACATTATTATTATTTCTATTACAAACAAAAGGTATAATTTATAATTTGATGTACGTTTTAAAATGTAGAAATGATGCATTTTTATTTGTGATTAGAGTTATAAGTGTAATTAAATCATTTATTTGTTAGGAGCTCAGTCAAAAATAATTTTTAATTATATAGAAAGAATTGGACAAAACATTTTCTTATAAAATAAAACGTGGAATAAGTAGCTTAAGTGATTTTATGTAATTGGATAATGTAAATTTTTAGTTTTTTGGATGTTACATGTCTAATATTAGAAAGTTTCAAATAGATTCAAATACATAGTTATTTCTTTTATGTATACTGATTACCATTTGTAATTATATTTTATTATAGTCTAGAAAATGTTAACAATTTGACTTAAACTTTGAAAATAAGATGTGGTGTATTAGTCAGTTTCATAAAAATGTAAAGATAGGTTTTTTATACTAAAAATCCCATTCCGAATGAACCTACACTATCCAAAGTACTTGTATATCCTGCATAATTTGATCCAAGAATTACTTCCTACCTAAATACCTACTTAATACTTTTAAAAAAAGCTCAAGATAATTCGCTTTTTTCATAAAGGAAGGAGGAGTTAACACATGCCATTGACCCAGGAAGTATTAGTTATTAAATAGGGTTTATAACCCAGGAAGTTATTGTTATGCTTCCTGGTTATCAGCGTTAAAGCAAGTTTTATTTCCTTAATCATCCCTTCTCCTATTGTATGTATAAAAGCCAATCTGAAAGGGACAGATCAATCAGTATCACAATGTAAGAATCAGTATTATAATCAGTATTAGAATGTAGTATTAGAATGTAAAGTAGAATAAGAAATTGTGAAACACTCTCTCTTAGCTTTAAGTCTAGTTATAATATCTTTAGTAGAGTCTATCTGTAGTTAAACACTCAGTAGCTCATTATTAATATTATGTAACCTTTACTTCTGTCTAATTAAGTAATTTCTAGGTCTTACACGATCATCGACTTTGTTAATTCAACGAAAAAATGCTGGAAAAAAAGTTATGATAAAAAGAATACTTTATTTGCTCTTAACTTAAAAAGCAAGCATTTTATAGTGAATTATGTATAAAATTGCATGAAAGGTAATTAAATGATCTAAATAACAAAAAATAAATCATCAACATCGGACCAGTATTAGAAAAGATACAGCGTCTGAAAAGAGACGGATGCGACCGAACCTCCTCCCACCAATCAGCCAATCTGTTGTCAAAAATACACTCTGAAATAATGTAATATAAGAATACAAAAGCAGAAATTAACTTCATAATTTATATTTTTGTATTATTTAATGGAAACAAACTATTTCATGGAAACTGAACTGAATCTTTTAAAATATATTTTCAACTTTATAATTATTATTATTGTTTCGCGGCGCTACAACCCGGTTACAGGTCTTGGCCTCTTAGCCTCCAACCGTTTCCTCCAATCGTCACGGTCTTGTGCCGACGCCTTCCAGTTCCTGACTCCAAGGACGCTATAAGCATTTCCCACCACACCATTTGACCAACTCAGCTTTGATCTCCCTCTCCTTCTTGTTCTATGGATTGGCTGGGTCAGCAGTATTTTGGGCATTTCTTCATCCGCCATTCTGGTGATATGCCCAGCATTATAAGCGCCTCAACTTCATTGATCTGACAACATCTGCATCCGCAAAAGCGATGTATAGCTCCTAGTTCATGTGTCGCCTCCGATTTTCTTCAATCTTTAAACCCCCAAAGTTACAGCGGAGTACTTTTCTTTCAAAAATGAGGAGCTCCTTTTCGGCACCCAGCCCAAAGTAGCATTTATTGGCTGCGTTGATCCTCTTTCTTATCTCAATATCAGGGTTATTATCCTGGGTGACCACAGATCTCAGGTAAGTAAACTCCGATACTTTTTCAAAGTTATGAGGTCCAATATTAACCGTCTCACCTGGCTTAGGAATCTCTTCTATTATCATGTACTTGGTTTTGGACTCGTTAACTTCAAGTCGAAGTCTGCTTGCTGGGTCTTCCAGTTCCAGAAAAGCCTCAGTCACGGCCTGCAGAGAGCGTCCCACAATGCCTACATCATCAGCAAAGGCCACCAATTGGACAAGCCTCGTAAATATGTCCTATATCTCGTCCACATAAGCCCGCGTCTCTTATAGCCTTCTAAAGTGTCAGATTAAACAAAATATAGGTCAGTGCATCCATCCCCTTGAGGTAGTCATTTTGCTGTTCGAAATTCTTCGGATATTTCACCGTTTATCGTTACCATGCATCTCACATCCTTCATAGTAAGGTTTATCAAGCGTGCAATGTTCACCAGCTCCTTCCTGTCAATAGTTTAGAATATTATTAAAGCGATTCCCCCATCCTCAAGAACTTCAGACTTGTCGGTCACTAAGTTGCCCACTTTATCCTTACAAGATTTTAATTTATTTGTGTAGGGCATTCTTTCTTTGTTGACAAACCGGAAGAAGTCTATTTTCTTTGCTACGACACAGCAGTTCCACATTCTCCAGCTCCTCCTTCTCTTTCTCCTTCCTCCTATGTCTGCATTCCTCATCGAACCATGGCGACCTAGGTTCCTTCTCGTGTGGTCCTAGTACTTCTTCAGCTGCTTCCATTATTGCTTTACGACAGTCTGACCTTTACCTTCAATATCCTGACCAGCATCACACCTTCTAAGGCGTACTTTAGAGTCAAGTACTTTAACATAGTTATGCTAGGTCTCTGCATCTTTCAACTTTCTTAAGTTTAAGGTTTTGGGTTTCGCTAGATCTTCAAGGATTCCTTATTGAGCAGATCTTGGCAGTTATATGTGTTATGCACAGAAAGTGGTCCGAATCTACGTTGGCTCCTCTGAATGTTCTCACATTCCGTAGATTGCTTCTATGGCGTCTTCCTATAAGAATATGGTCAATCTGGTTTACCACTGACCGGTCGGGTGATGTCCAACTGTCCTTGTGAATATTTTTATGCGGATTCAGAGTGCTACCCACAACGAAATTTATTAGACTTTGTCCTTTATCGTTGGTGGCATCATGAAGGCTGTATTTTGTTATTATAGATATCGCTGCTATATAGATTCCTTTCCCATCTTAGCATTAAAGTCTCCAGCTATCTCTTACATCTCTGTTGGTGTATGTACACTTAAGAGGCTATAATTGTAAAATTTTCTTATTAGACAGATTCACGATAGTTGTTTTCCCTTTTTTACGAATCCTGTGCCAAATTCATGTAAACTCTCATGACCGCTGTAGTAGATAAAGTGGCGCCTTTTTTCAAGAATTCCTTGACCAGTCTACCTGATCTCCTGGATAGCTTTGTCAATTTTGTATTTGTCCGATTGATCTAAGAGCAAGTGCTCCGGGTCTATAAAGTGGCATTACGTTCCAATATCCAAAGTTAAGAATCCTATGGGGATTGCCATCCGGCATCGTTTCCTTTTAAGACTGATCACATCCGAGGCTGTTTTGGATTTCACGATAGTTGTTGTTTTAGGTAGGGGAGGCTGTCCACCCTCTCTCCGTACCCTAGTCTGCTGATGGGGCTGCCATCTCTATGCATGCAGACTTGCATCCCTATCCTGGTTGACTACCTAGGGAAGGTGATCCTAGGGTGTGTACCGCATATCACCTTGTATATAGTGTGCTGAGTTTGTGTACCTTATGTGTGTTAGTATACTGTTCCCTCTATCTGGAGGGTCAGTGGCTGACTGAAGTACAGTGCAGGTGCACCGGGCGATGGGGTCGTCAATTCCCTACGCTATTCAACTTAATAAACTTAAATATTACGCATATAGTAGCCTACAGAATTTTTGTACTAAAATTGTTTTATTGCACTCATGTGGGAGCAGATGTGAAGAAGTTAATACTGCTGAGTTTATTTCAAGTATTATTTATATGAACTCTTTAAAATTTATCAAATCCCTGGATTTAAAAGTTCATATAGGCGCAAAAATGCAAAGCGCCACTTCTAATCATCCTGTACGCCACGGTTTGGCCACCTCTGGGTAGTGCTTATATATATATAAGGGTGGTGATTATATATATATACAGGAAAATACTGGAATATGGATAAACAAACATTAACATTTATTCCACAAAATAAATATACATAAATAAATAAACAATCAGACACATATAAAGTTATATCCATGAATATACACAAACATTTCATTTAAATTACTTAAGAAGGTTGATCAGAAATCACATAAAACCTGCATCATCTTAACATGGCTGAAAATGAAAATAAGCAAGAAATGTTACATTAAATGTCAATATAGATTATGTAATATTCAATGTTAAGTATGAAAAACTACAACACAAATAATTACTTACGTCATATCCACGCAGCAGGCATTTACGTAACAACATTGTAGCCAGGCAGGACAGCAATGTGTTGGTGTGCAGTGGACAAAGAGTGGTCCTCCAGTATTAATTTCTGCAGCTTCGCCTCTCTCTGGAAGAACAATAAATTATGATTAAGAATTTTTTTGTAAAAAATACTATTTTGAATAAAATCTTCAGCTCAGGGAATATGATGGGATAATAAGAAGCATGGGGTGTTGAGATAGAAAGTTATCTAGAAAAGTGAAAGAAAGAAAAAAAACAGAATAGATGAATCATGAAAGAAAAACATGATTGGTGTAGGAATATGTGACCATAGCTGAAATTTTAAGAAGAATTTTCGGCCAAGTTTTAGGCCATCATCAGGACTAAGGAAAAACAAGTTAACAACAGTGACAGAACAATATAATGATAAGAAATTATAATAAGTATAAAGAAAAAAAAAAGATTTAAGTTAATGTATAATGTAAATTAAAATAATATAAAATCTTTCTTTCTATCTTTTCACATTATTTTATTTATTTCATTATTTTTTCTTTATACTTCATTTTTTATCATACTAGTTATTTCTTTTCTGTTAACGTATTTTATTACTGTTATCGGTACAGGCGCTGTTGCTATCTTTTTTTTTTTTAGTCCTGACGATGGCCTAAAACTTAGGTCAAAACGTCGGCACACAATAAAAATAAGTTCAACTTATGAGTGTGATGTTCATTGACCGCACCCCTTCTTCCCCTCCCAGAGCAACTTTTTTAAAAATGAAAAACATGATTCTGCATGTTTCGGCCTAGCATTGGCCATCCTCAGATTTAAGGGTATTATTCAGTGATACCGAATTACGCCGATTCGTTTCTGACATTTTCTTTTCCTATTTGTTTTTTTTTTTTTACTGAGGTTTTCTCCACTTACCATCTCTCCATGCTTGTGCAATTTCTTGAAAAAACATTTCTCGTGGTCCTCTGAAGTTCGGTTTTAATGCACTTTTGTTTTTTATGTATATGTTGGCTTGATTTTCTGTTCATTTTCGTAATCTTTCTTCCGTTTTTAGTAGTAATATCTCTGTTCTGATGAAGCCCACCACATCCCTAAGCCGGGCTATCTATACGTAATAATTTTTTTTTTCAATTTACGATTATATTTTTAAAAAAAATCCAAATTAAATGTACCTAGCCCCTTGACAATGGGTCCGGTAATCCCCATCCCATGTGGGGGTCCTAGTTTTGATCACTTGAGATTAATACAAAATACAATGTTAATTTATTCCATATTAGCTCAGTAAAAAACATGATTGCAGCAAATCATAGCTGTACAAGCATAGTTAAAAACAATTTAAATACTGATAGTAATAACCCGTAGTTTTTAAGGATATTAACCTGATAAAATAGAAAATAATCTATCTAGAGTAAAGGCATCAGTAGTAGACATTTTAAGACAATTATTTTGACTGTTCCGATAGATTAACCGGCTAATATACAATGTATTTAAAAACAGAGAAATAGGAAATTGAAACCGGTTTTTAACCCCAATAGTTGACACTAAAATCCGAATAGTAGACAGAGTACAGACCTAGTAGTAGACACTAAAATCCCAATAGTAGACAGAGTATAGACCCAGTAGTAGACACTAAAATCCCAATAGTAGACAGAGTATAGACCCAGTAGTAGACACTAAAATCCCAATAGTAGACAGAGTATAGACCCAGTAGTAGAGACTAAAATACCAATAGTAGACAGAATACAGACCCAGTAGTAGACACTAAAATCCCAATAGTAGACAGAGTATAGACCCAGTAGTAGACACTAAAATCCCAATAGTAGACAGAGTATAGACCCAGTAGTAGACACTAAAATCCCAATAGTAGACAGAGTATAGACCCAGTAGTAGAGACTAAAATACCAATAGTAGACAGAATACAGACCCAGTAGTTGACACTAAAATCCCAATAGTAGACAGAGTATAGACCCAGTAGTAGACACTAAAATCCCAATAGTAGACAGAGTATAGACCCAGTAGTAGACACTAAAATCCCAATAGTAGACAGAGTATAGACCCAGTAGTAGACACTAAAATCCCAATAGTAGACAGAGTATAGACCCAGTAGTAGACACTAAAATCCCAATAGTAGACAGAGTATAGACCCAGTAGTAGACACTAAAATCCCAATAGTAGACAGAGTATAGACCCAGTAATAGACACTAAAATCCCAATAGTAGACAGAGTATAGACCCAGTAGTAGAGACTAAAATACCAATAGTAGACAGAATACAGACCCAGTAGTTGACACTAAAATCCCAATAGTAGACAGAGTATAGACCCAGTAGTAGACACTAAAATCCCAATAGTAGACAGAGTATAGACCCAGTAGTAGACACTAAAATCCCAATAGTAGACAGAGTATAGACCCAGTAGTAGACACTAAAATCCCAATAGTAGACAGAGTATAGACCCAGTAGTAGAGACTAAAATACCAATAGTAGACAGAATACAGACCCAGTAGTTGACACTAAAATCCCAATAGTAGACAGAGTATAGACCCAGTAGTAGAGACTAAAATCCCAATAGTAGACAGAGTATAGACCCAGTAGTAGACACTAAAATCCCAATAGTAGACAGAGTATAGACCCAGTAGTAGACACTAAAATCCCAATAGTAGACAGAGTATAGACCCAGTAGTAGGCACTAAAATCCCAATAGTAGACAGAGTATAGACCCAGTAGTAGACACTAAAATCCCAATAGTAGACAGAGTATAGACCCAGTAGTAGAGACTAAAATACCAATAGTAGACAGAATACAGACCCAGTAGAAGACACTAGAAGTTAACTATTTATTTCTTATTCTACCCATTGAGGAAAATGAGTTGTTTTATGAAATAATTTTCATTAATCTGATTTAAACTAAATTATAAAGGTCTCCTCATAATTACCTTTTAGAATTCATGTAATTTAAATGTAATTTATTCCATTTCAATTGTAACCCAACCGGAATTAAATTAATCCTCTATTATTTCTTTTTTTTTATTAAAAAAATATTTTAATTTCAATAATGACTTTTGAAATAATATCGGCATATATTCTTGGTATTTTTTTTTTCGTTAATCAGATAATTAATGCTAATTATACAAAAGTTGATGTTGAATTTTTATTATTTGAGTATTAATTTAAAAAAAAATCCATACCACAACCACTTATGAAGGATCTTGAGTTCAGTATTTGACCTCATTCCTTCATTGAACAAGACCTCATTCCTTCTTTTGGCACAAATTATGAATTTCTGCTTCAATTCATTCTCATTTAATGAATCATTTAAGCTTTTAGTGTCTACTTGTGGCTCAATATCTATTACTGGTGCCTTTAGCTTATATCAATAAAAGCAAATCTGTCATCATAGTATCTCAAAAACGACTATGCCTAAGACTCTTAAATTTTTAATGGTGGTTACCTTTATTCTGTATGTGCAATAAGGATGGGTTTGTAAAAATTCGTACTCTAAGTGATTGATAAAAAATATTTTTTAAGGACATTGTAAGGAAAAGGATATTGTATTCATGTTTCGAAACCCCTTAAATATTGATTTGTTTTTTTAAATAATTCGGAAACTATACATTTCACATACACACACAGATGCTCATTAAAGAGGGAAGCAATTAAATCATCAATATAATAGAAATATATGACTCACTCACTAAAATTTTTAATATTGACTCCCCTTATTGACTCCCCTTATTAACTCCCCTTATTGACTCCCCTTATTGACTCCCCTTATTGACTCCCCTTATGATGCAGATATGCAATAAGGCCTGATTTGGAAAAAATGTTCCCAAAGTTATTAAAAACAATCATTTCTGAAACATAAAATAAAACGGATTTTTCACTTTTTACAGGCGGATGGCATCATCCACAGATGGGAAAATCTTATTTATATTGCAAATATCTCCTTGAAATGAGACTCTTTTATTTTGGCCATAGAAGATTACTTCCTACCCAATTCACCATACTAGCCTTTCCGGATGACCTGGTCGTCTTTGGTAATAATGGAAAGAATCTCCAGTATAACGTGCGGTTCCTAAGGGATCGACTAAAAGAAATTACCATGGAGATAAATGTGACAAAAACAAAAATTATGCGTCTCGGAAGGGATACCAACCGGAGGTACCGTGTAAAAAGACTAGATGGAACCAGAATTGAATAATTAAGCGATTTTAAGTACATGGAATCACATTTAGGTAGATAGGTGGCTAGGTAGATCAGGAAATAAGAGAGAGGATCAAGGCAACCGTAAGGAGTTTTAATGCCATTGAGAAAAGCTGTTTGAGAAGGAAAGATGTTCCCAAATCTACAAAAATAACGATTTTTAAAAATACTTTCCTGCCAATCTTGACATACTCAAGTGAGTCTTGGACCTTAACAAGCGAACATAGAAGCCAACTCCAAGCGATGAAGATGCGCTACCTGCGTAGGGTCGAAGGAAAGGAGAGTCCGAGTGAGGAACATCACAATCCGATCCTACCTGGGCCTCCAAAGGATTATAATAGAGGAACGCTAGCTAAGGTGGATTGGGTATGTCTCTCGAATGCCGGATGACAGACTGACGAGGATCGCTTATGAGACACAGGTGCGAGGCAGAAGATCCAGAGGGCGTCCTAGGAAGACATGGAAAAATGGAATAAAGGAAGCCTTTGATCGGAGAGGAATGGATTGGACGAGAAGAAGACAACTGGCTCAGGATAGAGACATGTGGATTAGGCTCTGTAGACGGAGGCCTCTCATTGCTTTGCGGTAAAAGAAGATAGACTAAGAAAAGAAAAGAAAAGCAATATAGCAACGAAATGCAACGGTTATGTTTAGGAGCTTAAACGTTAGTATTAATAACATCTTGCTATATCGAAGGGTTTTCAGCTAGTTTTTGCTAAATACCTACGCCAAGGAAGAGACCGAAAGACTTAAATTTATTTATAAGATTCGACGAGATCAAGCAGCGAGCGGAAAACTATACTCATCGTAAACATGCCACGTGTACCCTCTATGGCATCCCCGGATGGAAACGTTTCGAATATTGGAAATATGTTTATGTCGCCATCCTGTTTTACTCGTGCGTCCCGTTATATGCATGAGAAAACTCAGGACGCCATGACATATGTTGGTCACTATGATCGTCCTGGTGAAATGATCTGAAGTTGGAAATGCCTTAAAAGATGGACAAAAGCCTCATTGGAGGCATGATATAATAGCGCGAGTGTTTCATTTGCAAGTTAAATAAATCATGCATTTGTTGACTAAAGGTTCCATTTTCTGTCCATGTAGGTGTTGTTACTGGGAGTGGCGGAAGCATAGGTGTTGTTGCATTCAGTGGAGTTGCAGAAGCGGGGCTTGCCTCACACATACACACACAGACAATGTGTAACACAATAATTATATGCATTATAGTTATCCTTAGTATAAACGTTTATAAATTAAAACGAAAAGGCAGAAAATATTCGCGTGAGAAGACGCGGGCAACTGCTAGCGCCTGTAACAATGTTGTTCTGTCTTATTTCTCGCAGACACTTCCCAATCACAAAGACAATAAATTTGTCTGAACATTACATGCACAATATTTTATCGATTTATTTTCATCCTTTATTGCTTCTCGATAATATAGGTTTCGATAGAAGTAGAATTCCATCTCTACCGATAAGTTATCTTCTAGTTATCTGCTACTTTCTATTCTTCAATTATTCTTAAAGCAGAAAAACCATCTTCACATTTTATTATTTTCATTGGAATAAAGAATGTTAAAATGAGTTCGTCATATCGCCTCCTTCCACTTGTTACCGATTCTATTCCTCAGTGTTGTCCTCCCGTATCATTTTCTTCCATTTGGCTGTGTATGCAATCCTCAGCTCGTGATTCCAAGGACGAGCTACTTTGTTGAAGAATGGCTTTCTTCTTATAATCATAGTTAATCTTACCTACTTAATTTTTGTTTTGTTTTTAACTTTGGAGTTTCGTGTAAATTGTGAGCACATTAAATTGGTTCAGGGATTGGTGAATTAATTAAGTAAACGGGAGAGCACGTTTCCATTTTTGAGAGTCGAACTAATATGTTGTGACTTTTCATAGTTCAGTCAAATCTTCGAATTTAAGCACCAACTCTATAAAACCCTTATCCGTCCAGTTCTTACTTATGCTAGCCAAACATGGACATTAACCAAAAACGACGAAAAAGGCTCGTCTTCGAAAGAAAAATCCTCCGAAGAATGTTTGGGCCTGTGAAGAAGGGGATTGAGAATACAGAAAAATAGAGAAGTTTATGAGCTATTTAATGAGCCTGATGTTGTTAGAACAATAAAATTTGGAAGGTTAAGCTGAGCAGGACACGTAGCACGGAGAGTTCTTGAAGAGCCACTGCACCGTACAAGGAGAGCTGGAGACCGAAACTGAGATAGATCGGCGGTTGATCATTGACGCGAGAGACCTGCTGGGAGCCAGAAATTGGAAATCGGCCGCAAAGAACAGAGCCGAATGGTGGAAGCTCATTGAGGATACCAGGAGCCACTGAGGTTTGTATAGCCAATGGGTTAGATAGATAGTAAACTCTTCGAATCAATGCCTTGTTCAACTGGCTAACATACTGCTTGATTTAGGACGTTTTGTTAAATTTTATAATTTAGTTTAAAAAGTCGACATGTTAATGTCGAAAAGATTGACTTACCATATTCAAGAGAGCTTTGTTCACTGGCGTGTGTCAGAATCCATCTATTTGACTCGAGTCCCAAAATCAAAATTACAGTTAGTAACAATCGACTTAGGTGTTTCATTATGTCAGATTTATTCCGAATTTGTGGATGAACTACATTACATATATACCATCGTTCCAAATATATTAGTAGATATCCCTTTATCAGCCTTGCGACATTTAGTTTGATCTACGATAAAAAGTGAAAAAAATATTGTAATCAGTTCACTGAGGTTTAAAATATTTAAAATTAAGCTGATGGTTTTCTTCTTGGTTTCTAATTGTACTTTTGTAATTTTCAAAATGTACTGTAAGCATTTATGCTTAATTCAGTTAAAATTGAGACGTGAATAGACCCTTGAATGCCTATCAGATTAATAGGTCAATCTCAAGTAGCCTGGTTGACATGCCACAATTTATTATATACATACAAGCAATAAATAAAATGTTAACTGATATCACCTGATCAAATTTTCAGGAATAAGCCATTATGTTATTATAAATTGGCCTCACAACTAGGGAACTGAATCAAATATGTGGGAAATCGGTTCACATCAAATCATCAGGAAACATCCTTGTAGTTACCCTCAAGCAGTAGTGGATGTAGACTTTGCGGGGCCCTGGGGGTTACGAAATTGCGGGGCCCCCCTTGGTTAGGGCGAAAGGCTACCGATGGGTTTGAGAGGCATGGAATAACACCCAAAAGGAATGGGAAGTGCGAGAGCCCTCTAAAACGGTAAATTCGCCTGTAATTTATAAGTTGTTTATTTAATTTTCCTGCGGCTTAGGCAATGTAAAGCTGTCCTATTAGCCCAAGCAATGAAGGTGTTATGTCGGGGCAAATCAGAGACAAGCTGATTTTCGGTCAGTTGTTAGAACCTAATTAGAGGAGTATTTGCTTAAAAGTCCTTACCCCTCTCCCTTGTGCTCCATCCGCTTGCCACCGTTGAACATCCATTTCGAGAGTCTTTTAGTTATTGCTCATAACTCCGCCATTTTTCATTTTTCATAGATGCGGGTTGTATTATTTTATTCCTTTGTATCTATTCTAAAAAAAAATTTCTTAATGTTTATACGTAGAAATGATACTTTTATCGGAATTCGCTAAAATATAACAAATTATGGAGTTAAAATTCATATTTCATGTAGGAAATTTTTCAGGAAATAGCACTTTTATTTGAGATTGTAATCGAAAATATGTCGAATAAAAGTTGTAGCGCAGTTAGAAATATGTTCCTAACTTTACGTTTTAGGGGTCGGGAAGTTGTAGACAGCAAAATATTAGCACGCGTCCTGTACTATGCCTGGTTGGTTGTTGCAAACGTCAATCGACCCTGTCTCTTAGTGATTTATAAAGATAGTGTTTCTTTACCAAAACCGACTACATATTATGACAAAATGCTACTGTATGTCTTATTAGCATAATAATATTTTACTTCATTGAACTGGGAAAGGTTCTTAATTATTTAAAGTATTTGCAAGTTTTGGTTCAGGGGAGAATTTGCTCCTTACCTTAATATTGAAGGTCTTTCCATTATCCACCACTTTATGGACCGTCGTTTTCCAGACTTGCAATAACCGACTGCAGTGGAGGTTGAGAAAACTATTAGTAATCTAATTTATTTGTATGCTGTGCCGCTCTATCTAGTAAACTGCTGCACTCCTCATCGAACCATTCCTTACATCTTAAATCCTTCTTTTCTCCTATTACTTCCTCTGCAGACTTAGAGATATCTTCTCTGATTCTGAACCACCTCTCATCAACTCCGCAATCAACACCATCTCTTATATTCTCTATTAGCTTTCTATCCACCGTTTCTGTAAATCTCGTCATCGTTTCTGTATCTATCCAGATCCCATTTCTTCCTTCCATTTCTTTGATCAAGCATGATATACGTTCTCTTAGCTTCGCTTTGAAGATATAATGGTCCGAGTCACAGTTCGGTCCTCTGGCAGTTTTAACATCATTGAGACATGACGATTTTCAACATAGTCTAGCCGAGTAACAGTTCCATTTGGAGTTTTCCACGATCCATCATGAATATCTTTACGCTGGGAGCACGTACTTTTTATTAACATATCATATGCTTCAGCGAATTGACACAGAAGTTTACCATTTTCGTTAGTTGTGTCATGAAGTGAGGAATGTCCTGCAACAGCCTGCGTAAAGCTTTCCTTTCTTGCTTGAGCATTCATATCTCTCGGTATAATTTGAATGCCATATTTCTGAGTTGCATGGTAAGTTCGCTCTAGATTTTGGTAAAACAGAAGCTTTGTATCATCGTCAATGTCTTGGTTCCTGTCTGAGTAATATACTTGTTTATCTTTCTCACGTACCGAATCAACTTACGTTTCATGTTGGTAATGTGAGCTACGGTACACCCACCAAGTTTAACACCAAGACGATTAAAAGTTTTTAAATTATTCAACATCACGACAAATCAATAAACAGCTTATCAAAAAAACGTATGTTAATTATCATTCCAAGAAATGCAACAGATTATCCTATTATACACGTGTCTGATACGTAATCATAAAATCGAGAAAACATATTTTCTACGAATTTCTATGATTGGTCACAATTATTTCGACGTCGTTTTTACTACCTTGTACGCAGCAAAGGATGTATTGTAATCGCGAAAATTTTCGGTTTTCAGATTTCAACAGAAATATCTACTTTGACCATTCCTGAATCCATTTTGACTAGTTTCGTCGTGACGTCTGTACGTACGTATCTCGCATAACTCAAAAACGGTTAGCCTAAAAAAGTTAATATTTTGTATTTAGCATTGCTATAAAATCTAGCTGTTAACCTAGAATTGCAATTCATTGAAATGAAAATAATCATAAATTCATCGAAGACTCAGGAGTTAAATTAATACATCACGTTGAAAACGTGAAGCACTTGAAATAATAAAATCCTTCAAATCCAATCCACATTTTTGCTTAAATGACCAAATAAATATCTCCAATAGTCCAATCTTAAATTTATTCCCATCTATAACAGAAACGCTGCAAATTATTACACAATGGTTTATTATTTCCACTTATTTATTCCACTTGTTTATTATTCCACAAAAATATCTATTCTGTCAAAGTAAAAAATATGAAGCAGTAGGTACCAAAGGAAAAGAAATTTGAAGCTTGTCACAAGATGCCCGCCGTGAGAGTGCCGAACTGTGTTAATTAAAAAAACTGCGTCAATGCAAGTAGGCTGTGATGTAAAATGATACAGAGGAAATATTTGATGTGCACTTCACTAGGAAAAATAAAAACGAAGTTCATAAAGCTATATCTCAGCTAATAATGGTCCGATTTAGGTGATTTCTAGTTCGTATTGTAGGGATTTTCGTTAGCTTTCGTTTAAATACAATAAAAGCACCAAACAAAAAGTCTATTATTGAAAATAATAAAAGCATTTTCAGATAGAGATTTTTTTCTTTTTCGTTTTTTTTTCTTTTTTCTTTTTTGTTCTTTTAATGCCTTGTTATGCTGATTCCAAAACACCTTACATTTCTCCTCTATGTTTATAAATGGCCAAGTTATGGGTATATAAGATCTTTAATCGGCAATTATTATAGATTTTTTTTTTTTTTTGGTTTCTCGTTATGCTGATTCCAAAACACCTTACAGTTTCTCTCTATCTTTATAAATGACCGAGTTATGGACTTATGAGATCTCTAATTGGCCGCCATTTTGAAACAAAAAGACGGATTATAATGTCGAGTTCCGAGGATCACCCCGGGGTGACCTGTCACTTTGGTACCGAATCTCACGAAAATCGGTCCAGTAGTCTCGGAGAAAAGCCGCGGACGGCGTACGGCGGACGGCGGACGCACGGATTTTTTTTTTATTCTATATTTGGATTCTACGTATCTTGAAACGTAAAACCTCAAATTTTGAGGGGGGGTTACAAAAAAATTTTCTTTGGTCGATTCCAAAGGTCTATTATTGAAAATAATAAACCAAAAACATTAACAGATAGAGATTTTTTTATTTTTCGTTTTTTTTTCTTTTTTCTTTTTTTGTTATTTTAATGCCTTGTTATGCTGATTCCAAAACACCTTACATTTCTCCTCTATGTTTATAAATGGCCAAGTTATGGGTATATAAGATCTTTAATAGGCAATTATTATAGATTTTTTTTTTTTTTTGGTTTCTCGTTATGCTGATTCCAAAACACCTTACAGTTTCTCTCTATCTTTATAAAAGACCGAGTTATGGACTTATGAGATCTCTAATTGGCCGCCATTTTGAAACAAAAAGACGGATTATAATGTCGAGTTCCGAGGATCACCCCGGGGTGACCTGTCACTTTGGTACCGAATCTCACGAAAATCGGTCCAGTAGTCTCGGAGAAAAGCCGCGGACGGCGTACGGCGGACGGCGGACGCACGGATTTTTTTTTTATTCTATATTTGGATTCTACGTATCTTGAAACGTAAAACCTCAAATTTTGAGGGGGGGTTACAAAAAAATTTTCTTTGGTCGATTCCAAAGGTCTATTATTGAAAATAATAAACCAAAAACATTAACAGATAGAGATTTTTTTATTTTTCGTTTTTTTTTCTTTTTTCTTTTTTTGTTATTTTAATGCCTTGTTATGCTGATTCCAAAACACCTTACATTTCTCCTCTATGTTTATAAATGGCCAAGTTATGGGTATATAAGATCTTTAATAGGCAATTATTATAGATTTTTTGTTTTTCAATTGTTTTTTTTTTTTGTTTTTTTTGGTTTCTCGTTATGCTGATTCCAAAACACCTTACATTTTCTCTCTATCTTTATAAATGACCGAGTTATGGACTTATGAGATCTCTAATCGGCCGCCTTTTTGAAACAAAAAGACGGATTATAATGTCGAGTTCCGAGGATCACCCCGGGGTGACCTGTGACTTTGGTACCGAATCTCAAGAAAATCGGTCCAGTAGTCTCGGAGAAAAGCCGCGGACGGCGTACGGCGTACAGCGTACGGCGGATGGCGGACGCACGGATTTTTTTTTATTCGATATTTGGATTCTACGTATCTTGAAACGTAAAACCTCAAATTTTGAGGGGGGGTTACAAAAAAATTTTCTTTGGTCGATTCCAAAGGTCTATTATTGAGAATAATAAACCAAAAAACAATTACTCACCGGCATTACTGGTAAAACCCTGACCCTTAAACCATTTACCTAAAAACATCTTGCCTATCTCTTGTTCATTGTTAGTACAATGCGAGAAGAAACCAGTACAAACTTTTCTGTTTGATATAATCCATTTAAACCTTGGTGATTGCCAACATGTATTTGATTTTTTGTCTTAAGTAAATTCATAATTCATAGATCTTTTATAATACTGATTTATATAATTTAATATGTATAATAATACCAACTGTATTTTGAATTGCTTATTTTTGAATTTTTTGTGTGTTTTTAGAACTGAGGATGAATGTATAACATTTGAAACTAGTTTTCAATAAAACAAATTTATAGAAGTGGCAAATAATTTATCAATCCCTAATTAGATTGATCCTTCTATACCATCAGGCGGATGTCAACTGTGAGATCATATAGTTCGGTGATAAAGGGTACAAACGCGATTTTTTTCTCACTCTAATTAAATATTTTTATTACTTGTTTTAAGTGTTAAAATTGAGTGTAAAATAATTGTTTTCCGACCCATTTGTGAAATGAACATGTCTGCAGCAGGAGAATAAGATATAAGTTCAGTCGGTTCCTCTGCTTAAAATTTAGAAACCGTCGATTTCCAATGCTTTAGCTAGTGATATTGACAGTTCTAATGTTGCACAGAACAAGAAGAAATATGTTGGGACCTTGCTACCTAATGAATGAAAACGACATATATTTATGGAATCAAACCTCCAGAAACAAGATCTTGTGTGTGTGTGTGTGTGTTTCAATAGATGGATGTCGCGACGCCGAGTGTAGTTTTGAGATTTTGCAATATTCGGAAACTAGTAACCATATTCAGGATCACTTTTTGAGCAACCGATTAATAATTTGATAGGCGAACAAGGAAGTCATGTGTTGTCCATATCAGATATTTTGAAAAAGGCTTTAGCACCAAACATTCGAAATTTAGGTTTCAATTTATTATGGAGCGTAAACACCACCTCTATCGATTCCCCCTCACGATATACTGAAAAAAAAATTGGAAATGGTCTAAAAAATCAAATATTGATGAAGTCATTACAAATACTGACCGTTCTCAGTCGTCATTCTTGTTTTGACCAGTACTAGAATCCTTAAATATATATTGTAAATATAAAGGTTTTGCCACATTAATAAGCTCCTACTGTATACATAAAGAATAAAATTTAAAAAATATATATATTGGTATTTGGAGATATAAATCGTTTCATATGTTTCTTGTGAAGTTTAATCGCGCTTATGCCTTAAACTCTGTAGGTGCTGTAGGGCCAATGTATAGATAGATAGATATAACCATGACAGTTCACACCTTCACATCAAAAAAATAATGGGTTAGTGCAAAAATAATCGAGGTTTTTTACATTTATTGAAAATATGTCATATCTTTGCTTCATCAATATATATTTACTTAAAATAATTTCGATCAGAATCATTACACTTTTACCAGCTTACAAAAAGCTTATTCATTCCATTAGGAGAGAAATTTGGATCTCTAGAAAAAATGACCTCCCGAAAATTATTTTCAATATCATCCTGGTTTTGAAAGTTTTTCTCTCGTAAAAAGTTGTCGCGAGAGCTTGAAAAAGTGGAAGTCAGTCAGTAAGGGAGAGGTCAAGTGTATAGGGTGGGTGTTGAAGGATTTCGTAGTCCAACTCGTGTAGTCGACACAGCTTTGGTTGTGCAACGTGTGGCCGGGCATTACGAATGCCGGAGAAGGATCCTCTTGGAATTTGACAGCTTAAAAGAAGTAGCAAACGACGGCCTGATCTAGGCTTACAAAATTCAAATCTACTTCAAATTTAATCTTACTTCTAGATCTTTATCTATTCTAATTTTTCTATTTTTTTAATTGGATTTAGTTTACATATTTTATTGATTCATGAAGATTATTTGTTTTTCAATTTACTCTTTGTTCATGAAATTATTTTGGAGGGGGGAAAGATATTCCGCCCCTCTGCCTTTTATTACTATGGAGACAATTGCCACCCTCTGTCCTTCCCCTAAGCCTGTGCCTATGCGTGCATATAATTAAGGAGAATTTGGGTGTGGGATGACTGGCTAACCATGGCACGGCCTACAGGATTATATTAATAATTATAGACAATGACACATGCGAGCCTTGGTTATGGTCCGCATGGTCACTACAGCTATAAAAAAAATTGTTTCCTGGAGATATGATTTTTCCAATATTGCAAATTTCATACCATTTTAAGATGCCCAATGAGTGGCGAAACTATCTCAATATCATGACTTCCCTTATGTAAAGAATTATAAGAAATATAATTAATTATTTGAAGACCTTCCACGGCTATATTATATTTTGAATTTGAAAATCCTTGTTAGTTTTTTAAATACCTATTTTGTATTATTAGATTATATTTTTTAACAATTAAAATTGTATTTTCACAGATATTATATATTATAATGTATTGTGGATATTTTATATTATGATTGTTTCACTCCTGAATACAGACTCGGCTCATTGTATTAAGATTATGATGCAAACAACTTTTCATTGCCATGAACCTTACCTTCAAAATATAAAAGCAATGATTTCACTTTTTTGGGTCAATTACCGGAAGTTCAATTTCGATTCCCTTCGCGTTATCATTGTCATATCCCACATTAGATTTATAATTTTCCTAATTATGTATTTACTCCAAAACACTCGTCAAATTAAATATAACCCCACGACCCCGCTTAAAGAATATCACAATATTGTGCTACGTCTCAGTCGCAGACCATCAGTTGCTTCATACAGTCTAAGCCGAACAGGTATTTTTTGTTAATTTGATCACCTTTTTTCGGGAAAGTTTATATTTTATATTTATGTACATAGATATAATACTGTACGAACGCCATTTTTACATTGACAGCTAATAACTAGTAGTAAAAATATTAGTTCCAATCTGTTAATAAAGTTGTGTCTTTCAACTGCTTTTTTACATTGGTAGGCATCTTTTTTTGACCGTAAATGGAACCTATAGAAGCTTTTCTTCAAAATACTTTGTGATTTACATTTATCCTCGACAGTTTTCTATTTTTTAAGCCCTTGCCCGCAATCACCCAGCAAAACATGATAGTAGGGGCAAATGCAGACCTCTGTTGTGCTCCAAGTGAGCGTGTTTTATGCTTACCCTTACTATATGTTTTGTCGAAGCTACTGCGGACTAGTGAATTCAAACAAATTTTTTTTTCCTATAAATTTATTCAATTATATTCCACATTCCACTTTCGTAACTCAATGAAGATTTTAAAATCTAAATCTAGAACAAGCTTTAACTGTTTTCGATGATAAGAGTACTTTAATAATATCCGGAAACCGGACTATTTTGCACTTGCCCCAAAGCCGATCCACCTTGAATAATGAATCTTTCAGATACGTTGTAAGTACTTACCACTTGAGGCAGAGGCAAATATGTACTAAGTACGATTGAATTAAATTATCAATCACATCAAAATGGACGTAGTTGAAACGTAGGCTTCAATGTAATATTTAAATTAATATTGAATTGTCTATTTTTTTTTTATATGGTGTCATTATGTTATGTTGTATGTTGAAAATATCTGATGTGGACAGTCCTTGACTTCCTTATACGTCTATTAAACTATATAACTATATATCAGATTTCAACGGAAATACCCATTTTTCCAATCACTGAATCTTGTTTGACCAGTTTCTTCACGACGTCTTTACGTTCGTTCGTTCGTACGTATCTCGAATAACTCACAAACGGTTAGCCGTAGAAAGTTAAAATTTTGTATTTAGGATTATTGTAAAATCTGCTTGAGAACCTTTGGTCATTGCATAATCACCGGAAGTGGTACTTTACTTGAAGGTCATTATTGATTTTCATCAAAAATGATATTAAAATATAATGCAATACTTTTCAAATTAGGTATATAACACTAACATATCAATATAAAAGCATAATAAATTTTGATTAAAATTGGCAAACCGGAAGTGGTACTTTACTTGAAGATCATATTAGACTTTTATTAAAAATGATATTAAAATATAATGTAAAACATCTCAAATTCGGTAAATTAGACTTTTATATCAATGTAAATAATATAATAGATTTTGGTTGAGAATGAAGAGCCGAAAGGAGAACTTTACTTGAAGGTCGTAAATAAACATAGATCAAAATGTATTAAATGTCAGTTTACATTTAATACAGAGATCATATGGTTTGGTGATAAAGGTTATAAACGTGATTTTTTTCCACTCTAAAGAATTTTATTACTTGTTTTAAGTGTTAAAATTGAGTGTAAAATACTTTTTTTCCTCTCCATTTGTGAGCTGAACATGTCTGCAGCAGGAAAATAAGATATAAGTTGAGTGTATTTTTCCGCTTAAAATGTCGAAACTGTCGATTTCCAATGCTTTATCTAGTGATATTGACTGTTTTAATGTTGTCATGGAACACGAAGAAATCTCTTGGAAATTAGTTACCAACTGAAAAGAAAAAGCCAGATAATAACGGAATAAGTGTGACTTCCAGAAACAAGAGCTTATGTGTGTGTGCCAATAGATGGGCGTCGCGACGCCGAGTGTCGTTTGTGAGATACTGCTATTGTCAGAAACTAGTAACCAAATTCAGGGTCACTTTTTGAGCCACCGATTTATAGTTTAATAGACTTACAACGAAGTCAAGGAGTGTCCACATCAGATATTTTAAACATACAACATCAATATTTGAGAAGGAATGAAAGTAGTTTTTTTTTTCTTACAAGAAATAGATAATTATTATTAATCCAAGGATAAACGTTATCCATGCCAGTTTGAATTTTGGGAAGATTAAGGAATGAATGAGATTTGCAAAATTTTTGGAATTTGATAAGGAATCAGACAAATGAGATAAAAATAAACAAATCGTATTCAAGGTTTTTGTTGAACAGTTCAAGAAATTTCCAGTATTTTATTTAGTAGAAATTATGCTTAATTTTATTTTTAAATTATTCATAAGCCTTAAAAAAATGGTTATATCATTTTTTCTAGTGGCATCGTAAGTTGGGACAATAAGGACCCAGTAAAGGGGTTTCTTTGGACTAACCTAAAAATTTATTTTAAATTACACCTTTCTGTTATTAGCAGCACTATTGCTAGGTCTTGAGGCACTTAACCAAGTTCGGTTCGGTTCCAAATAGCTTTAAATTATGGCTAATAATTTACATATTTAATTTTGGAACGCTGTTATTTAGCTCAGTCAATGACGGGATAGCTGGCTTTGGTCGCTATACCGCAGTGATTGTCCTTATTTCTTGCGATCTTCGCGAAGCCATCCTCCCCCCATGTCGTTCCCCAGGAATTCTTCACCAACCAGTAGGGATGTCCGTTCTCTTTACCGTATCCGATGATGAGGAGGGCGTGGTCCAGTTTGTCCTCACTGTTCTGGCAATCATCTGAGTGATAAACACCTAAAAAGAACCGTACCATTAAATAAAAAGAACTATAATAAAGAAATTGAAATAATATATTCCATAGCAAAAAATAACGGGAACAATAAAATCACTATCAATCATATTTTAAAAAAACAAATACAAAAAAATACAATTAATGATATCTATTCAACAACCCCCGAAGATTCGGCCCATCCCGAAACATTATGTTTTGATTCCATATTGCGGCTCTATATCGGAAATGAATTCAAAAAACTAGGATTAAACCCAGCATTTAAAATAGAAAAAAAAAACCTATCCTCATATTTCTCTTCTCCTAAAGACAAAATAGACTCTCCTTTCCAATATTTCTCTTCTCCTTTCTAAAAAATCGGAGTATACAAACTAAATTGTAATGATTGTGCAGCCAAATACACGGCAAAAATTAGAAGATCGCTAAATCAGAGATTAAAGGAACATATACGTGCATATAATAATAAGACAGAGAATTCCAACTATGCAATTCATTTAAATGAAAAAAACCCATAAATACATCAAAGACTCAGGAGTTAAATTAATACAGCCTCAAATTAAATATATATGAAGCACTTGAAATAATAAAATCCTCCAAATCCAATCCAAAAATTTTGTTTAAATGACCAAATAAATATAGTCCAATCATAAATTTATTCCCATCTATAAAAGAAAAAATAATTACTCACCGGCATTACTGGAAAACCCCGACCCTTAAATCGTTTATATATAAACATCCCAACTTTCCTTTCTTTCATTGTTAGTTCAGTGCGAGAAGAAACCAGTACAAACGTTTCTGTTTGATATAATCCATTTAAACCTTGGTGAGTACCAACATGTATTTGATTTCTTGTCTCAATTAAATTCATAATTCATAAATGTTTCATAATATTGATTTATATTGCATCTAATTTAATATGTATAATAATACCAAACTATATTTTGAATTGCTTATTTTTGAATTTTTGTATGTTTTTAGAACTGAAGATGAATGCATGACATCCGAAACTAGTTTTCAATAAAACAAAATTATAGAAGTGGCAAATAATTTATCAATCCCTAATTAGATTGATCCTTCCATGCCATCATGTGGATATCAACTGACCTAAAAAGGAGTTGGTGAATAGTCCAACTTCGATAAATTAATTCTAATAAATCAGATATTACGGTAGCCGATTAATATTATAGTAATAATTATTATAATCTTATCATTAAATCTACGACGTCGTGAAAAAACCGCTACGTGAGTCAAAATTATGATTTTTTTTGTTTCTATGTTTGAATTTGAACGTTTGTAATCGAACAAGAAAAAAAAAAATGCCAAGATACATAAAATCCAAAAAGCAAAAAAAAAAATCAAGCTGAGCCTACTTGGCGTATTTTTTTTAGGTACCAATTAGGCTTAAAAGTCCCAAGTTCTCCCAGGTTGATCCTGGGAACATAACCATCCGTCATTTCGTTTCGAAGGCTGCACGCACTTTCTCGGAAAGAATGGTCCTTCTATACTACCCTGTCGGACGGAAGGTCCGGGGATATTCTTTACTCCCCTGGATAAAAAAATTAAAGATATGCTGCCTAAAACAAATTTCAAACAAATTTTATGTTAAAATTAAACCAAAAATATAACAATCTCGAGCTACAAAAAAGTTTTAGTTGAAGTTTTTAATTTAGTTCTAAGCAACATATTTTGTTTTGTATGTTGAATATTTGCAATGTGATTCTATCTACTGTTTATAGGGAAACAATTTTTCTGAGCCATTAGCAGGTGTCTATGCACCTGAGGAATCCCCCGTGCTAACGCCTTTGTTGTCAAAGCGTATACATGTGGCATTTAACGTGACTTCAGTTGTCACACATGAAGCCTGATAGTGCGACAGTACCATCAAGACATTGTAATATTGTCATGGCTCAAACTGACATTCAGTTTACACCATGGAAATGGCTGTGGCAGTTGCTGTCATGGAGGATACTGTCGCAGTAATGTTAGTAATCTTACACCATGTCACTAACTTTGAGTAATTCGCGTTACCGTGACTTAATTCGTCTTTTTTCTTCAGTCCAGATATTCTACGCAATACTTTATTTTCAAACCAATATAAATAATAAATATTACCTGATTTATAATGCTGGAAGTTTCCATCTTTGGAGTCAATGGCGACCGAGACTGGACCAATCGTCGCAACGGCTCTCTTGAGGACTTTCTCGTCGCCTAATGGCAGGTCCGCATAACCACTGATGGTAGCACCGATCGTAGACTCATTGAACCTACACTCTTTGATCTGAAAAGAAAAAATAAATAATACTTCTTAATTATGGATATGAATAGTAAATCTTAACCTTCTGCTTTATTTGTAATTTAGACCATTTCCTACCTGAGCTTCATAAGGATACGACTCCTCGGTATCAATACCGTTGTTGAGAATGTACTCGAAGGCAGTGTCCATCCATCCGACACGGCAGTGACCGGTTTCCTCAGGGGCGTTAACGCAATCGACGACGTTCTGTTCGCTGAGGGTTACGAGCTCACCAGTTTTGATGAAATGTTGGCTCTCGACTGCGCCTACCTGCATCAAATTTGTCAATAATTTTAAACATAAACTTTGAATGAAGAGAAACACTTTTTACAATAAATCATTTATTCAGCATTTTTCATTTTTCATGTGTATTCATCTTGTGAATGTTACAAAAACCCATACCCTAACTGGGCAAGAAGGTTATTTTTATTTCCTCACAAGCACTTCAGAGCGCAGCACAACAGCGCCAATATCCTTCAAATTCAAATCTTAATAAATAATATCAAATTTAATAATTTATTAATGTTTCATTTGGTTAATTGTTTTGATGTTTTAAGGCGAAAAGCATTTAGACCGTTAGAGCCCGATCCATGTAATAAAACTGCTACAATAAAATAAAATAAATAAAAAATCATTAATAGGATGATTTATCATTTATTATAAGATTATTACATTTGCTTCGATAAATTTACACGGGTAAGAAAGGATATTACTTGATCAGCGTGACCACAATCGTCTCCTAAGGTTATTGAGATGTTTTGCGGTATCCCTATTTCGTTTATTGTATCACTGTAGAACGGAAACTACTGGAAGCAGTAATCAGCTGGATTAGAATCGAATGCCCAATCCTGAGCCGAGTAAGGACCACTTCCTCTTCGCGGATGCAGTGACTAGAGGATTTTCCAAGGTTTAATCTCTCTTCATAAGTTTGAATGTGCTTGGAGAATTCCTGTCCCACATGTCCTGTCATTCCTTGTGGATATTCCCATTTAATGGATATGCGAGTTTTGAGGATGTTAATAGGGCCCTACCACGACCTGGGAGAAAGGGTGCGTCTTCTGCTGGTTTATTGGCCATATCATCTCCCCATACACTGACATGAGCCGATTTTTCCATCTTTACCCATGGTCTTTTCTATTTCCAAGATTCGTTGGATTTCTGGATGATCGGAATACATTTTTTTCAATGTCTTTAAAGCACTGAATGAGTCTAACGCAATTACTACATTCTTGACAAGAATAGAGAGGAATGTTGCAATGGCATTTACCTCCGCAGTATGAACAGTACAAAGATGGTATAGTTTGAATTTGTGTGCGGGATCCTTGGTCAAAAAAGCTGATGAAGTTGGTGAGTCAGATTTGGTCACGTCTGCAAAAATGAATTGATGCGATCCTTGGGAATGACGATTCTATCTGATAAAATGGAAGAATATGAGTTGTAGTGTGAGAAGGTTCTATATGACTTCTACAAGTAGAAAGTATTCATGTTGCAATATCTGCAGACATAGTCGAGTTACAAGGACGCACGATCAGATACTAATTTATTGTAGTTTTGTTCTGCAGCATAGTTTTACAATGATTGAGGTACAGTGTAGATTAATCACTTGTGTAGCCATTTCAAGACAGCCCTGTGTCACTGCAACCTATGGATTGATGGGTGCAGCGGTATGTGGTGGTCGAAAAAGGTTAGGCCAAAAAAGTCTAACAATAAGCTTGGACATCTATCCAAATAGCGGCAGCCCCATATTAATCAATTTGTGATTGCATCATTAAATTATTTTCGATCGAAAATGTCAGTTTTCGAGTTAAATTCTCTTAGTTTAGGGGAAGTTTTGATTTTTCGTCGTCGGTCATAATGCGATGTAGAAACCCCCTACAATTTTGTATTTGAAGCAGCTGTTCACAAGCAAAGAAACACCGTTCAGCATCTCAACTCGTATGGAACACAATTCCCTTGCTTCTGAATCATTTCCATGGCTTCGAGACGTTTCGAAATGGCTTGTTAAGTCACTCCCAATGATTCTGCCAATTTGTCTTGCGTTTAGCACGAGTCTTCATCGAGCAATGCCTCCAATTCCGAATCCACCGCCATGCCTCAAAATCACCGCTCTTGAAGCGTTGAAACTACTCAGAAGTTCTTTCACTAAGAGCAGCCTCACCGTAAGCACATGAGAGCATTTGATGAGCCACAGCCGCAGTTTTCTTCAAATAAAATCAGAAAATCAAAGCTTCTCTCAAATAACAAAAAATTGGCTCGAAAACTGACATCCTCGATCGAGAATACATTTATGATGTAATCACGAATTGACTAATATGGCGCTGCCGTTATGTTGACAGATGTCCAAGCTTACTGTTGGACATTTTTGACCTAACCTATTTCGACCACCAGAGCCGAAATAGCTCAGTTGGGAGAGCGTTAGACTGAAGGTCTAAAGGTCCCTGGTTCGATCCCGGGTTTCGGCATTAAAATTTTGACATGAGGTCCACACATCAATGCCAAACGAAAGACACTAAATCAACATTTCAGACTTTTATATTCTCTGCTTGGGCGTCGCTCAAAATTAGATCTAAGACAAAAGCTAAATACTTACACTTACCTACTTAAACCAATTTGGGCATATGCCTCACAAATATATGGAATTGCAAAAAAAAACACACATCCAAAAACCCCAAATATTTCAGGCCAAAACTTTTAGGACAATCACGCAAGCACCTTGGTATGTAAGTAACATAACTCTGCACAAAGACTTAAACATGCCAACTGTCAAAGAACACATACGGACTTACTACAAAAGATTTCACAGCAAGCTTCAAGATCATCCATAGATTTAAAACACTATCTTCACTAAAAAAAACATCTCATAACACCACCATTGATAATTAATTAATTGAGCAATAACAAAATAAACATAACAACAATAACTTTCAATACATATTAACAATTGACTGATGTACTTTGTTACAATTTGATAAAATAGTTGTGATGAAATTTCGTGAGAATTTTCAATAAATTTCCTCCCACTTAACATATTATTCATGAAAAATTAATATTCATTCGTAAACCTCGGACAAGAATTATGCTGATATTAAAAAATGTCTATTATATTCGAGTCATAAATAAAGTAATAAAAAATTCTATTGTTAATGATAGATATTTACCGCTGAAAAAATCCAACATGAAAAACACTCCTTTTGATCCTTAATTGGAGTGACTGCGTTCTGTTCCCTCCAATCAAAAGATTGAGGAAGGTCCCCGCCTCTCAGGAAGAATTGGTTGGTTTCTAAAAGCGGTCTTCTAGAGGATTTTCCCGAAGGTATGAAGCCAGTTTTCAAATTTCTGAATTCATTTTCACTCTGAAAATGCCGTTTATTCAGAATAAACAATTTATTATGAAATAACAGAAAATAATAGCAAGGATAATTATTTAGCATGTTTGTGCTAACGTACCAGATCGGAAAACATGTTAACACTCATCGAGAATGAAACCAACCCTTTTTTGTAAAGTTGATTGTGTTCGTCGATTCGTTTTTTATTCTCCAGAAATATTTCCATCCTTTGTACCTCTTCTTTTGTTGTACTGTATCTTTTGTCGTACGTCACCTAAGCAATTAAATTAAAAACTATTAGAATTGAAACAAAATACTAAACTGTTGTCTGCACAGTATTAATGTATAAATATGATCAGAATATGGCGAGGAGGAGGAGGGAGGGCGCCCAGAGCCCCACATCATAGAAAATTTAAATAAATGACTCATTCTTAACAGACTAATTTATAGTTATTAAAAATTAAATAATTGAGTTATTAATTATAGATGAATGGAGTTTATGTGGTATAACACCTAAAGGTCAGATCGCATGGCACCAAGCTATACATAAATAAAATTTAAACTGTATAAATATGCTTTTGAACAATATAACCATGAAAATTCGAACAGAACTTCATAATTATAAACTGAATACATGAGTTTCGGGTATAAATTTAGTACTCATATGGCATAAAATGATATTTTGCCTCAAATTATTCCGCAGGAAGGTCCGAAACCCTCCCTTCTACTTGGGAGATATTCTGCAGGCCCATCAAGATTACTAGTACCAGTGCCAGATCTCTCCAAACCCACATAACCAAAGGAGGTCACGCAAGCACTAGATCCGGCACTGAATATGATACAGTTCCACCTTGCCAGATGTCAAATTCTATCGGAATTGGTCGAGCGTTGTCGATTCCGCTATAAAATTTACTAATTTATATTTAAAAAATATTACCAAAATATGAAACAAACAAGCTATTGAATAATGCGTAAATAAAAAATGAAAAATTTATTCATTTATTATAATGAAAATGTTCAACTGTGGCTGAGCGCTTCCGATGTTTACGCGGTGAATGTTATGATATCTATTGTTTTCTCAGATTTCTTTGAAAAAAAAATTAATATATAATTTTATAATATATAATATAATTAACGCATAGCGTTTTTGAAAAATAAAATTAATTTAAATTAAATAAATAAGCATAATAAAATTTAATAACATAGGAAATCACTAGGCTTGATTATTTTCAATAATAAACCTTTGTAATTGAACAAAAAAAAAAAAGAAGTTAACCTCCAAAAATGGATTAAAAAAAATCATTCCTTCGCCCGAGGCTACTGTGGAAATGTCTTTGAGATTTACCACCAAATTCACAGGTCATCCCAGGATGATCCTCCGAACTCGACGAAACCATCCCTTATTTCGTTTCAAAATTAATATCTCGATTAATAGTTTATCCTTTTTAGACGTATAACAAGTTGAAAATAATGTACCGTAATAATTTATAGTGTTTTTGAGATTTGGTGATTCATAAGTGCAATTAATTACCAAGCTTTTTTTTTTGTTTCATGTTTGTTAATGTTCAATTAATCATTCAAGTTTATCTAATTTTGTATCTAATTATTGATTAATAATTATTTTCTTATTAAACTTAAACCTATATTTTTTTACCAATAAAGGCACCAAATTTATATAATCAATAACAATTAAATATAATTAATTTGATTAAGGTTTTAAGTGTCTAAGTGCTACTAATGGAGATATTTTTTTTATATTATCGATAAGTAGCAAATAAATTATTTAATATTTTAAATACATTCATTTCAATTTGATATACCTTAATGTACTATATCATTATCACAAAAATTCACTTAAGTAACACTCTAAGACAAGATTTTTTTATTTTCACTTAAATTTCCTGGTAACTCTTATAAAAAAAATTTATTACATCATTCTCAAAAGCATTTCCTTAAGTATCAGCAGTTGGAGACAGCAGTATTCTATATTTATCAGTTACTAAATCCACTAATACGAAGTTCCAACAAATTAGTTTTGTTGCTAAGGTAAAAATAGGAATTGGTTGTATCGGCATCGCTACTTACGTATTAAGCGGTCGACTACGTGTTCATCAGTCATAATCTGACATTGATAACTTCAATCGTCTTCTTCGAATTTATGGGAACTTATGTGATGGAGTAAAAAAAATAAATTTCAATTACTTTCTATAAAAGAAATTCCTGCAATAATAATGAAAAATTAATATTAATATTTAAAATAACTGTTGTAATTAGATCACAGCGGTCGACTTCCAAACAAACCCCTAATGGCCCCTTTTCAGTATTTTAGCCTTACCGTAATTTAAATTTAGTAATTTACATAATGGAAGTACCACCATGCTCTTTCTCATATAATTTCTTCGTTGGAATGATCCCAAATTTTTAACATATTTCGTAAAAAAAAAGAAGAAAAAAACGATAAAATATCTCAAAACAGATAACTTATTGATAAACAAATTATATTAATTAATAAACAAAACAGAGAATTGAGGAAAGGTTATAGTGTAGGTTATAAGCGAACAACAGAACATATGGTCGACCTCGGTATCAAACTATCGGGTTTCCTTTCTTATTTATATTTTTCTCTATAAATCGCAAAACATTCAATATTACCTTGAATTTTGTCCATTCCTCCAGTTCGTTTTTGGATGGAGCTCCTGCAGAAAGGATCGCCAAGGCTGACAAGCAGCTCAGAGTGAGAAATATCCTCATATCTTCAAAACATTAAAATTAAGTAATTAATTTACTTATTTAAATTAAGTTTAATTAAAGTACCGTAGCTTGGGACTGCTTAAAATATTACCAGTAGTGGGATATTTGAGCCCAAACGAATCTTTTTTTTTTAAATCACACTTAGGTCTCTTGTCATGGAAATATAGAAATAATTCACAGTATCTCCAGCAGGTAGAAGCACCTAACTAGGTCCTAAGGCACTTAACCACGTTCCTGCTACTTCCCTTAGGTTTGGGTTCAAGAAGCCCGCTTGAGGCCAAATAATCCCAAGTTACAGTAATTTAAAATTCTCTTTAATTAAAATGTGAAATTTTAAATCATAACAATATTGTCAAGCTAGATAATTCTTTAATAAACAAATAATTGACTTTTAAGGATTTCTGTTCCCTATTAAGGATAGAATTAACCTTAAATTCACAACAAAAATGGTTCAGCTAATTTATGATCAGGCCCCAATTTTCCGCTCTGGGGATAAAATATTTAACCACCGCTCCAGCCCACCTATATTGTTTAGTTTCCTTAAACATTATAATCATTACTTAAATTCAAGCTTATTCATTATTAGTTTTAAACCCACGCATACTAATAAATGTTATGGTTTTTAAACGTCACAGGCTTTTGTTTTTTGTAATTTATTATAATTACCGCTAATACAACAAACATTATAGCATGCTATTTCTAAATATGTGTAAATCTATTTCTAAAGTATTGGGGTAACTAAACTAAATTACCGTTTCACGGGTTAAAATGATTTTTTTTTCTTATACCTCTGTTAATTCTAATGCTGTTGTTTTAGGTATCTTTTTAATCTAATATTATACTGAATCATTTAGTAAACATAATGTCTCTCTGTGAAACTGAGTACTTTTTTGGCATTCTTTCAATCAAAGTGACGTTGAGATATGAAATAAAGTAATTCTGCGACATCATTGGAAAAGGAAATTTTCGGCCGCCGAAACCGCACGTTTGATAACTTATTGATATGTTGCAGAGGAACCTAATCTTAATAGCGAACTGTGAGGAGGTGGTTCGCTAAATTCGAAGGTGGCGAAACAAGCTTGAAAAGTCGGACTCAGGGCGACCATCTCTTGTGGACCGCGACGCTCTAAGACACGCTATCGAAGATGATCCCACAAAAAGTACTCGGAAGCTATCCTCCGAATTTGGTTTGTCACAGTCAAGTGTGAATCGTCACTTACACGAATTAGGTAAAGAGAGGAGAGCATGTAGAGAAGTCCCACATGAAGCCACAAGCTTGCTGAAATGGATGCCACCAAACTTCTACCGCAGCCATCCTTCATCCATGATCTTGCGCCTTCGGACTTTTATCTTTTCCGAGGAATGGATCACATTCTTAAAGAGAAAACATTTCAAACATTGGAGGAGGTAAAAATTGGAGTAAAAGACTTTTTCCAGTCGAAACCCAAAGTGAGATACCGGCAGAGAATAGAAAAGCTGGCTTCTAGATGACAACTAAGCATAAAACATAATGGACTGTATTTCGAAAGTTAGAAGAAATTTTATGTAAGAAAAAAATAAATTTCATTTTAACCCTTGAAACGATTATTTTTTTTACTCACCCTAATATTTAGTTTTAGGCCTAATATGTTTAAGCGCACTGCATAGGTTAAAGGATTTAAAGAGGTGGCGTTCGGGCTGAAGCCCCGCGCCCTAAAACAATAAATTATTTTTAATTTTTTTTTTACATAAGTCCATTTTTGTTTCTGTGAGTGATATGAGCCAAATAATAAACAATTGCAATATGCTCTATTTTTAAATCATAACATAAAAATTGTTTTGTTAATGCAGGATACAATTAAATTTTATTTCTCGTGATGTCACGTTCAAGTTAACTATTTAATATATAAAAATTCACGTAATCGTCTTTCTCAAAGGGTAAAGGTAAATAAATTATTGTTAAACTGTGGTAAATAATTAAGGTAAATAATTTAACTGTCTTTTGTAACGGCTACATTGTTCAACTTTTTCATCACAGTACCTTGCTTAAGACTATATCAATTTTTTTTGGTACAAAAAATAAAGAAATACATTTGAATATCGTCTATCTGAGTGATAGGTTAAAAACGACATGCTTCAGCTAATTAATGTAAGCTTGTGGGAAGAAAATAATATAAAAATATTCTCCCTAAAGATGTTATTGCTCTAATAATTACCTTCATTAAAAAGATACATATATTCAAATTTGAGTGAGTTTGGTTGACCGTAGATATACTTAAGGAAGAAGTTGGTCGGGGGGTGCGGTCAAAGACTAACACATTAATAAGTAAGACTTATTTATTTTGTGCCAACGTTTCGTGCAGTTGAGCACCAACTGAAGATTATTACGATTCAGTTGGCGCTCGACTGCACGCCTCTCTGCCCTGATGATGGCCTAAAACTTAGGCCGAAACGCTGGCACAAAATAAATAAGTCTTACTTATTAATGTGTTAGTCTTTCACCGCACCCTCCGACCAATTTCTTCCTTATACATATATATACACTCAAAACTGAATTTCTAATAGTTAAAGTTCACAGCTTCAAACGGTGTAAAAAACACAGGTTTAATCAGTGACCTTAAAAAATTTCCCCCTAGGGAGGGCCCCCTATTGCTATGAGGTATCTCTGTCACCAGACCTCCCCCAATAAAATAAAATCCTGGATCCGCTACTGATAGTCTAAACTAACACTTCCTCTTGGTCCTGTCCAAGGCAGTACAGTACAATGAGAGAAAGGATATTAATTACACTTCTTTCTGTTGTGCATTAAATAGCAAGATTTGACATATATTTTTAAAAAAGAAATCATTTCTTTACGTTAAAAAACTTATTTTTCGTCCCTCTAACTTTTTTGGCAACTCTAAGTCTTAGGCCCCTCATAAACTGGCTTTTTGAGCAAATCCCCAGTTGGTTCGTTCGGGACATGTCTATGATCAAGTGAAAATTGAAGGCATCTAACATTCTGATCTCATTACACTCTATATCTACTACCAAGGTTCTTATCTACGAGATACCGTTTCACAGTAGAAGGTTTTCGAAATTTTGAATGAGATTTTTAGCATTGTATGTCCCATTGTTGACAGAACAATACCCCTCAAACAATTGAGATGAAGCTCGCTTTTACACGGCTTTGAACCAGGCTCAACTAAGTGAATAAACACAAAAAAATATTAGCTGGAGTATGTTGCTACTTTCTAGGCCCGAAGGTATTTTTATAATTTATATTAATCTTTACAATACTAGTGACTATGATGAGTTTCTAATTAATGTGGGAAAAAAAAAAAAAAGATACTACAATATCTGTTAGTATATTATTGGGATAATTCAAAACAAAGACTCAAATTTCTCAAACTACAGTACTTAAATAACCAGTCAACGTTTCGCCAATTCAGGCATTATCAGAATTAGATAAGACCAAATATCTTCACTTGGCGAACCATTTCGCACATCCAGAATGAAAGGGACACAACTCAAAAAAAATGTGTTCTTGTTAAAACGAACATTAGACGCAGGTTAAGTCCTATATAGAACTCTGCCTTCAGAGTTTTTTTATTTATTTTTTTAAATCACTCTTTTAGTATATATTTAATTGATGGAAGAAGTTCCTTGTCTACGATATCTATAAAATATTATGTCGTCTAATAATCAAAATTTTTAATACGGTGATGTGGGGCATGCGCTTTTTGAGATTAAATGCGTAATTGTCTCGTTAAATCCAAACCTTCAATTGGTAAGAGCTGTCCTTTACAGAGCATGAAGCCTAAACACTGATGCGTCAGAAATCAGCCGCGAAAGTTCGCTAAGGTGAAGTATAACGAGTTGTAAAGATATTAGCTCCACTAATATCTTTTGATAATGTTGATAATGTTGTGCCTTTGAACTTTTGCAATACAGCTGTGTCGGCGTTTATATACCTGTGGGATTCTTTTTTCTTCTTTAGTTTTTGCTGTCAGCGGTACCTGCAGAACATATTCTTCAAAGTACTTTGTGATTTACATTTCTCCTTGACAGTTTTCTATTTTTTAATCCGTTGTCCGCAGTCATTAAGCACCCCCTAACCACCCCTAACCACCAACTAACCACCCACTAACCACAAAAGCAAAGCATTATATCAGCGGCAAGTACAAACCTCTCTTGTGTGACAAGTGTGCGTGGTGTATTTACCCGTACAATCATGTTTTGTCGAGGCAAGTACGGAATAGCAAATTTAAAAAAAAAATCAATACATTTATTTAATTATTTTCCACATCCCACTTCCAAATTCATTGAAGATTGTAAAATGAGAATCTCAGACTTAATATTTGAAATAAAGACTGTTCTAAATATAATTAAATGCGAATAATTATTCATGTCCTATTTTAAAGTAATTATTTAAATTAAATAAACATAACAAAATCATCAAATCTTCAAATCGTTGCTTACCTCAGCTAATTGATTGTCCTCTGGGTTTTGGATGACACAAATGGCCGATTGTTTGTTGGTTTGTTTCTTTAAGAATTTTTCTTATCTTTGAGTGGTTTTCTGATATTAAATGATATTTGTGAATCACTTACGCTGTTAAGTGCCCGGCACTTCGACCATTTTATTTTCCATCGAACTTAAGAAAATTGTATTTTAACGTTACTATTAACAATGTGTTATGACACACTGTTGTATAATTCGCATACAATGTTTTTGTTTTTTTGTGTTATTATTTCATTGGGGTAGTTTATTAGTTCGATAACAGTCATTAGTTTGAAATTAATAATATTTTCATATTTTTCGCAAATTTGCGATAGTATATTTATATTTATTAAATATAAATTATTTTTAAAAGAGACGAAAGAAATATTTAGTGTACAATTGTCTTTTTTATTAAGAAGAAATCAAAATACAGAGATAGAGACCAGAAAAATCCGATCTCCCCTAAGTGAAGGAACTATCTGACTTACTGGTCTTTAGAAGAAATTAATTATTGAATGCCTGTATGCTTAATTAACTAAATATATTTTGAGGATTATCATATTTACAAGCAATATTTTTATTTTTTTATCAGATATTGCTATTAAAAATGTCTACCAAAGTTATTGTTTTCCTTCTATTTTATTAATTGTAATTAAAGATTTATAACACAGCATAACATTGGATATTTCACTTATATATATCCTAGCTAACAAAGGTAAGCTTTGTATTCATGTAGGAAATGAAAACAATTGTTTTCCTCAGAACTGAAAACATCCACTTTAAATTTGTGCTTTTTAGACAACAAAAATCAAATTCGTATCTGTTTATAGTTAAATCCATGTAATGAACATAAAACCTAATACTGTTAATCCTATTTTGATGAACTTTAAATTAAACTTTATGAATTATGAATTTAACTAAGACAAGAAATCAAATACATGTTGGTACTCACCAAGGTTTAAATGGATTATATCAAACAGAAAAGTTTGTACTGGTTTCTTCTTGCATTGTACTAACAATGAACGAAAGGTAGGCAGGATGTTTTAGGTAAACGGTTTAAGGGTCAGGTTTTTTCCAGTAATGCCGGTGAGTAATTGTTTTTTTTCTTTTATAGATGGGAATAAATTTAAGATTGGACTATTGGAGATATTTATTTGGTCATTTAAGCAAAAATCTGGGTTGGATTTGAAGGATTTTATTATTTCAAGTGCTTCATATATATTTAATTTGAGACTGTTTTCAACGTGATGTATTAATTTAACTCCTGAGTCTTTGATCAATTTATGATTATTTTCATTTAAATGAATTGCAAAGTTGGAATTACCTGTCTCATTATTAAATGCACGTATATGTTCCTTTAATCTCTGATTTAGCGATCTTCCAGTTTTTCCCGTGTATTTGGCACAATCATTACAATTTAGTTCGTATACTCCGCTTTTTTGGAAAGGTTCTATTTTGTCTTTTGGAGAAGAGGGTAGGGTTTTTTCTATTTTAAATGCAGGGTTTAATTCTAGTTTTTTGAATTCATTTCCGACTTTGGTGAATATAGGGCCGTAATACGGAATCAAAACATAATGTTTCGGGATGGGCCTATCTCAAAAATCTCTTAAGATAGGCCCATTAGTTCTATCTCTTACCTCCCCTCCCTGTTACTCCTTTGGTCTTCCTGGACGGGGGATAAAAATGCAATGGCCAAGAGACCTGCTGGTTCACCCATAATACAGATACAAGATACAAATAAAAATTCAAGACACATGATCAGGCATTTCAGGCATAATCAAATTTGTTAGATGCGGTGTAACGCTGTTGCAAATACAACATAAAACAATAAATAAATAAATTTAAAAATTAAAGAGTTTTTTTTTGTAATGAATAATTTCTAGTTTTAATTGGATTCCTGTTTTATATTCCTCCGTAATTTACAGTCAAATACTTCAGGATAAAATAAAAAAAATAATTAAAAATCCTGATACTTTCATGTATCTGTAATGCACTATGTGTTGGTTTTTTCACTTTATACGACCTACTCAAGTCAATAGAATTAGAAAAATTTCCTTCGTGATGTTTTCATTTCGTTTTTCAATATCATACATTTCTCCAAGATATGACAACGGTGATGTATGGATTAGATAAGGCAGCGTACAATGCAAAATAATAAAAGATTCATTGACCGACTGATCCAGATACAGAAGGTCAATAACAGAGGGCATTGAACCATCCTCTTCTTCTTATAATGGCGTCTTCAGGAAGACAAAAGGAGATCCTGGTAAGAAGAGGGGTGCGAACTCTTATATAGGACGGTCGGGAGATCTTCCCCGTTGTCACTATTGTATGGGTACTTCATCGCCTTAGGATCTTTTAGCCAGGTAGGATCAACAGTTGTTGCTAAATTTTTACTTTATAATTGTAATGATAGTTTTACACAAATCTCCCTTGTTACCCTCCTCCTCGCCAGAGGGGATTTTCAGGGAGTCCGGACCCCTCCTCCTCTCCCGAAATTACAAAATACTTTTACTTATTTATATCTGTAAGCAAAAATTGAATAAAACTATTTGAATGTTATTTTATAAATAATATATCTAGGCACAGAAAATATTATATATCTAGAGGGCTCCCTTACATCTCCGGTTGGATGATTTACTTTAAAGTTGAACCGTAGATTTACCCCTCCCCCCTTCTCTGAAACGAAATCCTGACAACACTACCGTCCTCGCAATAATTTGAAAACCCAAATGATTGGGAAATTTGAGATTTGAGAAGCTACTTCAAACTTCTAAAATTGTGGTAAAACATTATACTCAAATAGTTACAAAAAAATAAAGCCAGCACCAGTTCCTTTAAAGTTAAGAAATTGGGATTTTATCGATACGAGTGTTGTGAATAGAAGAGAAAATTATGATTGTCAGATGTCAGCATTCACTAAGGTAAGGTAATGTGGAGTAACTGCGCACTAGATTTTACTAAGTTCTAGTTTAAACAACTGTAAAATCATTATTTTTGAAGCTATATTTATGCTCTTTTTTTTTTTTTAAATTTTCCTTAGATGATTATGTTTAAGTACTATATTCAAACCCATGTTTCAATTCCGTCTTATTTCTATGAGATTTATAATTCAATTTAATAGTCTCTAGTACCTGTTTGCCTGATTGCCTCGCAGTGCGGTACTACGTATCTCGATGACTCATTATTCAAGTACGAGCCGTTCTGGGGCAAGTGTAAAATAGTTCGATTTTTATTGAGATATGAAAGTGGGATGTGGAATATAATTGAATAAATGTATTGAAAATATAATGTTTGTATATTATATTAAATATTAAATAAAAAAATAGGCCTATTTGTAGATAAACACGGATACAGATGTAGGTACAGCAAAAGTTGAAAGACAAGACTTTATCAACAGATTGGAAGTAATATTTTTTCAATTCGTTATACTTCACCTTAGCGGACTTTCTTGGCTTATTTCTAACGCATTAGTGTTTAGGCTTCATGCTCCGCAAAGGACATCTCTTACCAGTTGAGGGTTTGGATTTGACGATACAATTCGCAGTGATCCCACATTACCCTAAGTGAAAAGTCCAAATCTAAAAGAGTTGGGAAAATTGAAATGTGTAATATAATTGGGAAAATTTAAACCTCCTCCATTTCATTGTTGTACCAACGTCTCTCCTTAAGCTTTTATGTTACCTGCATCTTCCTTCAGTTTGTGTTTAGATGTCTTTGAGTGCTGTATTGTCTCTAATTGATGTGTCTTTTTAGGCTGTTGTTGTGGAATGTACTGCATTTATTTCGCATACAGTAGTCGAAATAAGTATTCGTACACTTCGTTTTTCAGCTAAAAATATGTTTAATAATTTATTGAAAAATAAATTAACTGATGATATGATAAAAAATAACATTCCGCAGTAATTTTTACAGGTGATGGAAATTAAAGACCGGTACAACCTAATTAACAACAAAAATTGAACAATTCATCTTTTCAGGTAGAACATAATCATTTCGACTTTGGTAAGAATTATCGTTCAATTCGGATCATTTGGCTCTATATGGGTTTGTATTTGAATAAGAGATTATGTATTAAGTGAAAACTATTAGCTGATAACAAATTAACAAGTTATTATCACGAAAACTGTTGCTATATTTAACTTTTTTTGTAAGATACATTTTCAATTTTTTTTTTGTTAATCAGGTTGTAAAAATTAATGCGGAATGTTTTTTTTATCAAATTCATCAATTAATTTATGTTCAATAAATTGTTAAACATATTTTTACCCTAAAAATTAAGTGTGCGAATATTTATTTTGACTACGGTATATAGATCTTGTGTTTTCTCTCCTGGTTGGCGAAACGCTGACTGGTTAGTCGTTTACTGCTACTTGAGAGACCTAAGGCTTTATCTTTAGAGTCTTCCAATTTTATCTCATTAATATGATTCTGATAATTGAACAGGAGTAACCTGTTTTAAATATTTAATATTGTTTTGAATATTTAAGCATGTTTTTGATGAGATTCGGGTAATTCAACGATAGAGAAATGCCTGAATGAGAAAGATGTTTGAGGCAATGTGCATTACACAGAATTTGGATACTGCCGTAAATTATCAGACTTATAGCAGAAATTTGAATTGTATTTACTTTGAAACGCACCCAAAATTTAATATAGAATAGGAAACTCCAAACACGACGGAATTAACAATTTTGAAATGAAATAAACGCATATATCTTACTAATACGTTTATCGTTAAAATTAGATAATGCAATAATAAAAATAATATTGGGTACTCGAATGCGTTTGATAAGAGAGAGCTTGAAAAAAATTGTAATGATCAAATATCCGAAAATTTAGTACTTTAACTGAGTTTCCTTCAGTTTAACTGATCATTTTAACGATAAAGGTATCAGTTTGCGTTTACCAAGTCATTTCAAAATTATCAACTCCGTCCTCTTTTTAGTATCCTATTCTATCTAAATAGCTAGGTTTTTCGGACTAAAAAAATTTCTTAGGACTTAAATGTCTTCGGTTTTTTGGACGTTTAAACTACATAGGTTTAAATAAGTTTTTTCCTATCGGAAAATAATAAATAATCTTATATTATCGTTAATAAGTATTAGGAATTATGCATCATATTCAATATTTGTAGACAACTATAATTAATTAGCAATTAACCTGCTAATTGAATGTTTACAGTAATATTTATAAACGGACGGATTCTATTGGATGTGTGACAGTAAAAAATTAAGTCAATTAATATAATAAATTTCAGAAATATTTTTATATGTTTTGAATCAATTTTAGCATTTCAAACTAGCTTTGCGATCAATTAAGGAAATCTCTTGGCTTCTTTAGTCTAGGATCCAATGAGAATCTGATGCTTTTGTCAAGGCCTGTTTCAGATAAGATACATTTGATTCAACGTTGTCAAATCTTAAAGACTCAGGCACACAGATCGTGATCTATCGAGGCAATCTGCGATCTCGACCGGCAGCGAGCTGGCGATCTAATCTATTACTACATACTGTATCATACATCTCACACAGAAGGCGATCTATCGCAGCGAGCCAATCTTGATCGAGTCTGGCCGCGATCCATTTCTATTCAGAGAGATCGCAGATCGTCGGGACAGGTCGCGTTCTGTGTGCCTGAGGCTTTAACTCGATATAGAAAATTGTCAAAAAAAATATCTATTTTTCTTCAAAACTCCTGAACTGAATTCGATAAAAATGTTTGTGGTATAAAACAGGTATATCCATAAATACTCCAGATTTCATCTAAAATATAAATACCTTTTCCTCGTTTCTTTTTCAACACTTTTCTTATCAATTCACCAATACTTCCTGGATATCTTTCTTTTCTAGTTCCTCAGAACCAAAAACTTCCAAGTATTCTTAATTTTCTCACTCCGCGTTCCTCTGTCCGCTCTTTGAATCGCTCTCTCATAGAACTGATTCCTTTACCAAATCAGTTTTTATTCCAGAAACGTCTTTCTCGAATTCCTTGCCTGTTTCTCATATTGTTCAGTGACTACAAATAATCCATAAATAATGTTTATTTAGTTGCATGAACTGATGGCTGTGTGGGTCCACCTAGTGCTTTTGCCTTTGCTATACCTTGTCGACGGGAAGCCCAAACTGCCGAGTGGAGCCAACAAGAAGAATCAGACGGATGTTACTGAGAACAACTTGAACGACACAGATGTACTATACCACTTCGATTACAATCTTTTCAAGAACAAGTCGACTCTATTAAAGCCAACTCGATTGTCGAGGAAGATCGTGAGGGACAGGATTGTCCTGGAGCAAATAGAGGTTAGGTTCGACTGGAACAAGACCATACCCGACAGCAAACATGTCGGCGCCCTCTTCATTCTGCAGCGACAAGAACAGATAATCGAGAACGCGCTGCTCTATCCACCGAATGACGTGAGGATGACGGTAAGAGGACTGAAGGAAGGACTGACCTATAGAGGAGAGGTGAGGATCATCGAGGATCAGCAGCAACTCGACCACATCAACGCCACCAGCGAACAGGGCAGGTTCAGGTTCGTCTTCGAAGCACCAAGCGTCATCCAAGGTAATCCATTTTATATTTTATCATTCATGAATCTAGGCAGTTGAAAATCTTATCATTCTATTGTTCACAAATGAAACTTTTCTGCATAGTTACGTACTTCACGGCCGACCATATGTTGAGGTTATAACCTGACACCATAAACTGATTGGTAATTTATGCGAATTTAGACTCCGACTTCAACTGAAAAGATACGATGGGATGTTATTTATCTCTTGAGCGAGCGTAGCGAGCGAAAGTCGACAGTTGTGGTACAATTAAAGCTGTAACAATAACAGTGTAGGTTATAACTCACAACAATGTTCGACCGTTAAATACGTAAGTACCATTTCCTGAATTCTTTAGACAAGATATCAACACAATATTAAGGGAAAAGATAATATTTTTACTTTCTGGACTAAATAAGATCAATACTCCAAAAGAGGGCTTCAATGATTTGGCACACATCAAAATGAAAGTTACCTTTACTTGAATAAAAGAAAATCACTTTCTATATATAAAAATAATCCTAATTTTCCACTTTTTATTTTTACTTCAAATCAAATCCTATAATTCAAGTGTACTGAAAAAAATGTTACACATTCATGTATTAAATTGTATTCAAAAAAGATAAGCACCTTTTCTTGGCATGCGCGGACGACGTTCTCATAATAGCTAGAAGCACGGCAGTGCTTGGAGGAGCTTTTGAAGAGTTTGTAAGGGAAGCGGCAGAAGTGGGTCTTCATGTTGATGAAGGAAAAACGAAATATTTAAAAACTTCCAGGAGCCAGCAACTGGAACACCACAATTTGCAGATCGGCGAACGCAGTTTTGAAAGAACAGACACTTTTAAGTACTTTGGCTCTGTCATAACCGATGAAAACAGAATGCAAGAGGAAGTGAATGCGAAGCTGTCTGCAGGTAACAAGTGCCTTCATGCTCTGCAAAAAACACTAAAGTTTAAAGCTCTCTCAAAACAAGCAAAAATCATGATATACGAAACTATCCTGAGACCCCACTGTTACTCATGGCAGTGAATCATGGGTATTCACAAATTAATGTGAAAGGAGACTCAATGTCTGGGAAAGGACAATATTCCGGAAGATGTATGGGCCAATAAGAGAAAATGGTACGTGGTGATTAAGGAAGAATTTTGAGCTCCGCGCAAGGTATGGAAAACCAGACCTGGTATCTTTTGTGAGAAAGATGGCTGGGACTTGTAGAACGGATGACAGAAACTAATATGCCAAGACGGCTGCTGTATGGAAAAATTGGAGGAAAACGATACAGAGGAAGACCAGGAGTGAGATGTTTGGATGATGTCGAGGAGGACCTCAAGTTGCTTGGAGTAAGGAGATGGAGGGCACGAGCCAGAGATAGGAATGACTGGCTAGAGGTCCTTGAGGAGGCCCAGGTCCTTGTATGACCGTAGCGTCCGGCAGTAAATAAGTAAGTAAGCCACTATTCTGAAATTACGCCTGAACAAGATTTTTATCAAGCTCTTAAACTAATTTAAGTCACAAAGTGATTCATAATTTTTTGTATCATTTCAAATTTTGAATATTTTTGTAGCCCTTGTTGTGAAGAGCAGTATTGGGCGTAGATTTATTCGACTTACAAGGAGTGCAACAGTCTAATATTGTGTTTACGGATTCTTATGTTTAAATACGCCCATAAAATCTCTATAGGATTAGGATCAGGTGATTGAGGGAGCGTTTGCAACACTTTAGAGCAATTATAAAGTAGTCACTCGCGTGTTACTAAATCAGCCTTTCTACATTTATTAAATACTTTCAATTTACATATTTATATTTGTCCATTATTTCGTCTATAAATTGGAAGGTTCCCTCTTCAACTTTTAACAAAAACAACTCCAAAGCATTATCGAACACTCCTCTTGTGTAACAGCACCAGGAATATTTTTTGCATCAAGTTTTGTTTTGGGCCTCCCCACACTATTTTTCTTTTGTCACTATCGTTAATATTATATCTGCTTTAGTCGACAAAAATTAGCAAACATGATTCCTTTTGTTTCAGATTATCGGATTTACAAACGGTTTTTGCCGAGCTGCGCCTCTCTGGTAGCCGCTTCTTCGCAAAACTCTTCTTACCTTTTACGCACAGCAATTCACTTCCAATTGTCGAGAAATTTCAGAAGAAATTTTATCTACAATCAATTGAGGATTTTTTTTTTTCAAATAATCTCAATAATAATCAATAATCTCTTGTCCTACGCCGAAAATGCGAGGAATGGGGTTATCATGTACCCGGTTTTATTCCATTTGATTATGAACAGGGCCTTAGATATTGTTATATCCATGTCACTTGAAATTTTTTAAGCGCCAATCCGCTTTTTCGAGCTGCAATCGATCTCTCTCTCAGATCGATGTCTTCATATCTGGTGAAGTATCACATCCCTTTCAACCTATCATAACAAAAACAATGAAAGTAATTTTATTACTTTCATACGTAGTTACAAGATGAAATGATCTTGTAACTACGTAGTTACAAGATCATTTCGGGTCGATACAAAAGCAAGTAAGAAAGAATTAGTGTAAAATAAATAAATAAATATATGAATTTGCGAATAATTCTGAGAGCCTCCTTATCACCCGATAACGATTTAAAGCAACTAATTAAATCTTTCATTTGTAATTTCGAAGTAAGAATCTAACTTTTAGTTGTTTTAAAGATTAATTTGTGTAAAGTTTAACGTTTATTCGTTTTATTAAAAAGATACATGTTATATTTTAAAGAATTTTTTTGTGAGTCAAAGTACATAGTTGGGATATCGTCGGTCCCAAGTTAAGCTTACGAATGTGAAAATTTCGATTTTTTGTTTTTGTTATTTTTCGATAGTATTTCGGTTGATACAGCCCGTACTAAAGTTATGAATCTGTTGCGGCATTAGAAAATGCTGAAATTTCAGTTGTATATTTACGGAAGACGTCTAGAAGACTGAAGCTTCCATAAAGGCAAAACAATAAATGCACATGAAACTATGAGATAAAAGAAAAACAACACCAACAAAAAAAATTTAAATAATCGAAATCGGGCCTTATACACAGAGGAATGTAACAGTTTTTTACTTCCTTGTACGAAGTAAAGGAAGTATTTTAATCGCGAAAATTTTCGGTTTTCAGATTTCAACGGAAATATCCATTTTGACCATCCCTGAATCCATTTTGACTAGTTTAGTCGTGGCGTCTGTACGTTCGTACGTTCCTAGGTTCGAACGTATCTCGCATAACTCAAAAACGGTTAGCTGAAAAAAGTTAAAATTTCGTATTTAGGATTATTATATAATCTAGTTGTGAACCTCCCTTTTTGGTCACTGCATGATTACCAGAAGTGGTACTTTACTTGGAGGTCATTACTGATTTTCATCAAACATTATATTAAAATATTATGAAAAACTTCTCAAAGTTGGTATTTAAGACTCAAATATTAATATAAACAACATAATAAATTTTGGTAAGCATTGGCAAACCGGAAGTTATACTTTATTTGAAGGTCATATTAGATTTTCATCAAAAAGTATATTAAAATATAATGTAAAACATCTCAAATTTGGTAAATTAGACTCTTATATCAATATTAGTAATTTAATACATTTTGGCCTTAAATTGAAGATCCGAAAGGGGTACTTTACTTGAAGGTCATAAAAAACTTACATCAAAAGGTATATTGAAATTTGTAAAGGTTATAAACGCAATTTTTTTCTACTCAAACTAAATAATTTTATTATTTGTTTTGTGTTAAAATTGATTGTAAAATACTGGTTGTCCACCCCATTTGTGAGATGAATAAGTCTGCAGCAAGAGAATAAGATATAAGTTAAGTGGGTTTTTCAGCTTAAAATGTCAAAACTGTAGATATCTGATGCTTTACCTACTGAAAGAAAACGACATGTAATAATGGAATGAGACCTTCTGAAACAAGAGTTTGTGTGTGTGTGTCAATAGATGGATGACGCGACGCCGAGTATTCGTTTTGAGATACTGCAATCTTAAGAAACTAGTAACTAAATTCAGAATTACATTTTAAGCCAGCGATTTATAGTTTAATAAGCGTACAAGGAAGTCATGTGTTGTCCACATCAGATATTTTGATCTTATCAAAAGTTGTAATTTTCACATTCGTTAGTTCACGTCGTTATGGAACGACGATATGGTTCTTTTGTAGCAACAGCGCCATAATTCGAAAATCATAATTTTTGAGTTAATACCACAGGAACAATTGCAATGACATGAACTTTTAACTAGAAACATTTATGAATTATGAATTTAATTAAGACAAGAAATCAAATACATTTTCTTAATTAAATTCATAATTCATAAATGTTTTATGATACTGATTTATATAATTTTATATGTATAATAATACCAACTATATTTTGAATTGCTTATTTTTGAATTTTTTGTGTGTTTTTAGAACTGAGGATGAATGTATAACATTCGAAACTAGTTTTCAATAAAATAAATTTATAGAAGTGGCAACTAATTTATCAATCCCTAATTAGATTTATCCTTCTATACCATCATGCAGATGTCAACTATTCTGCTACTTCTTGCCCAACAACATATCGCTCATTTGCTAAAACGCCATAATTCAAAATACACAATGTATCAGGTGATGCATATGAAGTTTAAAAAATGCATTTATTTCAATGAAATTAAAATACAAAATAAATAAAAAATGACACGATTGGCCTTGGAAGATCAGAATTGGCTCTCTTCTAGTTAAAAGTTCATGTCATTGCAATTGTTCCTGTGGTATTAACTCAAAAATTATGATTTTCGAATTATGGCGCTGTTGCTACAAAAGAACCATATCGTCGTTCCATAACGACGTGAACTAACGAATGTGAAAATTACAACTTTTGATAAGATCAAAATATCTGATGTGGACAACACATGACTTCCTTGTACGCTTATTAAACTATAAATCGCTGGCTTAAAATGTAATTCTGAATTTAGTTACTAGTTTCTTAAGATTGCAGTATCTCAAAACGAATACTCGGCGTCGCGTCATCCATCTATTGACACACACACACAAACTCTTGTTTCAGAAGGTCTCATTCCATTATTACATGTCGTTTTCTTTCAGTAGGTAAAGCATCAGATATCTACAGTTTTGACATTTTAAGCTGAAAAACCCACTTAACTTATATCTTATTCTCTTGCTGCAGACTTATTCATCTCACAAATGGGGTGGACAACCAGTATTTTACAATCAGTATGTAGCAGAATAATCAATTGCGTTATTTACACATTTACACTAACCAGCATCAGTATTTTCTTAACTTCTTCTCTTGACTTTCAACTCAAATCGTTTCTCAGTGACAGATTCAATAATAAAAAAAAGGCCGATATGAAGTACATTACCATTTATGTTTATGAACTTTTACGATAAAACTTAGAGAAAACATGGTTTTTCTAACATTTTCAAATTTTTTCTTGAAAATTCGGGTTTATATCTCGAAACTATTTAATTAAATATGATGTAACAAGTGATCTAATTTCGTCGGATCGTTTTAATGACTAAAAGAGAAAACTAACGGAGATTAAGGTTTTTATCTGAATCTTTATAATCTTGCTGATTTTAGAAGACAATGCCGATCTGTTGCTATGGTTGCGACACTGATTGAATATGTTTGATTAACCAGTATAAATATTATATTATATTATATTATAAATATCAATTTACATCTCATGATTTTCTTCTTTAATTATTCCATTATGGTTCACTATATTCATAGAATAAATGAAAGGCAAGTTAAAAAAGAAGTTATTTTTATTTTCTCTTACCTATATATGAAATTTATAGCAAGGGGAAGTATTGCGATAGAGAAAATTTTCGAATTCGAGTTTTTAACGGAAATACAGGTTTTAAGGTCCCCTGAGACCAAATTTCACAAAATGGTTGGTGTAGCTGAAAAACGAAAAGTTGTACGATACTGAAATTACGTGTTTAAAGTAGGCACATGCATGTGATACAATCGATTTTACACTTTTTTACGATTTTCTCAAAAACGGCTCGAACCATTTTGATGAAATTTGCCTAAATTGTTCTTCATAAAGGCCTTTAACTTTTCATATATTTAGTACAACATCCGAGGAAATGCAGGGAAAAAAGTTATAATGAAAAGAATATTTTATTTGCCCATAACTTAAAAGCACTCGTATGCATTTTATGGTAAAGTGTGTACAGAATTGTATGAAAGTTAATTAAATTATCTAAAAAACAAAAAATAAATCATCATCGAAATCGGACCAGTACAACCAAAGATACAGCGCATCGGACTAACCGGAAGTGACAATTATCTCACGGATTTTATAATTTTTTACAATTTTCTCGTAAACAGCTACAATGATTTTGATGAAACTTGCCTAATGTCTTCTCCTTAAAGTTCTTCAACTTTTCATGTATGTAGTATATCAACGAGAAAATGCAGGGGGAAAAGTTATAGTGAAAAGAAAATTTAATTGCGCATAATACAAAAAGTAAGTATTTTATGATAAATAATGTATGAAATCATATGAAAGGTGATTATATTCTCTAAAATACAAAAATGAATCATCGAAATCGGACCGGAATCAGCAAAAATACAGTGTATCTTATGAGGACTACATGACCCTAGATGGATAACCCAAGAGATCCAAAAGGAGATGGATGCGACCGAACCTCCTTCAATCAATCTGCCAATCTATGTTCAACAATATGCTCTGTAATAATGTAATGTAAGAATACAAAAGCAGATATTAATTTAATAATTTCTACTTTTATGTTATTTAATGGAAACAAAATGTTTCCATAGAAACTAAACCGAAACTTTAAAATATATTTTCAGCTTAACAAACTTAAAATATCGAATATTAAAATAGAGTACAGAATTGTTGTTCTAATATTGTTTAAAAAACTATTTTATTATACTTATGTGGGAGAAGATGTGAATAAGTGAATGCTGCTGAATTTATTTCAAGTATTGTTTATATATTATATTAAATATAATATAATAAATTATAAATTATATTAAAAAGATAACTATTATAGGACGGTAATGGAAAGTTGTGTGATGTACACATGTGATGTGCAACGAACCAGATTTTATTTCTTGTAATCAGCTCTTCATTTGTTTTAATTAATCTAATTAGACCTTTGTGGGCTTTTAGGTACAATTAAATCACAATCATCGTGCTGGTTAAGTTTCATTGCTAATTGATGTTTCAAGTCAAGATCATTCAAGACTTTCAATAATTTGAGATGGCTTTTAAAAAATAAAAATGTACAGTTTTTACTATGAAAATTTTATAAATTGGTTCTAAAATTAATGCCTGATGGCAATCTCTGTCATATTCAAAATTGCAATATTTATGACATTAAACCTTCATAGAAGGCTGACAACCTAGAGTTGATTGGATAAAATAATTTTTAGTCTATTTTAAAAACAGTGCCAGCAGCAACGAAATCTGAAGAATTGAGATCATAGAACTCTCATAAAGGGAATACAATCATTACCTCTCGACTATAATAGTTGCGATAATAATTATTTGTATGCATTTATATATCATATTTCAATCCGGCTAGTTGATGTTGAGGTCTCGTAATAAAGTGTGTTTAGGGGAGATGGGTAATTAGCCCATTGCCCTGAATCAGATGGAGGGGCTGCCTCCTTGCCCTCGAGGATGCTGCTAAGAAGCCGGGGCTCGCTGTCAACTCCTCAAAAACTAAGTACACGGTGGCTAGCCAAACAAGAGGTTCCCATGAAATAACGGTCCAGTTAGAGCCATACTTGTTTGAATGAGTCGATGAATTTGTGTACTTGGGATCACAAGTGACAATGACCAATGATGCTTGGTTTGAGATAAGGAGGAGAATAGCATAAGCCAATAGATGCTATTTTGGACTGTGTCAGCATTTAGGAAGTGGCTTCATTACCAGAGCCACTAAAACAAGACGTTGATTAGCCCAGTGTTGGCATACGGATCTGAGACCTGGACTATTTCAAAGGCGGATGAAAGAGACCTTTTAATTTTTGAAAGGAAAATATTACGGTGTATCTATAGCTCTATACGAAATGGTGCAACATGGAGAAGACAAACGAATGCAGAAGTGTATTCATTGTTAAGTGAGCCTGATGTTGCAAAAATGATTAAGCTCAGCAGGCTTCGTTGGGCGGGCCACATCACCAGGATGGGAGTTCACGAGATTCCAAGAAAACTCAACGATAAGGACTTGCATGGAACCCGGCCGAGAGGTCGCCAAAAACTCAGATGGTCTGACGGTGTTGGAGAGGATTCAAGGTGAATACTTGGTAATTGTTTATTAACTGCTACAAGTACAAAAATGGAAAAATATTTTTACAGCATATATATAAGGTTTCAAGCCAGAGCTTTTGTACATTCTTCATCAGCAGTGCAATAGAATCTAAAATGTTCACAAATAACTAAAATAATATATTACAAGAAGGAAGAAAAAATTAAATCGAAAACCCTCTAAAAAAGAAATGACAAAGAAATATTCATATATTATTAATTTGTAGTAACTTGTCGATATAACGTTATACATTAATCATTGAATCATTATAATAATAATTGTATGCTTCATTTTTAATATGATTATTACTATTTTATTTTATGATTTGAATTATTTGTTCTAAAAAATTCTAGAAAAAGATGTTAAAGGCATCCTCGAAGCGCTAAAAGAAATTGCAGAAACCAACATTAAACTGGATGGGATATCTGTAAATTTTAAACTTCCCACACTTGAAGGACCTACAGTTTTAGAAATTAAGTAACATCAATTTATAATAGTTAATCATAATTGAAGCATGAAAATGCAAAAGGGTCTAAAGTACCTTTAGCAAAATTTGTTAGAATTCAAGTTTCAACTTGAATAATATTAAAGAAATATGACAATTAAAAATAAATCATTATTTTCTGATTACCTATGGTTGTAAAAGCAATAAAACATATTTAAAATATTATTAATTCAGTGCATAAACCTGTAATATACAAAAAAAATTAAATAAAATTGTGAAAGGCACATAGACCCTTTTGCATTTCCACACTAAAATTATAACTAAGAATTATTTGTTATTTATAAAAATGGATAAGAAGGTCCATGTGGCTTTCAAGAAACATTCAAAAATAGTAAAAACTATTTACTGAAAGTCGAAAAAGCTAATTTTTTTTTTTTAATAAACTAGTTTAAGGCTTTCATCAGGATTACAAAGAAAGTTAAAAACTACTGTAGGATTATACAAATAAAAATGACATATATCAAAAGACATAAATATGAATGTAGTAAAATAACAGAAATAATAAGAAAGTTAAAAAATGAAAACTATTATAAATTTTTAATAAATTTTATTATAATAAATACATTTTTATTAGAGTATCAATTATTGTTTATTTTTCAGTTTTCTTAGTATTTCTATCTATTTTACTCTGTTCATATTTATGCCATTTTTATATTCCTAAAATAATTTCACCATCTTTGTATCTTGTTCTTTGTAGTCTTTTTGAAGGCCTGCAATGTGAGTTGATAGGTCGGCTTTCGATAAATAGTTATTATTATTTTTGAATTTTTCTTGACCGCATTATTTTTCTTTATTATCAATTTGTACGACTATTTATGATTTAATATAATTTAAATATTATAGTGTTCATTACTTTCATACTATTTTATTACTGTAATGAGTAATAACCTTATAGAAAGATAATGATTATTTAGTTTAATCAATCATTAACTTCAAAATAGAAGTAATATTTATTTGAAAAGATATTTTGACTTTCTCAAGATCTTTTTAAATCGGACAGCATTCCACTGAAGAGAATCAATCCTCACACTTTTGTGAATAAACTTAAGTTAAATGACCTTGGAAAATTCAGAAATTTTCAAATAAATTTATTTTATTCTACAATATGATAACAAATATAATAGCATTGTAATTTGCTCCACTGAAAATATGAAGTAATTTGTTTTTTATCATAAAATACAAATGTCACATTCTATTTCAAATATTTTTTTCAACTTCGATTTTCCATTGAAGATAACTGAGCCAAGAAATAGTTCTTTCCTATTGAAAATAGTAAGCACTTCTCCCATTCAAAACTACCTCTAGCTCATTTTTGCATATTTTGAAGATTGGTACCCTTCTGATAAATGTTGCCTAGTTATAGATTATATTTTTGAATTATAATTTTTTTTTTATTGTTGATAATAGTTGTTGATTTTTTGTTCCTAGAGACATGATGGATCAGAATGATACAGATAAGGTCATAGTCCATATGACTGCTAAAACAATCTCACTCGTGATCAATGACCTTCCTAGTAGCACAGTTTTACGAGTGACTCTGAGTTCCAATGACACTGCAATATACACGACGTATGTGTTCACTGGAACAATCAGTGGGCCGTCCAAGCGCCTCCAATCTATCGTCAAAACTGCTTCTTACACAGGCAAGTAATAATAACTGAGCACATGTTCATTTCTCATAAAACTGGGCGGATGCTCTGGTTAGATGTGAATAAAGAGAAGTTGCACAATGAAATAATTGCTAAGTTTATGGAACACGTGCTCCACAAATATGGATTGATTATTGATTATTGATTCGGAATATTTGCTCACCGTTCTAAGTGATTAAAACTTTTAAAACCGATCTACTCTTTCATAGACTCAGCATTTTACTGTACTTACTCACAGAGTGGAGCCCTCTCATGTTTTATTCACTTAGAAAGGTGAGCAGGTACTCCAATCAAATATTTGGAACATTTGCTCCACAGTTAGCAAGAATCCATTGTGTAACTTTTCTTCATTCACATCAAACCAGAGCACCTGCTCAACTTTTTGAGGAATGAGAACATGCTCAGTAATATTCACTTCACCTAATATCTTAACAAATTGTTTTGATAGTTTTTGAGAAAGAAATAATTTTACCAATTGTTAATTGTTAAAAACTTAATATGTTTTAAAGTTTTTGTGTAGAGACACTTTGTCAGTAAAAATAGGGCTTACGCAGTTAAATGTTATTGATAAGTAGTAAGAAGAATATAATAATTCTTCTTTTAAATATTTGTCAAGATTCAAATAGTTCAAAATATTTTCAAAATGATTTAACAATGTTTTCTATTCCTATATTTTCAGGAATAAAAGTAAACTCTTATAAACTTCATTTCATTTATTTGATAACTTCTAAAAACATTTCTGACTTATTCGCCCATTTTCATGTCTGATGTTTCCTATAACAAACTGTACAAAAATTAAATAATTTAACAATTATGTATTAATAATTTATATTAAAATATGAGATGCACCGATGCAAAAGGGGATAAATCCAAATTTTAAATTTGTTCAGGAAACCCAAAAATAGGCATAATTTAGGGATTCGTTCTCTTCTATAAATCAACCCAAACTTTGAACATAAAATTAGATTAAATTTATTACGTTTTGAGGGCTTAAGCAACCATAAAAATGACACTAAATAAATAATAAAGCATTAAAAATATATAAATTGAAAAAATGGATTTACCCCTAATACATCTCCACGCCTCCTATCTCAGAATAAATGATATCATTTTAATTAAGGAAGAAGTTGGTCAGGGGTGCAGTCAAAGACAAAGACACTAATTAGTAAAACTTATTTATTTTGAGCCAATGTCAGGCTAAAAAATCAGGGCTAAAAAAAAACAACATTGAAAACGACATAGGCAGTACCAGTAACAGCAATAAATGATAAAAAGCAGAACTGGCAAGCAAGATAAAAATATATGAAGTATAAAAAGAAAAAGATGTCAATATAATTGTAAAAAATGAAAAATTAAAGTAAAGTGAAAAGTGTGAAGGAAAGGTTATGAATTACGACTGAATAATAAGATTATGAATTTCATACATAAAACAATAAAGTACATTATACATGATATAATAAAATATATGAACACTATTAATTGAAATTACTACCAGTATGATTAATTTTCTATCATTATTTTTAATTAATTAATTTTATATCATTAATTTATTAATTTTAAATTATTATATCTACGGTCAACCAAACTTACTCCAATATATCATTTTAATATTTTTTTCCTCTTTATATGCTAAAATATCAGGCGTGGAGATGCATAAGATGTAAATCCACTTTTTTTTTCATTTTAGATATTTTTTATTTTTTCTATATTATTTAGTGTAACAAATAAAAAATTATTTTAATATATAATCAAATTCTGAATTGCGAGGGAAAACAATGAACCTTTCAAACTTCTTCCTTTCATTACCTATCAAACAATATTTCGGACCTACTAGTCCATTCTCATGTCTAAAAAAATATAATTATAATTTTATTATTTGTGAAAGACAACTCCCCATTGACATTTAACTATATATTTAAAAAAAACATTTTTATAATATTGTCGTCGACGTACAAACAATACATGCATGGATTAGCACAAAGTTCATTTCCGTGATAGTACAATATGACAAGGATATGAAAGTAGAGTCAGTCCCCAGAATATTCTATAATGTACCAAGTAATTATTGACGAAGTAAAATTGTACGGATTGTGGGAACATAGGGAGGGCACTGTATATTTAAAGATAATATACGATTTTAATAAGTAACAAGATATGGTGTAAATTAAGATTATGAATATTTATTCGTTGTAATTGTTTTATGTTGTATTGCAGAAAATAAACATCCTGAAGATGAAGAAGGACTTCGAAAGGTCTATGCAATATTATAAAGATGTTTTTTTTAAATGTAAAGTTAAATGTCAATGGGAAGTTATCTTTCACAAATAATAAAATCATAATATATTAATCTTTCCTAATAATTGGAAATTATTTTATATGATATAATCAAACAATGTCAAACAACTAATTCACAATACACCGAAAAACAATTTTAGTTTTTTAATTTATTAAGTTGCTGATTTATACAGTGCAAAAAAAAAAATTACTAAAGAGATGCAGAGGGCAACTAGATTCCTGCAATTTCAGTTTTTTATATTTTTCATTACTCATATATTTATGATTCCCTTGAAAAATTTTGAAAACTGGATTTAACGGGTTTTGACTCTACAGGCTTCAATTATAAATAGGACTAATACTAGTATTAAGGTGAGGTATTTCTTTTTAAATAATTTATTCCGATATTATGCCAATAGACAATGATTTATTTCTACATGAGTAAATCAAATGTTAATATAAATTTAGTTTTTTATGATTATTACAGATAACTCCAGAGAAAGACTGACAGTGAAATGCTTTGTTAAGGATAAGCCACCATTTCAGGGATTTCCGTGCAAAGGTTCAAACATTTGCATTCCACTCCATTGGGAATGTGATGGAGAAGAAGACTGTGTCGGTAAGTTGAGTTGATTTTCTTCTGATTATTATTTTCTCATATTTCTTCTTCAACAAGCTGTATTTTTGTTCAAGGTGGCTTTGATGAGAGTAGGTGTGCAAACAATAAGAAGCCTGAGATATCCACCCATCACCCACCTCCACATAAGTGCAAGAAGAATGAATTTCCTTGTGTTTCAAAGACGGTGCCGGTATGTCTGCCAACGAATTGGCTGTGTGATGGTAGAATGGACTGCTCAGATGGGTAATCTTATTTCTCTATAGACATTAAAACTAAAAACTTTTCTAAGTAATAGATCAATGATTCATAAAATTATTATAAAGAAATAATTCCATCTAGTTTCATTTCATTAATCAAATGTGTGTTGATTGTTCGAGTAGATCACAATCCAGTAATAAGCCCAAAAACAGATCTAAGGGACACCTGGGCCCTATTTCATAAAAAAATACCAAAGTACCAGTACAAGTGAAAAGATTAGTTTTTAGAAGTTGCAGATAGTAACATAAGTATATCATAATTAGATAATAATTTTATTCAATTTTTTTTAAATATAACTATTTTAAATGTAATCGTTTCACAGTGTAAGCCGTGATCATATTAAGTCATAGGCCCACTTGTACTTGTACTTTATTATGAAACAGGTACACCTATAAAGTAAAGTACCAGTGGGCATATGACGCACTGTGAAATGTTGAAACACAATAATAGTTAAAATAATTATATTAAAAACAGTAAATTATATAAAAAAAAAAAAAAATTAAGACTGAACAAGACCTATAAGAATATGATACAGAAAAAGCATACGCAGCTGTCCTCTGAGGAATATAGGGCCAGACGACTAGAAGAAAAAGTGACCCATAGAAGGAAGAAAAAGCAGTGGGAGTTGCAGCTATAAGAAAAAATAAAGGATTACAGAGGCTTGAATGACGTAAGGATATTTTATCACTTGGTAAATCAGAGTAAATGTCCATTCAAACCTTGTAGTAAAGCGTGTAGGAATGAGGACGGTTCCTTGATAACGGGTCGGACAGAAGTACTGTCCAGATGAGTGAGGCACTTTGATTCATTGTTAAATGAAGATGCAGGCCACATATCAAGAATGAGTGAGGAAGAAATATGGAAGTTGGACTGGTCGAGAGGAAGTGGAAGACCAAGGCTGAGATGGGAAGACGCTGTCACCAGGGATGCCCAGACTGTTTTAAATGTGCAAAATGGGAAAGCGGCTGCATAAGACTGAGCCACCTGGTGAAGTCCACATCGGACTGTAATGCCATTGAAAGTAAAATAAAGTAATATCTATTGAAATTAAAACTTTTGTTTTAAAATAGAAAAACACATTATTATTTTTTAATAAGATAGATAAACCTGACGAGATTATTTATGTTTGTTATTAGTAATCGTAAATCTTTGTGAGCAGGAATATTTAGTTGATTTATTTATTTCGCGTTAAGGCTCATAACTGCTCTGAATCCAGTTTCTACTAAATAAGGAGACACAAAAGCAACCAATATCTTCTGTACAATGACCTATAATGCAGCATTTAAAATTATATCGGTTTTTTTTTTTACAAAAATTTGTGGAATCCTTGTTCAACCTTTCATAATAATGAAAATGGTCATAATTATTTTACTTTATATAAAACTAATTATGGATTGATAAATTATTTTCCACTTCTATAATTTTGTTTTTATTGAAAAGTAGTTTCGAATGTTATACATTCATCTTCAGTTCTTAAAATTCAAAAATTCTTGCTTATCCTTCATGGATCCTTCTATACCATCATGTGGACGCCAACTGTTTATATTAAGCCTTTCATGGATCCCATGATGTTGTCCATACACCTCCAAATTAATTTAAATTTGTCACAGACCCCTCAGTGGTTCTACAGACCCCTCTGGGGAAAAGTTTTTACTTCAATTCGGGAACCACTGATCTAGATGATTCGATGATTACTGAATTTGTTTTCATTGAATTCATTAAATTGAATTAGGGCAAAATGCCTTTTATATAATTGTAATTTATCGAAACGCAGAGATCTCTTGTCAAATTTATTTGGATTATCAGGTAAGAGGAAGGTTAAAAAAGGATTGTTATCATATTGGGTACTGCAATAGGCTGAAGGGTGAATTTAGGTTTTGTAAATTATTCATAAATGATGTGAAATAAATAAAAATATTTGAAAAATTAACAAGCCCTTTCTCTCAAGAAATCTAGAGGGTTAAGTGAAAACTCCTGTGAGAGATGTTTCAACTAAGAAAAAAGGAAATTTTGTAATAATTATATATCATAAATAATTTTTAAAAAAGTGAAGTCTGGAGATGTTGTAAAACACTCCCAAAACAAAATAAGGATAATAAAATTTGGGAGATACAGCTATTGATTACTTAAAATGGATCATAACTTTCTTACTACAAAAATCATAAATAAGAATGAATTTTTATAAAAACCTTAGAAAGTGAAACTTTAAACATTATAATGATAATTTATCTTTATTATAGTTGGGATGAAAACAAGGAGAACTGCCAAAAGCAACCCCTACCAGTAAATGTAACCAGCTTCAGCTACTGCGATAGGAAACATTTCAAGTAAATGTTTTTACCTCAGATATTTCTATCAATAAACTAAAAAAACTACATAAATAAAATAGATTTTTTTTCTGGCAAGTTGAACTATTCCTAAATCATATTAACAATGTTAATTTATCATTATAGGTGTCATAGAGGTGGCTGTGTATCTTTACGTAAAATGTGTGATGGTTACAAAGATTGTTCCGATGGATCTGATGAATATGATTGTGTTGATGATGATGATGATGAAGATGACGATGAAGATGATTTCTTCTGTGATCCAAATTATGAATTTAGCGTAAGCAGAGGACTTTTTGAATGAAAAATTATTTATGACTAACTAAACCTGATAATCCATCAAAAATTAAACCAATTTAATATTTAGATTTGATAAATATAAATTAATATCAGTTTATATTAAAAGTGTTTAAGCTGCTTGAAAAAAAATGTGAAAAACAAAAAAATATATAAAAATATTGCTGAGATTATTTAATTAGAATCTAGTAAATAAAATTAAATATGTACATAAAATTAGGCAAATAACTTAAGGTAGAGCCTTGTAGATGGGGTTTAGCTCAGGAGGTTATGCTCAAGGAGGGAAAGCCTTCTCACTCTTCACATAACTTCAGACAGCAATCTTGTCAAATATACCATCTTGAATTTTTTAAAAATATTTTACTTGTTTTACATTTATACAATCACATGTGTTGATTGTTATTTTAATAACAAAAGGTTATTGTTAGGAGATTGCACATTAAAAGATTCTTCCTTAAGTTGTTCACCTATGCTTATTTAAAGTAAAATTGGTGGTTTATATAATAAAAGTAGAGACTTAGTGCAAAGAAATCCACAAATATTTTAATATATTTGTTAACTATTCAGCTTTGTACTTAATTATTTCATTATAATATGCACACACTTGCATTCACTTAAATATATATATATTTATTTTTGATTAATTTGAAATGATAATGAACCCATTTTTTAGTGTGACAAAAGATCCTCGAAGACTAAATGTATTCCGAGACCATGGGTCTGTGACGATCAAGACGACTGCCCATTTGGCGAGGACGAAACTGACTACATCTGCAGATCTCACTACCACAACTACTTCGATAAGAAGCGTCAAGCTTAATTTCCATCATTGGAGATTTTGCTATTGTAATCTGTGAATATTAGGATCCATCAATTTATTATTTAATGTAAAATTATAGTTTTATATTATAGATAATGTTTTTATAAAATGTAATATAAATAAAATATCTAAGAAAATCTCAATTTCAATGTGTGATTCACTTTTAACAAAGCAAAATTTCAAAAGAATTATTGTCTACTATTCATACCTTTGTGGTAATTTATTATCATGTAAGATGATGTATTAGTGGAATAATTTCTTCCTTATATTAAGATGTAAGGAAGAAATATTCCTTTATTGGTATATATTACATAGTTCCACCAACGTTTCGGAGTACTCCCCCATTCTGGGGGAACGTTGGTGGAGGTATGTATTATATGCCAATAAACGAATATTGAGATATATTATTATTATCTCCATTGACTCCTAGAGGAGCATAGGGCATCTACAAGTGTGCTCTATTCCTTTCTTTTTGCTGCAATCACTTTTGCCTCTTGCCAAGTCTTGCCAGTTCGGCCCAGGTCCTTTTGTACTGATCTGCGCCACATCTCTCTTGGTCTTCCTTTTCTTCTTGCTCCTTGGGGATTCCATTGAAGAGCTTCTTTCTCGATGATACTATCTGGTTTCCTTAATGTGTGTCCTAGCCACCTCCATTTCTTTTTTCTTATTTCCAAGCGTATAGGAAACTTCTCAGTCGTACTCCACAGCTCCTCGTTTGAGATTCTCTCTGGCCACCATATCTCCAGGATTCTTCGCAAGCAGCAGTTGATAAAGGTCTGAAGGGGTCGGGTAACGGCTTCGGTCACTTTCCATGTTTCACATCCATAGAGGAGAACTGACTTTACGTTGAATAGCCTTATTTTTGTTTTCTTGGACAATTTCTTGTTCTTCCATATTGGATACAGCTGAACAAATGCCCCATTACCTTTTTTGATTCGGCTTTTGACATCTGCCAACAAGCCCCCTTCTTTAGTGACCATGCTTTCCAAGTAGACAAATGATTCACTCAGAACAAGTGAATTCTGACATTGCTCGTTCACTCGCATTTCTTTTGTTTTACTGATGTTGATTTGCAGTCCAATTCGGTTGGCAATTCGGCTTAAAGCATCTAACTTGTCCTGCAGATCGCTTAACTGCTGAGCTAGAAGACATAGGTCATTGGCATAGTCGAGATCCTCCAGCCTTTCTCTTAGGCCCCACTGGATTCCACGTCTTCGTCTCCCAAGCATAGCTCTCATGATGCCATCAAGAACAATGATGAAGATAGTTGGAGAAAGCACACAACCTTGTTTTAAACCAGTCTCAATTTTAATAGGATTCGAAAGCAACCCCTCATGGATGACTCTGCTTTCATATCCATCATATGAGCTCCTAACAAGGTTGATTATCTTTTTAGGGATATTATATCTCTCGAGGATTCTCCACATTATGTCCTGGTTCAGTGAGTCAAAAGCTTTTTCAAAGTCTATAAACGCCATGTATAGGGGGCTTTGCCACTCGACACTCTGCTCCAGGATGATTCTCAGCGTGTTTATGAGATCGGTGCACCAGCATTTCTCAATAAAACCTGCCTGTTACTTTCTTAACTGAGCCTCCAAAGCTTGTTTAATCCGTATGAGGATTATACGGTTTAACACCTTGCTCACAACTGGAAGCGGTGTGTTACCACGCCAATTTATACACTCGGATAAATCTCCTTTCTTAGATATCTTTACAATCAGCCCCCTTTTCCATTCAACCAGTACTTTTTCCTCCTGCCATATCTTCTTGAAGAGGAGTTCGATAATTCGGGCTAATGCTCGAGTGTCGACTTTCAAGACTTCAGCAGGTATGCCATCGATTCCGGGAGCTTTTCCACTCTTCATTTTACCGAGGGCCACAGCGTTCTCATCGAGTCTGGATGTAGATTCGTCAACACTAGGGATGTCAAGAGCTGGCATACGAAAGTGGGGTTCCCAGTTTCTTCACTGCTCCTGTTCAACACTACTGAGAAATGTTCTTCCCAATGCTTCAGCTGGTCCGCTTGAGTGGTAAGGAGTGTACCATTCTTGCTTTTAATTGGCCAGGTCTTTTGGAAACCTTTTTTCGAGAGAGTTCTTGTAATGCTGTAAGCTCTTTCGTGTCCCCATTGCATGCAGCCTCCTCTGCTCTTTGTGCATGATCTTTGATCCACTGTCGCAGATTCCTCTGAGCACTCTTTTTTACCAGTCGGTAAAAAATATAAATATTCTTGTTGTGCACTAACTTTCTGCGATCTGGTTTTGCTTTGGTTGATATTCTGCTTATATTGAGATATAAGGAAGAAATTATTCCACTAATACATCACTAGAATTTTTCTTCTTCCAATTAAAATTAGTGTTAAATACTTAGAATCACGTAAGGTTTTCTTCATCCACTGTAAGCCCCACTTTTCTACTGATAGCAACTACTGATCTGACCAGATTAAATGGAGGTCTGATATGTGCTTGAGAATTTGTCCCTCATGAAATTTCTATTAATCATGTTCAAATAAAGCATTAAAAATAAATCAGAAATGGGTTAGGGATGGTTTAGGAGTGGAAAAGGGTGTGGATGACATCTTAAAAACGAGAGGCAATGAGGAAGTTCTTACCTTCTTTTTTTTTAATATTATCAGCGAAATGGATCCTCCCTGATTATTGCATATCTTAAATTCTTGCAGGGTATGGGAGCTTCATATAAAAATTGAGTTAACATGGACCTTCAGTGCACCAGTTTTTGAATCCCAGAGATTACTTACTATTTGGTCATATCTGCTCCGCACTATAGGCACTTAAGAGTGAGGCTGTCCGAGAAAAGAATCCGAGGCTGCAACTTTTTCAAGTTGCAGATATATTTTAAAAGTTTCTGGTTTACTTTCCATGGAAACATTTTCTTTCCATTAAATAATGTGAAAGTAGAAATTATTAAGTTAATTTCCGCTTTTGTATTCTTAAATTACTTTGTTACAAAGCGTATTGTTTACAACAGATTGGCGGATTGGTGGGAGGAGGTTCGGTCGCATCCGTCTCCTTTCGGATGCGCTTGGTTATCCATCCAGGGTCTTGTGCTCCTCATAAAATACAATGTATCTTTGCTAATACTGGTCCGATTTTCATGATTCTTTTATTGTTTTTTAGATAATTTAATTACCCTTCATACAATTCTATACATAATTTACCATAAAATGCATACTTTTTAAGCTATGCGCAAATAAAATATTCTTTTCATCATAACTTTTTTCTCTGCAATTCCTCGGTGATTTACTACATAAATGAAAAGTTAAAGGCCTTTATGAAGAATAATTTAGGCAAGTTTCATCAAAATCGTTAGAGACGTTTTCGAGAAAAGAGTAAAAAAGTGTAAAATCGATTATATAAAGTGGCACTTCCGGTTAGTCGATTTTGACGAAAAAGTTGCAGTAACATCACAGCCATATGCCTACCTTAAATACGTGATTCGAGTATCGTACGACTTTTCGTTTTTGAGCTAGACTGTTCACATAGACACAGACACACACACAGATACACAGACCATTTTGCGAGGCTTGGTCATTTGGACTCAGGGGACCTTAAAACGTGCATTTCCGTTGAAAACTCGAATTCGAAAATTTTCACGATCGCAATACTTCCCCTTTCTATATACTTCGTATATAGGTAAGGAAAAGTAAAAATCTAAACGAATAGAAGGATAGGAAATAACTTGTTTCTAAATATTTAAAGTCTGTCGTAAACGAACTTAATAAAAACAATATTTTAATTACATCGGGACAGAAATATCGGTATTATTAAAACAATATCTTAATTATATCATCCGAGAAATATTGATATTATAAAAGCAATATCTTGATTATATCGGTACAGAAATATCGATGAGTGCGTCCCTTTAAAAAAATAAAAAAATATCGACATATTTTCTTTCGATATATCGAACTTCTATTTCGATATATTCAAAAACTGACCATAGGCATTTCGATTGATCATCTCAACACTGTTTACATGATCAATCGGAATTTTTATTCTACATTCAAAAATAAAATTTATGTTCAGTTCTTTTTCATAATAAAGCTACCAAATTACAAACATTCCATTATGATGTCACTTAATACCTATATGAAGGGGAAAGGGTCTTTTTCAGCGATCTATAAACAAAGGATTTTAAGACAATCTCTTGGACTAATCAGGGATATACGGTATTACACGTATCCGATTATTGAACCGTCGGATGAATTCTAGCAATTAATTTGTCTCGACGATAAATCCTGTCCTAGAATGAGAATTTAACTATGTATCCGTAAAACTTCAGATACTATTTATCTGAGATCTGCAAGAAAAATCCTGAATTAAGAAAACTAATCAAATCAAACAGGACGAAATTGAATAAATTCCATAAATAATATTAAATGTATGATATCCAAACTAATAAACTACTTACGTATGTCAAAGCGGAATGGTGTATTAATAATTTGAAAATCTAAATGTATGATTGATTTCTAGGTTCAGTTAGGGGGGAAGAACAGGGTTCCTACCCTATTCTTTTAAAATTCCCTCCCAAAATGGCTGAATTTAAATAAATTAATGGGAAAAAATAAAATTACCCCTCTAAAGAAACGGCTACAATTTATAATTTATGAGGGAGAAAAAAAATAAATATAGTGTAATAAATAATAAGGTTTATTTTCTTTCAAGTAAATTAAAACTTAGTAATTGACAAGAGAACCACTTAAAAAAAAAATAAATAAATAAATTTAAATTAAAAAGTTACAAACAATAGGCAGATATGTATAAAAGACGATTAAGAAGTATTTGTATGTATACAAAAATAAAATACATATACACATGTAAGGAAAAAAACAAAAATATTTTTAATGCAGATCTACGTTGACTAACAGTTTTCATAATAACACTTTTTCAGACTAGAAAAGGAATTTTAAAAGAAGCTTTACCAACAATATGTAGGTATATACGATTATATATAGTATAAGAAACACTGGAGTGAAATCTGTATGTAAAAAAATCATAAAAATACACGCAAGAAATATAATTAAAATCAAATTGACTGCCTTATCGATAAAGACTGATACTATTGAGTTTGATAAAAAGAGAAAATTTTCCCTCTTTGAGCTGTTTCCCTTTTTTTTCCTCCGGACCTTGAAATTTTCCTAAAGAGGGAAATTCTTCCACAAAGTGGAAACCATGCTGGGAATGTCCTTGCCATAGTCTATTTATTAATCTATTTATCAATCGCTAATCTAAAAAACATTCTTAAGATAAATGTGTACATTTTTCTAAACTGACTAATTTTAAATATTTTGCAAGGTGAAGTTATGACTTTATTCATATTTTCGGTTTGGAGATATATAATTATAAATTACAAACTGCCTGAATTTCTGTATATTTTATTTGAAAACTAATATTGTGAATATTTTGATCCTCGTCCCCATCGAAAACTGTCCCACAACGTGGCCCACAATGTCCCCCATTAGCATTGGCCCAATTGGAAAATCTTATGGACTGAAAAATACGGTGAATTCTGATGTAAAATGTCTGAAAAAAAATTATGAAAATTCTGACACTCCCATGAGATGCGTAGGATTTTATATGACAGATTTTTCAAAATGCCCACCGTATATTTTTAGGTTTATAACCAAATAAGTCGCAAAGTATTACAATTTGCTTGAATATGTAAATATGTAAAATTTAAAGAATTAAATTTTGCAGATTTTAGTATATAACAAGTATTCGTAGTTACATTTTATTAGGAAAAAAAATAGTTCTTAAACAATTTATTTATACAGGATCTGCAAGATAAAAACCAGAACATATATTCCGATTCTGCACCTCAAGACCAACAAAAAAGTTAATGTGAGCTAATGATTCGATTCCTTGAAGAAAAGCAGGAAATTTCAGTTTTGGTTTATTATTTACAATAATGAACCTTTGTAATCGACCAAAAAGGAAAAAAATAAATATTAATTCCAAAAAAAATTTGAGGTTTTACGTCTTAAGATACGCATTATACAAATATCGAATAAAAAAAAAAATCCGACCGCCAAGGCTTTCCTCATAGACTACTTGTCTATTGAGATTTGGTCGAATAGAGATATTATCTTGATATTTTAATTTTATTTATCTTATTCTATTTTGGTTTTCTATATTGATAAAAAATTTGAACATTTTATTTTATTACTATTTATTTATTTTTTGCGCCTGTTCCACATTCCATTGTAAAACATCTGGTCACTTTATTATATTAGATTGCTATTCAAGAAGAGAGTAAAAAGAGTTTACTTAATTCTCAACTTGTGGATTGTTTTAAAATAATTTCAACTATCTGAACTATTTACAATCTTTGTTAATATAAGAAAAAAAAAAAGAATTTATCATTGTTACTGAATGATTTAAGTTTTCAACCTCCCTCTCTTTATTACTAGGTTGTTACAAAAGTCTTTGTGCATAGAATAAGTTTTATTTAAATTTCAGTATAAAATCTAAACATTAACATTATTCTTCAAAATATAGGTCAGCATTGCCAACTACTTTAACCCATTTTTCTACCAGAAGTTGAGTTTGGTTGTTCTTGGTTTTCAAGCCGAAAAACTTCTCACATCCTGATTTGGCATTTCTGTTGTTTTTGAAGTAAGCCTTTCAAAAAATGTGCCATGGGCCGTAAAAGACCATATCCAAACAGTGCAATGTCAGGACTGTAAGATGGGTGTAGAAAGATCCTAACACCCTCCATTTCTGAGAATCTTTCATTCATTAAGAGCGAACGATGGGCAGTAGCATTGTCTTGCTGAAACATCACTTTAATATGATTTACCAAAGCAGGGGAATCCTCTTTCAAAACTCTATATGCTCTTTCGGGTTGTTCACAATAAAGCTAAACGTCAGTAACCCTACCATCTGGAACCCAGATCAAAGTGCAAAACATCCTAATAATTCCACCAAACATTATCTTGAAGGCTGTTGTTCCCAGAATTGATATAAATATAAAAAAAATATCCATTTTGACCATCCCTGAATCCATTTTGACTAGTTTCGACGTGGCGACTGTACGTACGTACATTCGTATCTCGCATAACTCAAAAACGGTTAGCTGTAGAAAGTTGTACTTTACTGAAAATTTTGTATTTAGGATTTTTTTTGGATATTTTGGATTTTTTTTGTATTTAGGACTTTATTGGTCACTGCTTGATTACCGGAAGTTTTGCTTTACTTGAAGGTCATAATTGATTTCCATCAAAAATTATATTATTTTACTATATAAAACTTCTCAAATTTAGTATTTATAATTTATATATTGATTTAAATAACTTGCTTGATTTTAGTCTAAATTGGAAAACCGGAAGCAGTACTTTACTTGAAGATCATATTAGACTTTCATCAAAAATTATATTAAAATATAATGAAAATTATCTAAAATTTGGTAAATAGGACTTTTATATCGATATGAATGTATTTACTATATTTTGGTTAAAATTGGTGAGCCGAAAAGGGTACTTTTCTTGAAGGTCATAATAAGCTTACATCAAAAAGTATATTTAAATTAAATACATAAATCATATGTTTCGGTAATAAAGGTTACAAACGCAATTTGGTTTCCACTCCAATTAAACATTCTTATTAGTTGTTTTAAGTGTTAAAATTGATTGTAAAATACTGGTTTTTCTCGTCATTTGTGAGAACAAGTCAGCAGCAGGAGAATAAGGTACAAGTTATGTGGGTTCTTCCGCCTAAAATGTCGAAGCTTTCGATTTTCAATGCTTTATCTAGTGACATTGGCAGTTTTTACTTTTTACCTACTGAAAGAAAACGTAATATAATAACGGAATGGGACCTCCTGAAACAAGAGCTTGTGTGTGAGTGTCTCAATAGATGGATGTCGCGATGCCGAGTGTCGTTTTTGAGATACTGCAATTTTCGGAAACTAGTAATCGAATTGACGATCACTTTTTGAGCCACCGATTTATAGTTTAATAGGCGTACAAGGAAGTCATGTATTGTCCATATCAGATATTTTCCATTAGTGCCTCAGAATACCACGAATGACAATTTTTCTTCCAGCATTAGCAGTGAAATTTATAAAATGGAATGAAAGGTAGAGACAGTTGGTATGGATAATGAAATAAAGGATTAGTCATAGTAAACAACGATATATGCATTGTTAGTGTTAGCAATGAATTAATGTACAAACATTTTTGTAACAGCCTAGTAGTTATGTATAGTAACTTGTTGCGAGTATTATGTTTGTATTTCCCTTTTTAATAAAAATTACAGAATACAGAAATTTCTAAATCCATTATTATGAATCAAAGTTATAATTCCAAATAAAGATTCAATATGGTTAGTTTGTTTATCATCCATTTTGGAGGCAATCTTTTCAATTGAGTTGGAAATGTGTTATCGATTCATGGGCCAAGTCAAATATCTTAAATTGAAGCATTCTAAGCTGTCCATTGCTAGCATTGGTTGTCACACTATGTCTCGAGCTTTGAACGATATGAAAAAATCTTCTGTTTTATCTTGGTACGTCGGTCTGTCACCTCTCAAATTCGACAATAAAGAATTTTCTGTTTCTATTTTCTTCATAGTTTTTATAATCATATATTCTTTTATTCTTACATCCGTAGCTTTCTTTACTGATATAGCTTTTGGCAGGGGAGAATATGATGGACAGCTATCTAAATATATTCTAGGACCGCTTCAAAATTTCACTTCGATATTCGTCTTTCTCAGTTCCCTTTATGCACTTTGTCAGATCAAAAAACTGAAAAATTTTCTTCATAACATAGAGCTGGTTGATGCTTATTTAAATAAGTTTGGTGCTACTGCAATATTTTCTTTTAGCTTTTCAATCCCTAATTTATCCTTTATTTGCATCTTTATAGCTTTACTTGTGCATCTGTATTTGTTGAAAAAAAGTGAATTGTGTTTGTATTCAATCCTTCAGCACTTGGTCTGGAGCCTGATGCCGATCCCCACGTTCCAATTGAAGGGATTCTTGTTGATAATTAGTTCCCGAATGGAAGCTGTTCTCGTCATACTGAGAGAGGCCAAGAGCCATAATACGCTAAATATCTTGACCAAATGCCATTCTTTGATCGCTAGATCAGCACAACATTTGGGCGACGCGGTGTCGCTCATGTTCTTTTCAATTATTCTATTCAGTTTTTTCCTCCTTATCGGGGAACTATATTCATTATACTTTGTTATTTTCGTGTTTGATTACACGATAATCTTTCTCAGACTAACGTGGATATTTTGGGGTCTCATTGTAATTATTCCTTTAGTTTCTACATGCGAATTGATATCTCAACAGGTAAGTATTTTTGCGTTCAATTGTTTTGTTTTTTAACTATATAAAAGATCCAGTACTATCACAACATTTGCAGTACTTTTTTTTTCTAATTAGGGATTGATAAATTATTTGCCACTTCTATAAGTTTCTTTTTATTGAAAACTAGTTTCGAATGTTATAAATTCATCTTCAGTTCTTAAAAGACACAAAAATTAAAAAATAAGCAATTCAAAATACAGTTTGGTATTATTATACATATTAAATTAAATGTAATATAAATCAGTATATCATAAAATATTTATGAATTATGAATTTAACTAAGACAAGAAATAAAATACAAATGTCTTAATTAAATTCATAATTCATAAATGTTTAATAATACTAATTTATATAACATTTAATATATTAACCAATTTCAACTATATAGGGAAGTTATTATAAATATAATAAATTAATTAGTGAACAATACACTTCCCAGTAAATATAAATCTTATATTTTTAAAACCATATTTTTACCGACGTTTCTAAGTCCTTCTTCGTCTTCAGGTTATTAGTTTTCTACAATACAATTAGTAAAAAGTTCAATTTTAATGATAGTGCAGAGTATGTGACATGGACAATAAGGAAAATTACTCCCCAATTTAACATTCTTTTATATATTATAACCAGCCAAGATTTTGACGAAGTAAATTATACTGATGGCAGGACATTTTGGGAGATAATAATGTAAATTAAAGGTAATAAAACTATCTTTAATATACTAACACATAGACATTGTTAATTAAGTTATAAATATTTGGTTTGGATTAATTGTATGTTGTATGTAGAAAACTAATAACCTGAAGACGAAGAAGGACTTAGAAACGTCGGTAAAAATGTGGTTTTAAAAATATAAAAATATAAGTTTTATATTTAATGGGAAGTGTACTGTTCACTAATTAATTTATTATATTACATTTAATTTAATATTGCTGTATTTTGAATTGGTTATTTTTGAATTTTTGTGTGTTTTTAGAACTGAAAATGAATGTATAACATTCGAAACTAGTTTTCAATAAAAACAAAATTATAGAACTGGCAAATAATTTATCAATCCCTAATTAGATTGATCCTTCTTTACCATCATGCGGATGTCAACTTTTTTTTCGTTCCAGACTCAAGAATTTTACGTGCTCCAGTATCGTTTAATGATCCACGATAAGTCTGGTCATGCCTGGAACAATGTAAGTATGCAAATGTATATTTCCTCATTTATCGCAAATACCTAATTCCAAAATAAAGCTAAGAATCTCTCAAACAGCAGCAAACAACTAAGCCCTCAACGTTTCTACAATTCAGGCATCATCAAGGATGAGATCACATTAGTACAGACCGGAGATAGCACCAATACAGATATTTTTAACTGTGTTGAAGCAATGTAGCCTATTTATTTATCTAGTCTTTTGTAGCTGTTGGAGTGAGATTTTCCAAATTACCATCTTTGCTAATACCGGACCGATTTTGATGATTATATTTTTGTTTTTTTAGATAATTTAATTATCTTTCATACAATTCTATACATTAATTACTATAAAATGCATGTTTTTTAAGTTATGCCCAAAAAAAATATTCTTTTCATCATAACTTTTTTCTCTACAATTCCTCGGTGATTTACTACTTCAACGAAAAGTTAAAGGCCTTTATTTAGAATAATTTAGGCAAGTTTCATCAAAATCGTTACAGCCGTTTTCGATAAAAATGTAAAAAAGTGTAAAATCCATGATAGAATAGCTATTTCCGGTTAGTCCGATGCTATAGCTATTATTGGTCCGATTTTAATGATTCTTTTATTGTTTTTTATTTTATTTAATTACCTTTCATACAATTCTACACATAATTTACCATAAAATGCATACTTTTTAAGCTATGCGCAAATAAAATATTCTTTTCATCATAACTTTTTCCCTGCAATTCCTCGGTGATTTACTAAATTTACTAAAGTCGATTTTGACGAAAATGTTGCTGTAACATCACATGCATGTGCCAACCTTAAATGCGTAATTTCAGTATCGTACAACTTTTCGTTTTTGAGCTAAACTGTTCACATACACACACCCACACACACAGACACACAGACACCCAGCCACACGGACACACAGACAAACAGACCATTTTGCCAGGCTTGGTTATTTGGACTCAGGGGATCTTAAAACGTGTATTTCCGTCGAAAACTCGAATTCGAAAATTTTCACGATCGCAATACTTCCCCTTCCTATATACTTCGTATATAGGTAAGGGAAAGTAAAAATACATCGAAATCATATATCATGTTCTTGGAACCGACATAAGGTTGGATGCGTTTCAGGCGCTTAAGCGGCGTCAAAGTGTCAAATTAGTGGACATATTTTGGAAGAACACGGGGTCTACAATTTTTTAGAAATCAAAAATCAAAAACTAGGGAAAAACTGACATTTTTCGCTTTTCTTTATATTTAAAAAAAAATACTGAAACATTGAAAGGCTATATCTCAGTAAGTATTTGGTTTATAAAACATTTAAACAATGCAAAACGTGGAGAATTTAATTATTTTTAACTTAAGTAATAAAGTGTTTTCGTCATGAATGCGGTGTTTAGAAGGTATAAGGAAGAAACTAGAAATAGTGTAAAATTTCGAGATTTTTCGGGTTTCCCATGAAGTTTTCACAGGATTCTTGAATTGGAAAACTTGGATTCTACACCACAGAATATCCACGTACAACAAATCAAAAGATCATTAACTTCGGAATTGTGGTCAGATAAAAAGTACTTGTTGACTGGAATATTTTAAACTTAAAAACAAGGTGTGCAATCTCAAGACATTGAGTTGTCGCCTCCAAATTTTTAGTGAGTAGGTTTTTTTAGCCTCTTTGATTACTATTAATATGTCAGATTTCTGAACAGAATAATTTCCACTCCACTCTAAAGGCCAAGACTAGGCCGAAACGTGCAGAATCGTGTTTTTCTTTCATTTCTTCCTTTCACTTTTCTTCATCCCTTTCAACCTCAGCACTCTTTTTCCCAGTTTCTTATCACTCCATCATATTCTAATTGCTTAAGATTTTATTTATTTCAGGATATCGACGTCGTTTTCTGAAAAAGGCGTAAGCGCTTAAGTTTACAGAAAACACATGAAATGATTTTTCCCCAAATAACAATAGTTTTTTTTTTTTAATTTTATTCTTTATTGTATAGAGTAGGAGTTTATTAAACTGGCAAAACCTTTATAATTACGATACATTTTAAAGGATTTTAGCACTGGTTAAGGCCACTGAGAGACGTTAATATTTGGTGCTTACGTCATCAATATTCGATTTTTAGACCATTTCCAATTTTTTTTTCCTCAGTATATCGTGAGCGGGAATCGATAGAGGTGGTGTTTACGTCCAAAAATCAATTGAAACCAAAATTTCAAATTTTTGGCGCTTAACCTTTTTCAAAAAACGAAGTCGATATGGTCTTAAGTAGGATCCCTTGAAAATATCGATGTCTGTCGTCATGACAACAGTTCTACAATCTAGTCTAGAAATACATTAATAATTAAAATAAAATGCTAAACAATCATCAAGATATTAGTTCAATGTTATATTGAATTGACATGTTGATAACGATGACTTACAATATTTTATTTTTCAGACCTTCATGTCACTTTACACTTGCTTGAAGAAAGACATCAAGTTCTGCGCTTACCGTGTCTTTTACGTAGACCATAAGCTCCTAAAATCAGTGAGTAATTAATTGGATTGGAGTGACTAAAGATGCTATAAGCGTAACAGACCGAGAGCCCGTGGAAAAAAATTGTCTTTATCTGAAGAAAACTTTGATAACAATTTTTTGAATCCTTATAGTATTGACATTAAAAAAATATGAGTCAGCCAGTCGGATCATGAAAAAAAAAATCGAAAAAGCTATGGTATATTAAATTAAAAAATATCAAATTCTAGTTCTAATGAGTACCATAATATAATAATTTTGTTAACTGATGTGGTCGAAAACCAAGGTCAAATACGACAATTTTGTCAAAAACGGAGACAGAGTCTGCAGATTGGAAATGAATTGTCTTAGAGAAAAACTAATTAAATAAAAGTTTTAGAGCATCAAAATCTGCATCTATTGAGCACAAATAATAATTTTAATTTCCGTCAAAGATCTCACGAAATTGGCGATTTACCGATCTCCGGTAATTGGCATTTTAGCATAGTTTGGTTTGTAAAAAATGGAGTAGTTTTAATTTTCGGGCATATTGTATCTATTACTCCTCTTTTAAAAAATCTAAGTTTTCGACCACATCCTTTTTGTGCATTGTTCGCCATCTTGAAAAGCCGCGAGGAATAATCTTTTTTTCAGTTATTCCAAAATAGCTCGCTTCCAGTGCATTCAAGGTAAAAATTTGTTATAACCAATTTTAAAGAGCGTTAAATTTCCTGTGAGTTTGAATATAATATTTTTGAATATTCGAAATAGCTACTGAGGTACAAGGCCGTGAAAATCTGTAACAATTTCTACAAAATTCAAAATGGCTGATATGTCATTGGTTTCGCATTAGATATGATTTATTTCAAGCACACATAAATCTATAAACACCCCAGATGCTAATGAATTTCGTCTGCCAATATAAGAAGGACCTGGTTTCAAACTGGTGGCCAAAAATCTCGAAATTTTAGGGCTTGGAGTTTGCGACCGTAGTTTTTGACCACATCAGTTACCCGAATTATTATCTTGTGGTACTCAATAGACTCAGAATGTAATGTTATTAAATTTAATATATTATACATTTTTCGTTAGAATGCACCGTTTAAGAATTACAGGTGAAAAAAACAAAAAAAGGTTCTACAATTTCGAAGTTTTTTTGGCCTCCATTCCGCAACCATTTTTTTCAGGTAGCATGATCCTTATTTTTTTGCAAAAAGAATTCAAAAAGTGTTTTCTTCAGATAATGACAATTATTTTGCACGGGTTCTCGGTCTATAATATACCAATGCCTCTGTAGTTTACTCGAGTCTGAAACAGAGATGCGAATTCGATTTCCGGAAGTCTCTGGACCTCAGATTTAATTAAAATAAGGTAATAGAATTGCTAATTTAAAAACGGTAAAACAATCCCTTGCACCGGTTTTATATTTCGCTACTGAGGCGTTCACACGAGGAAGGGTAGACTCATCCCCGGAGGTTATCATTTTTGAAAAAAAAAACAGAATCGAATCCATCTCTGTATTTGAATTTAGTCATAGATTTTTAACAACTATTATATGAAAATATTCTAATTCATGTTTTTTTGTTCTTTCAGATCTCAGTTGCATTACTGACGCACTTGATCATTTCGATTCAGGTCAGCCAGGAAATACCCAACTACCCCAAGACTGCATACCATATTGGAGTGTGAATTACACACACACACACACATATGCATATATATATATATATATATATATATATATATATATATATATATATATATATATATATATATATATATATATATATATAAAGAAGAGAGAAAAGTAATTTTTATTTTGGGACACCTAGTCCCCTAAGAACGAGAGAAGTGTATAATTACAGTTACATTTGTCTGGTCTTATTGCATTGACATAAAGTAATTAAATTATAAAATGAAATAGAGAGAGAAATGCTTTATTTACTGTAATGCTGCCCGAGGGGGTTGCTACAAGCAGAGTATACTCATCAATCTAATGCTAATACATAATATGTATAACATTTTTTTTTTCCTTTCATTTTAACTCTAAATACATTATCAACATCGCTATATTACCACATTATATATATTATTTTTTTGTATCCTTTTATTTTCTGTAAACCTTCTATCACTCTCTGATCTTTCCCTTATTTCTCTATATTTTTATAAATTAAAAAATAAAATAAATTACTCAAATATTAATAAAATGTTTAAATTTTAGAAACGTACACCTAAGCATCAAAATTAGTATAAGATATAATATATAAATAAAAAGATATGGATAAATACCAATGACCACAAATATAAATTAAAGAAAGAAAAATAAATAAATAAACAATAATCATAATAAATAAATAACGAATATCGACTCAATTAACCATCATACAAGTGATGATGTGATATAAATGAGAAGTATTGAAATTACAATTAGATAAATATATACCTCTTTGCACTGATATACATCTGTTATATACATTTGCATACATTTGTTATTATTTTTACATGTTCGTGGAAGATTAGTGATTAAGGGAGTGGAGACATAGTTGGTTTTTAAATGAAGTGAGATATGAGGAATGATAAAGGATTTTTTAAAGCAAGCAGTTCTATCAGAAGGGATAAACAGGTTTAAGGGCTGGGATCTGGTATTTTTAGTTCTGAAGGATCGGAAAATCTAGACGCCTAGGAAGTAATACCATCGGAAAACAAGTTATGCGTATTGGAGCGCCTTATAAATGAAAAACTTTTTAGTGCGCATGTGCCTAAAAATAACATTTTGTTATTAAAATAAAAATAAGCTTACGCATTAGTACACGCGATTGAAAGAATAAAATAAACCAAAATGTTAAAAAAAAAAAAAATGAACAATACTTTATATTTCATAAGGTAGCTGAATCAAGTTATCTAGACGTAGAAGACTTTTCACACCTTGAGTGTAACCTCCCGGCGTAGGCTCCGCCCACATGGTTCTTTTTCAAATTGCCTATTCCACAGTAGCCAACTACAAGCTATTGGCACTCAGCACAGTCCTGAAAGATAAAACTTTGCCAATACTTTATATGGCATTTATAATTATTTATAAATTACTTAATGTAATTCATCAAATATTAATGTTCAGATAACTTTCATGTTCTCTAATATTGTAACAGCATCAGTCCGATTTTCCGATCACCTTAAAACTATAAATTACAATGAACCGTTAGTTCAGAACATGCAATCTAGATGCAGTTTTTGATTTTCTAAATTCACAAAACTTCAATTTTATGATTTTTCAGTTTCGTTGTTTTTTTTTCTCTTCTTATCACAAAATCCTCACGTGTACATTCTTTTTTTAATTTCTTGAACCTTAAGATATTTTATTAATTGTTGAATATAAGTGGAAGATTCCACACATGGCCCATAGACTCTTTAAAATAACAGAAAACAACCAAACTGTAGATTTTTCGCCAATTCAGGTATCATAAGGACATAAGAAAAATATAAAGGAATACAATAAAAAGACAAAATGCAGCACATCTCACATCAACATTCCAAAAAGACGTAGCAACTAAAGACAGTGCCTCACACTAAGTCAACTACACAGATGCTGATGGAAAGGGAGATCACATAACAATAGCTGGGAAAGATTAAATTAATAACATGTGACCATCAGAATCCAGAAAATACAAATACTAAACAAACGAAATTTACAAAAGACCATAAAATAAATCAAATAATGAAAATAAAATATCTGATGTGGACAACACATGACTTCCATGTACGCCTATTAAACTATAAATCGGTGGCTCGAAAAGTGATCCTGAAATTTGGTTACTAGATTCCGAAGATCGCAGTATCTCAAAAACAACACTCGGCGTCGCGACATCCATCTATTGACACACACAAATAGAGAGGAAAACCAGTATTTTACACTAAATTTTAACACTTAAAACAAGTAATAAAAATGTTTAAATGGATTGGAAACCAAATTGCGTTTGTAATCTTTATTACCGAAACATATGATTTATGTATTTACTTTAAATATAATTTTTGATGTAAGCTTATTATGACCTTCAAGTAAAGTACCATTTTCGGCTCACCAATTTTAACCAAAATATAGTGAATACATTCACATCAATATAAAAGTCCTATTTACCAAATTTGAGATGTTTTACATTATATTTTAATATAATTTTTTATGAAAGTCTAATATGACCTTCAAGTAAAGTACCGCTTCCGGCTTTCAAAATTTAGTATTTCATTTAAATCAATATATAAGTTATAAATACTAAATTTGAGAAGTTTTGCAAAGTATTTTAATATAATTTTTTATGGAAATCAATTATGACCTTCAAGTAAAGTACCACTTCCGGTGATTAAGTAGTGGCCGTACGAACGTACGTACGTACAGACGCCACGACGAAACTAGTCAAAATGGATTCAGGAATGGTCAAAATGGATATTTCCGTTGAAATCTGAAAACCGAAAATTTTCGCGATTACAATACTTCCTTTACTTCGTACAAGGAAGTAAAATATCTAACAAATACAAAATAAAAAGGATAGTTAAAATGCACAGAAAGTAATGTCCGAATAAAGGAAACAGTGGATGCACGGACATTCCACAAAATATATAGAAAAGGAAATGCTCAAAAAGAAACATAAAATAATTTTTAGAATGTAAATGGAAAGTTCCACTGATGAAGCCTAGAGTTACTAAAATAACAATAAAAAACTAATCTGTCGACGTTTCGCCATTTCGAATTAATTTCTTAATAAAATTATTTAATAGATAACCGAATTTGTAACAATGAGAAAAATTGTTGTTTTTTTTTTGTTTTTTTTCTTAAGATGATTAGCTGTGATTAATTATTCAAGATAAATGGACTAGGTAATTATTACATATATCCTTGGCATGTTTAAGAACAATGCAAAATTAATTCATTAATTCTGCAGTAAATATGAATCATTCACCCAAAGCCAGTATTTAAGGAGTTATTATCAAGAATTATAAAACCAGAATTATTCGGTGAAAATCACATCGTTCAAAACCCAGCATTCACGGGAGATTATCGTGATTGGTAAATGTACACTTTCTAAAGCTTTTTGTTTATATTCTTCTTACAGATTGAAATATATTTCTTTATATACACATGTAAATAGTACATAGTATTGAGGATACTGGGATTGAAGGAAATCATTAAGATTAAATAATAGTAATTAGAATATGGATAAATTAAATAATGATGCCTCCTGGTTCAGTCAATATTAACATAAATAAATTGCATTTTCTAACAAAGAAAAGTGGGTCTCTACCTGGAAGGCGGGGAGGGGAAGGGAGGGTGCGAAGGTGCCGCTTAAGATAAGCGAAAGTGAGAGCACCCTAAAACTAGAGATAGGCCCGGTCGACAAGGTGTAATAAACATGTCGACCAAGGTGACTACGAACAATAGAGAAAATAGTACAAACATTTCCAAAAAATCTTATAACGTCAACCAATGAGACGGCCCAAAAGGAGAGTGGGGAAAAAATACATCTTTTCAAGAAGGAGGAGGGGAAAAGAGTATAAGAGACAGAGAAAAGAGAAATAAAGGAGTTCTACTCCCGCAGATCAGGCTACCATACTTGCTGACTATTACGTAGATAGAGACTCAGTAGAGAGAGACCAACACCACATACAACCACAGTCCACAGACTGATTTAACACAAACCATATTTTCGTCCTATAAAGAACTGACTGCAACTCTGAGAAATACGAGGGGAAACAAATCAACAGGAGAGGACAACATACCCTATGTCCTACTCAAACAACTCCCCAGAAAAGCCCATATGTTTCTCCTCAATATTTTCAACTCATGCTCACGCCTGAGATATTACCCTACTGAGTGGAAACATGCTATAGTTGTTCCACTTCTCAAACCTAAAAAACGAGGAGCGGTACCGGAAGAATACCGGCCCATCAGTCTCCTCAACCACGTCTCAAAAATATATGAGAAACTAATCCTCATACATGTCCGAAAACACTGCGACACACCAATTAATCCTGTAAACATCATCCTCTAACCCGCTTCTAGAGCTCCCCCATCGCCTACATCCTCTTCCATCGCCCCGTCCTACCAACTTCCAGGTCCCACCCCAGCCCCGCTCTCTCATATCCATCCTTGTAAATATAACCCTGTAAATATTGTAAATATTATTATTATTAACCATGTATATAGTTTTTTAGTAGTAGGTTATTTTAATTTTAATACACAACAAGAAGAGGACCCTCACCTCTAAAGAATGAGAAGATTCCCTGACTGGAAAATATCATTTCAATTTGTAAATAGTCATCAGACCTTCAAGTACCAACAGGTAGAAAAAGGTAAAGTACAGAAAGTTTTATAATTCTTATAATTATTTGTTTTATTAATCCTATTTTGTTTGAGGGATTTGAAAAAAAAAATAAAACAAAATAAAGGAGTTCTGGAGAGAAAGTGGAAGAGTAAAGAGGGTTCTTGGGAGAAGGTTGAAGGGGGTAGTTCTTGAGCTAGAAGAGAGAAGACGGAGGTTCGCAGGGGGTACAGAGGAGCAGTCCATCGAGAGACCAAGTTCGAGCCAGAAGGAGAATAGGAGGTCGTTATAGGAGAGAGAAACCTAGACCATCGAGCACCGAGTGTCGAAGGCAACTATAAGATAAGTGCTAGTCCTTTCATTCATTGTGTACATCAATGTCTAATATTATGTGGCATCCGAATAATATTTTAAATAAGCAAGAGTTCTCCCAATATTCTCATATACATATATTACAGTTCATAGATTTTAGAGAGTAATTTAGATTAGAAATTAGTAAACCAATAGTTTAATTAATAACGTAACATAAATAAAGTAAGATCTGTAACAAAATCTACCATTCTATTTACCCTGCATGCCATCATCTAGTTTAATTAAGTGAAATGGTGAACACGAACACACCCTTGGAAATGAAATCCAATGGTATTTATAATATCCCAAACTAGTGACCATAGCAGGGGGGTCTACGTTCTCTAGCCTTTTATGTTAAAATATAGTTTGATTGATCGGCTCCCTTCTGGAACCGATGCAAATAGAGAATAAATTAGATAAGTAAATTGAGTAAATGTGGTTTTTGGAACCCCCAACTGCCTTAGAAAAGCAGTTTGCCAGAAACATAGCAGTATATTTGTCTAAGTTTTTTTTACCGTTTCCTACGATTGGCAACTCGACCTCAAGCATATTATTGGTATATTTCAATGAGTACGTATACGCCAATAATGGCAATGGTCATCTCTTAAATATTTTTCTCATTCTTTTACTTTCTACATTAGTCAGAAAGAATCATTATATTTGTTGTGAGAACAATGAATTTAACTGTGATGAAGTTAAGATGCACGTGGCGATGAACATGGACTACATCTTATAACCTCTCGTCAATCACTCTTCGCCGTCTTCAGGGAAGCCTCCGTCTGCTTCTGTGGCTCTTCTGTTCTTTGGCCATCTATGATTGGGTCTTCTTCGTCCATGGTTGAAGTGGGCTGGGCCCACTGTAGTTTTTGTACCGTTCCCCTTGGATCAGTAACTAAATGAGAGAAATCATTCTGAGCAATAAGGGGTCGATTCCTTCCCAATATCATGAAGCTTGCCTCGAAAGTGCGGAAAGATGCTTCCAAACGTGACTGGAAGGTGGGAAGTACTTACTTAAGGTAACCTCTTTCGGGCTTGTCACCCGCCGCTGGTTCCAGTCTACCATTGTATCCATCCGAATAATCTTTTCCCATTTGCTGGGGTCCATGTCAATTCTCACCTGGAGTATAACCGGCAGACCTGCTGAGCATTATCTTTTTAAAGTATGTTTTAACATATCTTCTCACAAGAGGAGGTCGAGATGTACCCCTCCCGCTAAGACCTTCATCGCCTCATAAGACGCACCTGTACGCAGGATCTCAACAAAGCCGTCCTCTGGATATGGCCAACCTTCTGGAGAAATTCCGGCTTCAGACAAGGAACGAATACCTAAGAATTTCCACCACAACTCCCTCCTAAATGGTCGATGTCGCTTGGTATGTGAAGCCCAGAAAGTGCACCCGACACCACTAAGATCATTCAAGGCTAGGCCCACCCTATTTCCAATGTAGTCTAACTTAAATGTGAATACTCTTCCAAACCATGCCAAGATATGTGACCACCTTGGACGTATTCTTGTTCGTTGAATCATTATATTAATTAGATGGGCCTTATCCGTTGTTTCTCAAAAGAGAATAACTTGGGTCTTTGCAGCTGCCATCTAAAATTTCTTTCTCTCGCCCCAATTTTCAGCATGTTAGTGCAATGACTTCTTGTTTTAAACCGGCTCTGCTGTTGGAGAATACCACAGAGGCCTAATTATCAACATTGGCAGTAGCAGGGAACCACCCTTCAACTAGGACCCTCAGCAAGTTTTCAAAAACTAGCTTCCATAGGACTTATTTGGCTTAGGTGTGGAATATAAAATTTCTTTTGGTAGTATGGAGGATTTTGTAGCCTCCTCCAGTTCTACTCCAACGAACCTAACTCTGGAATTCTCAATAGAAATGGGTGTATTTAATGAAGGATTCTATTTGAGAATAAAAAAAATCTGGTGCGGTGCGCGCATCACACAACTTTCCCTTACCGCCCTATAATAATTATCTTTTTAATATAATTCTAAAGAGTTCACATAAACAATACTTGAAATAAACTCAGCGGCATTCAATTCTTCTCCCACTTAAGTATAATAAAATAGTTTTTAAAACAATTTTAGTACAACAATTCTGTACACTGCCTATATATTTTAACTTTGTCAAGTTGCAAACATATTTTAAAAGTTGCTGGTTTAGTTTCTATGGAAACATTTTCTTTCCATTAAATAATGTGAAAGTAGAAATTATTAAGTTAATTTTCGCTTTTGTATTCTTAAATTACTTTATTACAGAGCGCATTGTATACAACAGATTGGCGGATTGGTGGGAGGAGATTCGGTCGCATCTATCTCCTTTCGGATGCGCTCGGTTCTCCATCTATTTTATGATCCTCATAAAATACACTGTATCTTTGCTATTATTGGTCCGATTTTGATGATTCTTTTATTATTTTTTAGATGATTTAATTACCTTTCATAAAAGCTATAGATAAATTACCGTAAAATGCATACTTTTTAAGCTATGCGCAAATAAAATATTTTTTTCTTCATAACTTTTTTTCCGGCATTTTCTCGGTGATTTACTACATAAATGAAAAGTTAAAGGCCTTTATGAAAAATAATTTTGGCAAGTTTCATCAAAATCGTTAGAGTCGTTTTTGAGAAAAATGTAAAAAAGTGTAAAATCCATGATATAATAGCTTTTTCCGGTTAGTCCGAAGCGCTGTATATTAGCTATTATTGGTCCGATTTTAATGATTCTTTTATTGTTTTTTAGATAATTTAATTATCTTTCATACAAGTCTATAGATTATTTACCATCAATTGCATACTTTTTATGCTATGCGCAAATAAAATACTCTTTTCATCATAACTTTTTTCCCTGCAATTCCTCGGTGATTTACTACATAAATGAAAAGTTAAAGACCTTTATGAAGAATAATTTAGGCAAGTTTCATCAAAATCGTTAGAGCCGTTTTCGAGAAAATTGTAAAAAAGTTTAATATCCCAAATATAATAGCTATTTCCGGTTAGTCCGATGCGCTGTATCTTTCCTATTATTGGTCCGATTTTGATGATTCTTTTATTATTTTTTAGATGATTTAATTACCTTTCATAAAAGGCTATAGATAAATTATCGTAAAATGCATAATTCTTAAGCCATGTGTAAATATAACATTATTTTCATCATAACTTTTTCCCCTGCAATTCCTCGGTGATTTACTTCATCAATGAAAAGTTAAAGACCTTTATGAAGAATAATTTAGGCAAGTTTCATCAAAATCGTTAGAGCCATTTTCGAGAAAATTGTAAAAAATTGTAAAATCCATGATAGAATAGCTATTTCCGGTTAGTCCGATGCTATAGCTATTATTGGTCCGATTTTAATGATTCTTTTATTGTTTTTTAGATAATTTAATTATCTTTCATACAAGTCTATAGATTATTTACCATAAATTGCACGCTTTTGAAGTTATGCGTAAATAAAATATTCTTTTCATCATAACTTTTTTCCCTGCAATTCCTCGGTGATGTACCATATATATGAAAAGTTAAAGGTCTTTATGAAGAATAATTTAGGCAAGTTTAATCAAAATCGTTATAGCCGTTTTCGAGAAAATTGTAAAAATGTGTAAAATCGATTATATAAACTGTCACTTCCGGTTAGTCGATTTTGACGAAAATGTTGCTGTAACTTCACATGCATGTACTAACCTTAAATATGTAATTTCAGTATCGTACAGCTTTCCGTTTTTGAGCTAGACTGATCACATACACACAGACCATTTTGCGAGACTTGGTCATTTGGACTCAGGGGACCTTAAAACATGTATTTCCGTTGAAAACTCGAATTCGAAAATTTTCACGACCGCAATACTTCCCCTTACTATATACTTCGTCTATAGGTAAGGGAAAGTAAAAAAAAAAAAAAGAGAATGTTAGAATTTATTTTGATTATTTAAAGGAAGCTCGTGTTGTAATTTATGTTGGACATGAAAACAAAATAAAAATAATAAAATCACAAAGTTCATATCATGTCCTGAATTAACCTTATCTACTTATTTCTCTACTAATCCTAGTATGCAACTAATAATTGTATGCCGTAAGAGTATGCTTTGCCAGCTTAGGCTATGTTTCCGTTTAAAATCTTGTGGCCTTCGAGATGTGTAATTTATTATGTTTCTTATCCGATGAGTTGTTATTTTGTGAAATACAATTCGTCTAGCGTCTGTGGCATTTGCGATAAGTTAAACATTATACAATTACATTCTAAGGAATGAATGTTATACTCTTACAATTATCCAATAATGATGCATTCGGATTGAGAGACATCATAATCGACTAAAAGCTTTGCCTCAATGTCTAATAGGGTAATAAAACAGAGATATACGGATTTAGAACGAGTAGCAAAAAAGCGTATCTCTTTGTTACTAATATAAATACATTCGAGACGAGAAGCGGTCACCCAGAATGTATATATTTGTGCTTTTGATAACTACTCTCTGCCTCACCCAGCAATTGGCGACGGCTACGTCTGGTAAGTGTTAATATACAACCTTTTAAAATATCTGATGTGGACAACACATGACTTCCTTGTATACATATTAAACTATAAAAAAAATGATCCTGAATTTGTTTGCAAGCTTCCGAAGATTGCAGTATCTCAAAAACGACACTCGGCGTCGCGACATCCATCTATTGACACACACACACACAGACATACTCTTATTTCTGGAGGTCTCATTCCGTTATTATAAGTCGTTTTCTTTCAGTTGGTAACAAATTCCCAAGAGATTTATTTGTGTTACGTGACAACATTAGAACATCACTGAATAAAGCATTGGAAATCAACAGTTTCGACATTTTAAGCGGAAAAATCCACTCAACTTATATCTAATTATCCTGCTGCAGACTTGTTCATCTCACAAATGGGGAGGAAACCCAGCATTTTACACTCCATTTTGGAAACCAAATTGCGTTTCTAATCTTTATTACCGAAACATATGATTTTTGTGTTTAATTTTAATATAATTTTGGATGTAAGTTTATTATGACCTTCAAGTAAAGTACCCTTTTCGGCTCACCAATTTTAACCAAAATATATTAAATACATTCATATCATTATAAAAGTCCTATTTACCAAATTTGAGATGTTTTAAATTATATTTTAATATAATATTTGATGAAAGTCTAATATGACCTTTAAGTAAAGCACCGCTTCCGGTTTTCCAATTTAAACCAAAATCTAGTATGTTATTTAAATCAAAATATAAGTTATAAATATTAAATTTGAGAAGTTTCGCATAGTATTTTAATATAATTTTTGATAAAAATCAATTATGACCTTCAAGTAAAGTACCACTTCCGGTGACCAAGCAGTGACCAAAAAGGGAGGTTCACAACTAGATTTTAGGACAATCCTAAATACAAAATTTCAACTTTCTACGGCTAACAGTTTTTGAGTTATGCGAAATACGAACGAACGTACGTACTGATGCCACTACGAAACTAGTCAAAATGGATTCAGGGATGGTCAAAATGGATATTTACGTTGAAATTTACTTCGTAGAAGGAAGTAATAATAAGTTGAATAAATAATGATGCTGTTAACCAATGACGTATCTCCAAGAGGAGATATGACTAATTTAAAATATGCCTACTAGTACCAATATGGTACTCGTGAGTAACTGTGATAAATAGAGCCCGGATTTTGTGCAATAAAAAAATTGTAAAACGTGCAACGAAAAATAAAATTTTGCAATTTACGTCGTTTATGCTTAAAAAAACAAAAACAAATCTACATATTTGGTTTTCTTTTATAAATTACTATTTTTACTTCCTTGTACGAAGTAAAGGAAGTATTGTAATCGCGAAAATTTTCGGTTTTCAGATTTCGACGGAAATATCCATTTTGACCTTCCCTGAATCCATTTTGAATAGTTTCGTCGTGCCGTCTGTACGAACGTTCGTTCGTACGTTCTTACGTAAGTTCGTATCTCGCATAACTCAAAAACAGTTAGCCGTAGAAAGTTGAAATTTTGTATTTAGGATTGTCCTAAAATCTAGTTGTTAACCTCTTTTTTTGGTCACTGCTTGATCACCGGAAGTGGTACTTTACTTGAAAGTCATTATTGATTTCCATCAAAAATTATATTAAAATACTATGAGAAACATCTCAAATTCAGTATTTATAATTTATATATATATTTAAATAACACTAGATTTTGGTTTAAATTGGAAAACCGGAAGCGGTACTTTACTTAAAGGTCATTTTAGACTTTCATCAAAAATTATATTAAAATATAATGTAAAACATCTCAAATTTGGTAAATAGGACTTTTATATCGATATGAATGTATTTACTATATTTTGGTTAAAACTGGTGAGCCGAAAAGGGTACTTTACTTGAAGGTCATAAAAAACATCAAAAGGTTTATTGAAATTTGTTACAAAGATCATATGTTTCGGTGATAAAGATTATAAACTTTTTTTCCACTATAATTAAATAATTGTATTACTTGTTTTAAGTGTTAAAATAGATTTTAAAATACTGGTTTTCCAACCCATTTGTGAGATGAACAAGTCTGCAGCAGGAGAATAAGATATAAGTTAAGTGGGTTTTTTCCGCTTTAAATGTAGAAACTGTCGATTTCCAATGCTTTATCTAGTGACATATGCAGTTCGAATGTTGTCAAGGAACACGAAGAAATATCTTGGAAACTTGTTACCAACTGAAAGATATATCATCATATAATATCATATATCATATAATAACGGAATGAGACCTCAAGAAACAAGAGCTTATGTGGGTGTGTGTGTGTCTAATAGTCGCGACGCCAAGAATCGTCTTTCAGATAATGCAATCTTCGGAAACTAGTAACCAAATTCAGGATTACTTACAACGGATTTATAGTTTAATAGGGGTACGAGGAAGTCATGTGTTGTCCACATCAGACATTTTCTTAATAAATTAGGTAGGTTGGATCTTTGTTAGGTAAAATGTGAAAACCTCACGAACTCCTATTAGGGTATTTTTTGCTATTTTTCGCACAATTCACGCACTATGGCAACGCATTTTCTGCCTAAGTGTTTTTTATTGCCAACTGATACATGTTTTAATAACATCGCATGGCCATGTGAGACAGTTCAAAATTTCTGCCGATATATCGATACCTCAATTCTTGTCGAAAAAGTTGAGCCATTCATCTTTGCCGGTAGAACTTAACTCTTTGGATTTACGATCCATTTTGGTGGATTCTCTTTCAATTCTGATCATTTTTCCCATTTTGGGCTTATATTTCAATAATAAATAATTTATTAGATGAAAACCACGAGCAGATAACTAACTAGTTAATATCACAAATGTTACAGTATGAATAATTTTTTTGCTCGACCAATTTCCGATATTTGTTTTTAATTAGGTTGTACGGAGTTTTAATTCCCTTCACTCGTAAAAATTGGTATGGGATGTTGTTTGTAATCATATCCACTAATAAATTATTGAACATATTTTTGTCCGAAAAACTATGTGTATGCATAATTATTTTGCCAACTATGGACTGAGTGTAGCTCTGTAGAACATAAAAGGAATTGAAGGGATTGGTAAGGATTAACTGGCTTTCCACGAATCTAAAAACAGCAAAACAAACGTCAATTTTCAGTTTCAGTTTCAGAATTTTCCAGAAAATTGAATTATATTTAATGTGTTATAAGCAATAACGTATTACTTCGTGAATCTTCCTTATGTAAGTTTGGTTCAATGTTTATGTTATCAAGCAATTTACAAATATTTTTATTAATTACGGCTAAATGTTCAATTTAATGCAGTAAAAACATGAAAGCTGCAATTTACCCAAAAATTGTTTAAATTGTGCAATTTCGTGCAAAATAAAACTTACATATGTTGATCCGAATGCCATTATTCGTCCAAAGAACTTGTCCCCGATCGATTTCAAGCTACCGAAAAAAAAGTGCTATTGCACGAAAATCCGGGCTCTAGTGATAAACAATCATGACTTAGGTAGGAGGGAAATTAATACTAGAGTCTGAGGAAAGGAGATCCCCAAGGCGAAGATAGCCGATTCCACCCGAACCCTCCCTTCTTTTCTCTCGTTGCTTTTTCTGCGTGATGTGCGGTGTGTACCGCTCTTATGGATTTTAATTTTTTTCAACTGATCTTCATAATTTAAAGTTCATGATTAATGAAAACTATAATAATTAATGATCTAAACTTATTTTTAACAATTTAATTTTCGTTGCTTTTCTTGTGTGATTTTACCGCTCTTATACTGAGTCGTCGTAAGGTTTTATATTATATTTCTATAATTAATAATTAGGAATATTAATTACAAAATAACAGCTATGGTTTATAAAATACACTTAAAGAAAAATATTAATCAAATGAGAAATAACAAAGACATTTGTAAAAAAAGTATAAATAATGTAATTATTAACGAAATAATACAACCTAATTTCTCAAAAAAGAAAACTAACATATGGCATAAATTTAACAAATATAAAATACCAAAAATTAACAAACCTACCTTAAATATAACAATTATAGAAATGAATAGAAAATACGATCATATCTCTTCCATTAGAGCCAATAACATTGAACAAACATTAAATATTACACAAGATATCAAAAATATCAATACAATTTTAAACAAATAAAAAAAAGGAGCCAAGAAAAAAATATTTTATGTAATTTAAGCAATTATTTATATTATTGTTTTCTGCCTTTGCTCTGCATGGATTTCAAAGTTCTTGTGTATCAATAGATTTGTTTTTTTGTGTAAAATAAGAAAAAAATATTGCCCGTTGTATTAAATGAATTTAAATGCACAAAAACTAAAAGACGCTTCGAGTAAAGTAGGCTAAAAAAAATTATATCAAGAAAAAGCAGTTCAGATTAGTTTTTATCGTCCTGTAAAATCCTTAAATATGATTTTTTATAAAAATTAAAAAAAAAATCGAAATTTTTGGTCTTGGTTTTTCTGGGCGGCTTTTTATTCCTACCGACGCCCGGCGTTCACATAAGCATTCATAACTCCTCAGGATTTTATCCAAATTCAACGTTAATACAGCCATTGAAAAGCTGAATTTCTGACCTCTAACCCGTGCCAATTACTTTTAGAATATATGCCTTTGGAAGGGAGAAAAGGTACTCTAAAATAAAAAATAACTCATCAAACGTTTTCTTTTGTATCTTCGGTTCTAACTTGTTTACGGAGGTCGGGTTTGTGCTATTTCGTGTAGATTATAAAGCCCTAAACCCCTTCCAAGTTTCGTATGAATCGGTGGAGTCGTTTTGAAGTTATCGCAATTTATATGATTTTTGAATATAAATCGAAGGGACGGAGGTGAAAATTTTGAGTAAAAAAAATTTATTTTTCGATTGCTATGGAAATTCGTATCTGAGGGTTTTTCGGGGTGCGAAAAACGAATGTTAACTTCGTTTCTCTATAAACAAATATTTGACCCCACTTTGTTACATCGCACAGTGGTCTGAACTCTAATATCAGTTCGAAGTTGCGATACTGATTGTGATTTAATTTTTTTTTATTTTAATTTATACGATAGTAAATGGATAATTTTGTGGATTTTAATCATGATGGATAATAATAATTGCATTTATTTAACTTATTTTTAAAGAAAATTAAATTGTTAAAAATAAGTTTAGATCATTAATTATTATAGTTTTCATTAATCATGAACTTTAAATTATGAAGATCAGTTGAAAAAAATTAAAATCCATAAGAGCGGTACACACCGCACATCACGCAGAAAAAGTAACGAGAGAAAAGAAGGGAGGATTCGGGTGGAATCGGCTATCTTCGCCTTGGGAATCTCCTTTCCCCAGACTCTAGTAAAATTAATCTTGGTTCACCTTTTGAGATATCGATCGTCGAAATTGTCAAATGTAATTATATAACTGCTGATTGTAGTTACATTTTTTGTATTTATTCAAATAAAATAAGGGTGTTAAACTTCTATCGTTTTATTATTTTTTTAATGCCGATGAAAACCCAAAACTTGCTTATAATAGTCTAGCTCATAAGGCATGAAAATTGAATAATCAAGAAACCCAGTTACAATGAATGGATTTAAAAAAAAAAAAATTGTTTATTGAGTTTCTTACATCAATAAGTTCTTTTTACATCAAGAAGTAAAAAGGAGTATCAATTGTTGCTTTTTTTAATTATTTTTTGGGTTTCCTTAACCTAGACCTTGTATGGCCCAGTGTTGCCAGATTTAAGGCTTTATTCACCATCAGGGGTATTTTTTACTTTTCTAATCATTTATTCATATCTTATACTAGATGGTAATTATGGTTACACTAATAGAAAAATAAGAATTAAACATTCAGAGTTAAAGTCGGTGGATTTAGAAGAAAATTTAGATAAGTTTAGGGTTAAAGTTAGTGAATTTAGGGGAATATTTAGAGAGTTTTAGGGGTGTAAAATACAGGGCTGCGGTATGGCCTTCTTCCAGGCTATTATATCCAAGGCCATTCCTCTCGTAGACCATGTCCCATCAAGGATTCCTCCACTTCATTATCCCAGATTTTTCTTGGCCTACCTCGACTTCTTGTCCTTCCTTCAGGCATTCTTTTTAAATGTCAATACCATTTTAGGCATTTTTTCTCAATCTCTTCCAATATGTTTCTTTCTACTTCCATATTTTCTCTTATTGTATCATTTTTGGCCTTATCCATTCTGGATATTCCTGCTGCTCATCACTAGTAGTCCATTTCCGTGACCAGCAGTTTCTTCCTATGTTCGCCCTTTATGGTCCGGGTTTCTGCTCCATACGCTCTAATGCTCATTATTATGCTTTCATAGCTATTTCTTTTGGTGCAAAGGATGATATTCCAACTCCATAGTTACTGAATTGAGTATTGATATTACCTTTTTCCGATCTGAAATCATTCTTTTTATTTCCATGTCACAGGAACCATCCAATTCAATTATGGATCCAAGCTATTTAAAGTGTTGAATTCTTTATTTGTTTATTTTTTTAATAGTAAGTATTATTTTTTTCAAAATTAAAAAAAATGAAATTTAAAAAAAAACTATTTGCGTGCTATGGTAGTTCCTGAGATATGTAACTTTTTTGTCTCATACATAGCTAGGGCCCGGATTTACTACTGGAATTATTTGACATACATATGTCTATTACTACTCAAATTGGAGCTAGTTAAATGCACGATAACCTAGCTCATAATGTTTATGTTCCATCATATTTGCTGAAATAAATTCAAAAATTGAAATTTCCCATTTTTTTAAAAAATAATATTGTTTATATTATTATTATCGCTGGAAATAGTTAACGTAAGAAGCTCTACTAGAGTTCAAATTTTAGAATACTTACTTTACTCGAAAAAAAGTATTCACAATGTTTCTCGCGTGGTTGATAGTGGTTTCAAGACGTTGAGCACAGAATGAAAAAGGAGTGAAAATTTTATGTTTTTTCTTGAATAAAATGAACTTCCGATTATTGAAATAGTTCAATATCTACTTTTAAAGAACGTTTACTGTACCTCTTGTATAATATAAACATTAATTGAATTATTATTTAAGTTTGAATGAAAAATATTTAAAAAAAAAAAAGGTGGAAACTTTTTACTTCTTGATGCAAAAACTCAATAAAAAAAGAAATTTTGAAATTCATCCATTTTAACTGGGCTTCTAGACAGTGCCCTACGCAGGGGAGAGATTGGGAGCATATATCCTCTTTCCCCCTCCCCCGAATTGAATGAAAAAAATATGATATTCACATCTACCAACATATCGTTTGCATTTTGAGTAATATTTTTGGTAATTTTTAACAATTATTTCTGATCCAATTTTCATGCTGATAATGATATGAATGATATATGGTAAATCGAGTCAGGGTCCACTGTACTCAATTGTTGGAACATAAAGCCATAATAGAATCCTTAGTCTGGCTGCAATGCTGGTTAGCACATCATTATGTTGCTTTTTAACTGTTACAGTTATTTACTATGTTACTGCTCCTGTAACAGCTATTTCCTTTAAGGGATACTACTTAATAGCCTGTTATTTTTTCTGGTATTTCATCGAGGTACATACCTTTACTGATAGTAACCAATAGTTAGATTAACAGAAATAATTTTCAAACTGCAAATACATGCAATTGTGCCTTATTTAGTTATTTGTTATACAGTTCTTTGAATAACATTATTTATTTCCATTTTCATTATGACCTTTTAATACTTATGTGTGTGCGTATAGATATAATTACATTGAGACATTGAATAAACATATTTATTGAAAATATCTCAGAAAAATATAATTATATAACTATAACCAATAATTTAATAGCGTCAAAGTATACCTAAAGTTATGAGTGGTTTCAAATAACAATTTTTCCAATGTACAGACAATTTTTTCTGAAAGAAGCTGATTACTGAATAAGAAGTATTATTTCAAAAGTTCGGAGATGCCATTAGATTTTTAAATATATTTAAAGCTTTCCTGTATCTTTTAATTACATATTGTAATACTTAAGGGAGATTGTTAATTGAAAAAAAGAAAAATAATTTATGATGATTTGATATGATTTCTTATTACTGAATTAATTAATGAATTAATGAAGTAGTCTTCATTCATGAAAGGATGGTCTCTATAACAGACAATTTTAGTTATTATTTTTATTTTAAACTAGGAGAAGTTGTTTGGTGGGTTCGGTCAAGGAAGTCTTCAGGGCTAAAATAATGAACAAAATAACAACATTGAAAAACGACAGAGGCAGTACCAGTAACAGTAAAAAATGACAAAAACAGAAATGACAAGTAAGATAAAAAAGTATGAAGTATAAAAAGAAAAATATTACACTAAATTACATAATACAAGTGACTAATGACAAAAGTAAAATAATAATGTAAAAATTATTTGAAATTAAAATTTTACACAGGGAATAGTAAAATATATGTAATATGTACACATATATTTTACTATTCTCTGTGTAAATAACGCATTATTTTAACATATATTTACTATTCTCTGTGTAAATAATGCTTTATTTGCACAGAGAATAGTAAATATATTGTATATATCGTACAATATAATATATTGTAATTTTAATTACAATTAATTTTTACATTGTTATTTTATTTTATTTTTTTCATTAGTCATTTCTATTATGTAATTTAGTGTTATCTTTTTCTTTTTATACTTCATACTTTTTTATCTTACTTGTAATTTCTGTTTTTATTATTTTTTACTGTTACTGGTACTGCCTCTGTCATTTTTCAGTGTTGTTATTTTGTTTTTTATTTTAGCCCTTAAGATGACCTAAAACTTAGGCCGAAATGTTGGCAAAAAAATATATAAGTATTACTTATTAAAGTTTTACTTTTTGACCGCACCCCCCGACCAACTTCTTCCTTAAGATATACATCTATACATCAACCAAAACTCACTCCTATATGAAAATTGGTAAACTGAATTTATGCAAACTGAAATAATGATAAATGATTCATAGCACCCTCAGCAACTCCTCCCTGATACATCAATGGTCAACGATATCTCTATCATTATTTTATTATTATTTAATTTATAATTTTTTTGATTGCATAACCTCTTAAAAGATTTATCCCTATTGATCTCATTTTTTGCTGTTTTGATTATAGGACCATGGAACGGGTTTCCTCTGATTCGTTGTACAACAATTACTTGTTGCCCTACAGATTTTCATTGTTGCCGTGAGTTTTGCTGCAATCACAATGGGTAAAAGCTTTATAAACTGTTTACTTAAAATACTATTTTAAATAGCAAATTAAAACTTATTAAGAGCAAATATTTTTTCACAGGGAAGCAGGTATGATACAGATGCGCTGTTAAAAACAAGAGGATTTTTTTTAATGTATTTATTTATTCATTTGTACATAATTATGTAAATAAAAATATTTTTAATTAAATATTGTTTTTAGCTGATTGTTTTTATAGTTTCTTTATTATTCATTTTAAATTGATTTGATGAAATTTGAAAAATATATTGCATAATTCAATAATAAATCAGGAATATAATGAATGTAAATGTTTCATTCTTCTTAATAATTACAGTTCATAATAATAATAATTATAATAATATAGTTCAATCTTTATTAGGATTTCTTGCTGTGTGTTCTCCTTTGTTCAATTTGCTATGATGTTTTTATTTGCTGGACTCGACTTTGGGGAAACTTTCCTTATGAGTTTGGCTGGGTCTAAGCAGCAATTTTTTCTCATGTCAATTATTGTCTGATCTTGTTAGTATGTCAGATTTGAAGGAGGTGGGGGAAAGAGAATCTGTAGGAAAAAGTTGTGAACCAATATATTGGTCCAAAATGCAATGAAAAGAAGTGGAGAAATGTTAAATGAAAGATTATTAGGTTGGGAAATAAATAGCATGTGGTGTCAAAGTATAAATATGTATTTCTACTCACGATTTGTTTGGGTTCTGCTTTATTCTTCTCGTGTAAAAAGCTGAATAGGATGTAAAGGAAGCTGGTAAAATGGAAAATTGTTAGAATTGGAGTAGAAAGAGGAATAGCAGACTTGTTGTAGAAAGGAGATACGAAACAAGTGATGTGGCAGCTGAGGGCTGCAAAATAATAATATAAAACAAATGAAAATGAATTATACCTATTCTGGCACCTAAGTGAGTTAGAGAGTCACATACAACTGAGGCTGAGACAGAATTGGTAGGAGCAATAGAGGGAGGAATTATTACCGTTTTCAATCGATTATGACTGAACTATCGGGTGGATTTAGACAAATTTTAGAACATTTAAAACAAAAGGCCATTATTTTCTAAACACTATCATTTCTCTAAGGAAAAGAAATCAAGGCATCTTAGACCTAGCTTTTTAATTTGGTAGCTCAACAAAACCAACATCTTTCATTTATTTTGCGATATAAACTGAGCTTTGAAGCTGTGGGGATAACGGAATTGTTGGAATACTTCTTTCTGTTTGAAAGTGACCTCCCATGAAGAAACAGAATAAGTGAATGTCTATTGGCTGATTTAGTTTAATCAGAATGGATGGGATGAGGCGTTTGTGGCTAAAAGTGGTTGTTGTCAACCTGAGGACAGGTATAAATTTATAAATAAAGGTAATAAAAAAATATATTAAATATTTTTATTTTTTAAAAATAATGATTTATATTACATAATGTACCTAAAAACATTTGGTACAGTTAATGGTAAATATATACTGTCAAACTAAAATCATATAATTAATGAACATTTCTCCTGAAATTATAAAGGTTTAATGTCTATGTTATAATGAAAAAAACAAAACCATATTTAAACATTCCCATGTTTTGATTATTAATCAAATTTTTGACACTTATTAAATTTATTTTCTTTGCCAGGTATTAGTGTTTTCAATGATAAATAAAAAATACTTTAAAATTGTTTTTATATATCAAGAAATAACTTCGAAAACAAAACAAATGTGACTAACAAATATTTTTATTAAAAAAAAGTACTAAAATGATTCCTAAAGTGTTAAAATAACAAATCATGTTTTTTATGTAAATAACTGATTACAGAAATGTAATTTTTATTAAATTTGAAATCTTCATACCTTCATCAATGTTTTTTCACATTAAAAATAGTTTTACAATTGCACGAAGAAGTAAGAAAAAGTTATTGACCAGTAGAAACTAGTTTATAATTATTTACATACATCAATAATAATTGTGAATTTATTTTTGTTCAGAATATTATTTTCTTAGAAATAATCAGCTTGGCACGATGAACAAAAATTATTGAATGGTGATAATGAACCATGCCCAACTCCATTAATATTGATCTTAGGCATATTTATCATTGCATTTTAATCGCTGTCAATCCTTCCACTTTGACATCTTCAATTTTAAATTTCCGTCAGGAGCATACATAAACGTCACTTTGTATTCCAATGGTTCATGAAAATATTCAATCCTATAAGTTCGAATAAGCTGAAAAAAAGTGAACTGTTAAGTATTTGTACTAAAAATAAATTACAATAAGAGAAATTGTTCCTTCATTAAATTTTATTGTTTTACGTAAATTCATTTTCAAATGGTGAGCTTCTGCTCTAAAAATATTAGATATGTATTGAATGTTTAGAAAAAAAGTTACCTTTAGAATTTATAAGTTCATAGTAAAAGAATAATACAAAATGAGATTGAAATAAAATGATGCAAAATAAATTGGAAAGATAGAATGAAGAAATATTTAGAAAACACAGTCGAGACTCTATATATCAAACATGAAGGTTCCTTGAAAAAAATTCTATATAAAAGAAAGATCGCAATTTTTCAGGCTAAAATCAATTACAGCTATTATTCTTAGAGCTAAAGAAATATCAAAGGCAATTTTTGGGGTTCATGATGTAACAAAGGTATTTTTTTAGGGTTTAAGAAAAACATAATTGAACGATCAGTAGCACTTATTTGAAAAATTGTACAAATTGCATCTGTGGTCGAAGAATTTTTAGAAATGTACATTTATAATTTAATAAGGGCATGTATTAAAAATTTGCAAACATACATAAAAATGAATTTATTTTTGTTTGAGCACAAAATAGCTTCTAATGTCTATTTGTTTATAGTTCATCTTGTTTAAGAGCAATATCCACAAGAAAGACAAAGTTAAACTGAATTTAAAATGAAAATTTCATTCTATGTTAGGAAAGAGATTCAGAGAATTTAGATATTCCAGTGCATCTTCTGAAACAAGATCTTTTCTGAATTTCCATTGCTTTGCAAACCAATGGAACATTTTTTTTTCTTATTTAATTATTGCCTATCCTTATGTAAGTAAACTAAGAGCTCTTTTTGATGAGTATCACATTTTATGTTTTCTTAAATAGGAATTTTTGTTTGATATATAGAAATTTTATTCGATATACAGAATATTCTTGAATATAAAAATTCAAGGTTCCTAAAAAAAGTTCCATATATAGAGATTTTCGATATATGGAAGTTCAATATACGGAGGTTTGACTGTACTTATAATTTTACTCACCTTGGCTAGCAATATTTGCATTTCCAAATCGGCAAACCTTCTGCCAAGACACATCCTTGCTCCGAAACCATAGGGTAGTGAAGCAAATGGGTGAATATAATGGTTGTCTCTATCGCATTTCATCCAACGCTCTGGTAGGAACTGCTGCGGCTGAGTGACATATCCCTCCATACTGCCCATCACAATCGATGGAAAGACTAATTGTGTCTGAAGATATGAAGGATTAATTTAAAATTTATGAAAACATGTACCTTTTAGCTTTAAAGTAATGTAAATTAAAATTTTTAATCGTTTTTTGTAGTGTCATTACTCAATTTAAGGGAGAAAGGGTGGATTATAACTAGAGCCCAGATTTCGTGCAGTAAAAAAATTGTAAAATGTGCAACGAAAAATAAAATTCTGCCATTTACCTCGTTTATGCTTAAAAAAACAAATCTACATATTTTGTTTTCTTTCATAAATTACTATTTTTTCTTAATAAATTAGGTAAGTCACAAGGAAGTCATGTGTTGTCCACAGCAGATATTTTCTTAATAAATTAGGTAGGTTGGAGCATTGTCATGTAAAATGCGAAAACCTTACTAACTCTTTTTAGGGTATTTTTTGATACTTTTCGCACGATCATACATGATTCACGCACTATGGCAACACATTTTCTGTTTTAATGTTTTTCATTGCCAACTAATAAATTTTTTAATAATGTGTCGCATGGTCAAGTGAGACAGTCCCAAATTTCTGCCGATATATCGATAACTCAATCCTTGTCGAAAAAGTTGAACCATTCATCTTTGCGGGTAGAACTTATGTAACTCTTTGGATTAACGATCCATTTTGGTGGATTGTTTTTCAATTCTGATTATTTTTCCCATTTTGGGTTTATATTTGAATAAACTAGTTAATATCACAGCATCAATAATTTTTTTTGGTTGACCAATTTCTGATATTTGTTTTTAGTTAGGTTGTATGGATTTTTAATTCCCTTCACTCTTAAGAATTTATGCAGTATGTTGTTTGTTATCATATCCAATAACTAATTTCTTTTCAATAAATTATTGAACATATTTTTGTCCGAAAAACTGTGTGAATGCATAATTATTTTGCCAACTATGGACTGAGTGCAGAACTGTAGAACATAAGAGGAAGTGAATGGATCGGTAAGGATTAACTGGCTTTCCACAAATTTAAAAACAACAAAACAAACTTCAATTTTCAGTTTCAGTTCCAGAAAATTGAATAATATTTAATTTATTATAAACAATAATGTATTACTTCATGAATTTGCCCTATGTAATTTTGTTTCAATGTTTATATTTTCAAGCAATTTACAAAAAAAAAATTAATAACGGCTAAATGTGCAATTTAAGGCAGTAAAAACAAAAAACGTGCAATTTACCCAAAATTGTTTAAAATGTGCAATTTCGTGCGAAATAAAACTTACATATGTAAATCCAGATGCCTTAATTCGTGTAAATAACTTTTCCCCATCGATTTCATGCAACCGAAAAAAAAGGGCAATTGTATGAGAATCTGGGCTCTAATTATAACGCTGAAATCTGTACATCTGAGGTAAACTGTGATAAGTCCAATTTTACTGCTTTTGATTTTATTATCATATTTGCATTATTCTGGCCATATTTTTACTTCCTTGTACGACGTAAAGGAAGTATTGTATTCGCGAAAATTTTCGGTTTTCAGATTTCAACGGAATTTTGGCCATCCATGAATCCATTTTGACTAGTTTCGTCGTACATTCGTTCGTATTTCGCATAACTCAAAAACCGTTAGCTGTAGAAAGTTGAAATTTCGTATTTAGGGTTGATGTAAAATCAAGTTGTGAACCTCCCTTTTTGGTCACTGCCTGATTACCGGAAGTGGTACTTTACTTAAAGGTCATAATTTATTTTTATCAAAAATCATATTAAAATACTATGCAAAACTTCTCAAATTTAGTATTTATTACTTGTATATTTATTTAAATAACATGATAGATTTTGGTTTAAATTGAAAAACCGGAAGCGGTACTTTACTTGAAGGTCATATTAGACTTTCATCAAAAATTATACTAAAATATAATGTAAAACATCTCAAATTTGGTAAGTAGGACTTTTATATCGATGTGAATGTATTTAATATATTTTGGTTAAAATTGGTGAGCCGAAAAGGGTGCTTTACTTGAAGGTCATAATAAGATTACATCCAAAATTATATTTAAATTAAATGCATAAATCATATGTTTCGGTAATAAAGGTTACAAACGCAATTTGGTTTCCAATCTAATTAAACATTTTTATTACTTCTTTTAAGTGTTAAAATTGATTGTAAAATACTGGTTTTTCTCCCCATTTGTGTATGTGTGTCAATAAATGGATGTCGCGACGCCGAGTGTCATTTTTGAGATACTGCAATCTTCGGAAACTAGTAACCAAATTCAGGATCACTTTTTGAGCCACCGATTTATAGTTTAATAGGCGTACAAGGAAGTCATGTGTTGTCCACATCAGATATTTTTTAGTATGAGTATTGTAAATAAGCTAAAAGGGTAATAAAATATGCAACGATTCAAAAATAAGGTTGACTACTGTTTACAACAAGCAATACAGTGAGATCTGAAACGTCTTCTCTTCTGTAAAACTTTGAAAATGTTACAAAGAACAGTTTATCTCTGAGGTAAAGAAACAGGCTACCAACTTGTTTGTTCCATAAGTTAGCTTTTACTCATGCACATTATTTATTTAAATATATCTCATTGCATCATCAACAGGAAAATCTTCTACAATGATGGGAAATTAAATTAATTTTATACTTTTTGTCTTTAAGACTTAGCTAGAAATGCAATTATACATTCTGTTAATTGTATGAAGGTGAAACAAGTTTTAAATTGGCAATAACCAGAATATTTTTATTTTTAAAAACACCATAGATTAGTGAACTAATCAACAAATTAAATCTTAATATCTGATTAGAAATTATTTATGATTATTTTTTGTATTGGATCAGTCGCCATTATAAATAAGTAGTTTAAATAAAACATAAACTCATTTTTTTTTCTCTAAAATACATCTTATAAGGTATCTAATAACAATTTCATTTATTTATTTTTTTAATAAACATATTTGATATTTTTTGTCAGAGTATGAATTTTCATATGCAAGGCACTTAGGTCATGGAAGTAATAAAATGGGAGAAAAAAAAGTTATTTTGAAAATATTTCAATATGAAAATCATTAACACGGCTAAAGCCTAGCTTATGAAAATTCATATTGGTATTGTAAAAAGTTCAATACTTTCAATCACATTACTGGAATAAGTACCATAATTTTCTTTTACTAATGGACAAATAAATTTGAGAATTTGAAATGAATATATCATGAAAAAACAATCTTTAGTTTCTTTTTGTCAGAAGGATAGCCGTTGGAGAAATATTCACAGAAATATTTTAATCACTGTACACTTCGAAAGAGGGAAAATGACTGAGAAATTTATATAAATAAAGGTTTCAATAATGTCACTGGAAACATTATTAGAACATTCACAATAAAAATAAACAATAGATTAATTTTTCAATTTTAATGAATTTTCATACCGTCAGTTTTAATAAAATTTAAGCGATATCTTAAAAATAAAAAAAAATAAGAAACTGAAAACCCACAATATATTTTAGCAATAAAATCAACTAATTTATGTATTTTCTATATTTTTTTAATAAATAGCATAAATAAAGTCTTTAGTTTACAAATTTGTTTTATATTTGAAAATTATTTTAAGCACTTACTCCTCTTGGTATTCTGTATCCACACAGTACTGTGTCTTCCTGTAAAACCCTTCCTATTCCGATGACTGTTGAATACATTCTAAAATAAATAAAATATATTAATTCTATAAATATAAAAGAGTAAAAACTCAAAAAGAGACATAAATTAATTTCTAGAAAACAATTGGAAGATTCCAAAACACTAAACCTCAAGTCTTTAAAATACCGGCAAACAATTAAACAGTCAATATTTTGCTAATTCAGGCATCATGAGGATATACACCAAAAAATCACATCTATGAAGATCAAATACACCACATCTCACATCAACCGTCCAGAAAGACACATCAACCAGAGATAGCAAATCACTCCAAGATATCCAATCACATATTCCAAAGTGATTGGATGTTGGTTTTAGAGACTTGTGGCTTTGTGTTTTGGAATCTTCCAATTGTTTTCTACTATATTAATTCTGACAAATCCTAAAGAATCTTATATATTTGAAACATCTATTATTAATTAGATTGATTCCGATTGCCTCAGGTTTAAATATCCTCCCAAAACCTTACTATCTTTGAAATTTCTGTACACTTCTTATACTTAAATTATTCCTTTGATTTTGGCACATCCATCCTAGCCATTGTGCCAAATAATGACAAAAGATTATCCTCTGAATCCATCCACCTAGAATCCAATCTCGTCAATCGCAAAACCGAAAAACAAAACTTATCCCTAGCTCATTCCCAAATTTTAAGTTTATCAAAACAATGATAGCCAAATTGTATCTAGTCACTTGAGATATTCCACATAATTTACTAAACATTCTTTTATACGTAACTACATATTTGGCACTGTTTTTACAACTTATTTCATACCTTCTAAATCCGCTTACTGTCAGATGGCAGCACTAGTAATTCCCTTTTTTTTCTGTTGTTAATGCTAGGTGACTTCCTAGCAAATTCCTAAATTCTTCACCTTTTGTCGTCAATTCATGTAAGGTTTTTCTCATTTTTTATTTATCTATTTAGACTTAGAATTACCATTTACTAGCTTACATTTTTTAATTGTATGGAATTACTTATTGAGACACTTTAACAACTTTAATGTTCAAGTCTCTTTATTAAACAGTTTATTTTAAAACCAAGTTTTTTAATTAACAATTTTATAATATATATATATATATATATATATATATATATATATATAAATGTATATAGGATTCTTCCATTCAACTTGCTTTACTATGTTATAAAAGAGCCAGGCTAAAAGTAATGCATATATCTTTTTTTATTCTCTAATCAACTTAATTTAATAATTTAATTTATTTTTATTACTTTACCTCAAAACCTCTTTGATGAAAGACTTCAGGTACACCATTTTATCCAACATTTCCGATGTCAGTTGACAATTTGGGTCAGGCATTATTCGGACTAGTTCTTCGTGCATCTTCTCTTGCTCTAAAGGTCTTGTAGCCAACTGATACAACACTGAGCAAACTGCCATTGATATCTAAGGTTTAAAAAATATAATATTATAAAATAATTAATATTTATATTATATTCTAATTAATTTCAGTGGGTTTTGAAAATTACATCTTCCTAATGTAGGGTGTTATTGAGGTCCCAGGAAATTTTTCATAATTTTTTTTATCATTTCTGGTAGAATGGCATTGATTTCTTCCCGATACCTTCCTTTAAATGATCCAGAGAATGAGGTCTGTGTTTAAACACTTCGTGCTTACGATATCAAAGGAGAAAAGAATTGTATAGAGATAAATCTATTAAGTGTCGGCCACCACAAGTCATTCCTTAAATGTGAGCCGTGACTCCGTCGTGTTGGAACTGCACATCTTCTGTGTCAATTTCATCCAACTTAGAACATGTAATAGTCTCCAACATGTGCACGTATGGGTCGGAGTTCACAGTTAATGTATCACCATCTTCTCAAAAAAGCATGGGCCGAAGGGTATATCGAAAGGTGATAGGAAATTTCTGGGAACATCTTTAGCTATGCATAATCAATAACACCCAACATTTGCATGATTTAATTTAAAATCCAATGAAATAAATTTTCAATGTACTTTTTGAAAATAAAACCGTTTTTTCTTTTTCTTCTAGAGACATTGGTTGGTTTATTAGTAACCTTCAAAATATGTCAATTAATTCAGCCCCACCCTGCATGTGGTGAAATCACTAAAATTATAGGATGAAAAAGCAGAATATACAAATGTGTTGAAAAATATGTAAATTTATAACTTTCACAAAGTGGCTACATTAGTTTAGACAATTATGTATTTTATAATTATTACAGTTATGAGTGCATAGTTCAAAAACAGAATAAGTATCCATCTAATAACGCTGTGTGTGTGTATATTTAAATATAATTTGAACTCATGCAACAAATTTTTATACATTTAATTTAAAGTAACGGAAATATAGGCAAATAAAAAGAATAGGACTATAGTCTCTTAAATTTAAGATTGTTTCTTGAGAAATCACTACCGTCAGTTCATTTTTTTACTTATACAATTTTAAATTTAGTTCGTTAAATTTCTTTTCTAGATTTGTGTTGTGAAATTCAGATTTTCAAATACTTTACTAAGTAATATAGTTAGTATTATGTTGAACCTTACTGTATCAATACCAACAAGTATCAGGTCCAGGGCCAATATACAAGCAATTTTAGGATCTTGTTCTGTTTCTAATATCCTTTCCAGGAGTGACAATTCCTGCTTATTGTCTTTCTTCTTTAGGTTTTCCAATGCCATTTGAATATATTTCATGCACACCCTGCAAAATAAATATCTATATAGCAATCATGATGATAATTTCAGTAATTAATCACTTGTAGAGGAATAAGAAGGCTATTGTTTAAACATAATTTTTATATCAGGTACTTTACATTGTTTTTATGGTTTATTCTTTATTAAAAAAAAAATCTGTGAACAGCAGAACTCTGTCACTAAAGTCGTATTTTCACTAAAATAAAAATATTATAAAAACGGGGGAGTGAGAAAAAAGTTGAGACCCACAAAAGACAGTTTCCTAACATAACAACATTTATCCATACTTTTATTATATTGTTCTGCCTCTCTGCTGACCTTTGATAGAGAAAAAACCTTCATACCAAATTTCAGCTCATTTGACCCAAGGCTGGATTTGAAATAGCCATATGTTTTCTAATACTGGTTTGATGAAACTTCTTTTGTTTTATAGGTAATTTAATTTACTTTAAAATGTAACAGGTTTTGAGCTCCCTTAACTCAATTTGTATAGATTTTAGAGTGCGCAAAACTTTAAAAACGCCGAAATTTCAGGTTAACACACCAAAATTTTGACTGGAATTTACCCATTCATTAATGGTATTGTTTTGCCTGGAGGAAACGCCTACACGAAATTCAGCTCATTTGACCTTAAGGGGGTTGCTGGAGGTGCTCAAATGTAGAGGGAGAAAGAAAAAAATAATATATATATATATATATATATATATATATATATATATATATATTGTAACGTTCCGTTTTTGGGGAAATAAATAAATTAAACTTATTTTCCCTTTTTTATATATTTATTTGTTTTATATAAGTTTGACTCTATTTCTCAGGGGGGTTGCTAGACAATCAGACACAGACACACAGAACTATAACTATTACAAACATATGAATAACGTGAAGCGTCAATATATCTTAAATTATACACTTTCTTCTTGTAGAATGATGACGGTGGTTTATGGGATATAATTAAATGTGTTACCAAATGATGTGGATCTGGTGGATGAAGTTTCACGGGAGCTCTTAAGACGTCTACGCCGGTGCCTGGTCCTCACAAGAATGCTGCTACTTTTCCTTTGTTGTCCGTTACACCTTCCTAGGTTTCAAAATGGCGAACTGCCATTTTGATTATCTAATACAAATGGGCCATTTATGATTTTCTGAAGTTCTCATTTGATGAAAATCTCTTCTACTTCTTTTTGATTTTCTTAGATCAGGTTTATTGTCGAAGTATTGACAAATTGATCATCTTCACCCACTCGATCATTATGGCAGAGGTTCTGTTGAAGTCAAACATAGAGCCGCCATGTTTTAAAAATAAAACAGTCTATTTTGATTCCATTTATAATTTATGATGGTTGCAGTCAGGATAAATAAATGTTGTATTATTTTCCTGAGAATCCCTATTTCCGAATATTAAACCTAATTTAAGATATCTAAAACAATTATTTACTACGTACCTATAATCTGAAAAAAGGTGTATATTACATTTCTCCCTCCTTCTAGGTAAAAAAAATAATAATGATATTTTGCACGCAAATAATATTATTATTATTTTTTTTTTTCATCTTAAATTATACAAGAGAATACTGAAACATTCATACTCCATTCATTCAATTAAACATTAATCCCCAATTGCCTCTGAGTTACTAATAATTACAATTTTTTATTTCCTTAATTACTAAATTCAAGTTTAATTTTATTCTTCATTTTCTTCTTAATTATTGATTTACATAATTTTTCTTATCTCTAAACAGAATACAATTAAACTATATACAAACATTTTTTCAAAAACTATATATAAATCATATAAAAGAACAAATTGAGAGAAGACAGTTACATTTTCATTATATACAAACTAATTTTTGTTGAGAACCCAATAAGATGTGGTTCTATTTATCAAAAAACAGGATATTGCGACTAAGTGAGAAACATTGTTATGCTTGTCGATTAGGTTTCATTTAACCAAAACCAAGGAAAATAGGAATGAGCGAGAGAAGATTGTCCATCAGAAAATGAGTAAAACAACAATTTAATTGTACCAAAAATAATCACTGTCATTGTTAATAATTAAATTTTATTTAAGTATTCTACTTGAATTTGTATTACAGCTCTTGCGAGCAAGGCCTTATAATTTTTAAAGAAAACAAAAATGTTAGCTCTGCGCTGAGCACCAATTATTTTAAATTTACATATAAACAAATAGCATCAATAGCTGGTTAACATAACAATATAACATTTAATGATTATAAAAAAAAAGAAAATATGGATTCTCATATATGGTAGATCTTATATGCGAATTTTGAATTATTATTGCAACTACACAACATAAGAAAAAACAAAGGTTGAAAGTAATAATTATTTTAAATTTAGGTCAAAAACTAAAAATTATTTAAGCGGTAAATATTCCTAGGTTAACTACAATTCACGAATTATCGATGATCTGACTATTGGTTACAAAAAATCAACACCTATTAAATGAGAGATATTTTTCTTGATAATTTAATAAACTCTTAAAATGTAATTCTTAAATATTTTTCTATAAATCAACTAAACATTTCTTATTAAAATCAAAATGACCTTTACTTAATAACAATATTGAAAAGGGTGTTTTTTAAAAATATTTCATGTTTATAAATCAATCATCAGGAATAACAGTAAAAAAGAGATAAAAATCATGGATTCTAACAACCAATTTTAAAGATGAGACTATAGTTTTGTAAAGAAAAATAACTGTATTCCAACCCCCGGAAATAAAAATGTATTGATTTTTTAACTTTCTTTTTTAATTTTAAGCATCATAGAAATATCCCAAGCCTATACAAAAATAATAAATTGCATTTTTCTTTCTCTTTTTTTTTTTTTTTTTTTTTCATCAAGTTATTTCCATATCCAAATTTTTCCATTTTATTTTTAATAAGTTTCTGTACCGGCTCATGATCTAAATGCAATCCACCCGGGGAGTACACTTTAAATGTACTCCTAAAGCATAAGGGCTTAATTCCAAGCATACACTGCATAGGTGCATGTCTGATATAAGTTAAAAAGCGGGAAATATTCAAGATAGATATAAAATCATTCCATCTATTGGTGGCAAACCGGGTGGCATTATTGCTTAAACACTTTAATGGGGTATTAACTTGTTCCGTGAATTCAAGATTGGATTTTTGATCCCCTATAATCAAAGATTATACGTACCTATAATCTGAAAAAAAGGTGTATATTACAATATATATATATATCAGACATCTCCAAAACTTCCCTAATCGTGCTCTAGGGGTTATGAAACGAATAGAAAAAAGAGTCTCGCCGCTCACTGACTTTTGACCCAGTGCAATAGTCTATTTTTTTTCGGGGGAAATATGACTAAAAAAACAAAACATGATTTTTTGATAGCAGACCCTTAAAAGTTAGGATTAAAAAGTGCAGAATTAGAATTAGAAGGTATTAAGAAAATATTTTATTGGTTTAAAAATAAAATTCAAAATACAATTAGTAATGAAATTGATTTTTTAGGTGTTAATCCTTAATTACTATTATATTTTGTTTAGCCATAATTACTAACATATGATCTGATTAACCACTGAAATTTAAAGTTGTATAAATATAACAAAATAAATTATTTTGAATAATAATTATTTTTTATTATTTACATGGACCATCTTGAATCTTTCTGTAATAATAATTTCTTGAAATATTTTCAATTTGATTTCTAAAATAATCAAATAGAATAATGGAAGTTTTGAAAAAAATAAAAAATAACATATATTAAAAAGTTGTCTATTTAATAGAAATTATAAAAGTTTAAACTGATTATCAAATAAAATTAATTAAAACAATTTAAAAAAAAAGTATTCATAATAAACATTTTTTTTCCTCTGCACAATCAGCATGCAATTTGTAAGTGAACTCATAACAAATAAATGCACTTCTTACAGTTATAACAAAAATTAGAAGATTTTTCTCTTTTTTTTTTTTTTTTTTTTTGGACAGATTGGCACTGGGATCCATTTAGCTTTGAAATGCAACTAAAAATTAATAAATAAAGTGAAATAAATGTATAAAAGAAATATTTATAATTAATTTATAAGTCGTAATAAACAAAGTAAAGCTTCTATTTTTAAATTATTTTAAATTTTATCACAGTTAAATGGATTTTTTATTAGTTATAGATATGAATTAATTAAAATTCTGAATTAAAAATTTACCTTTGAAAAAATTTCTTTAATTACACAAATAATGATGAATAGTCTTTGGGGTCAATGGAGACTGAGATCTTTTTAGAAAATTTAACAAATAACCACTTTATGTAACTTTTAACTTTCAGACTACTCAATGGGGGGAAGGTACTGAGTTGGTGATGGCTACACTAGGAGCCTAAGAGGCCTATGATGATGTACCTTAGACATCAATTTTTGTAAAGGCTAGAAAGACCTATCGTGTTCTTCAAGAGTGTTTCAGGTCTCAAAATCATTGAATGTTTAGTTGTGTTTTTTTAACATAAATTATATTTTTCAATCAAATGGTATTAATAAATAATATTATGTTAATACCGAATAATTCTAAATTTTTATGTTCAATTACTGTTTGTTTCTGAACTTTTTATACTTTTTTTCATTGTCCAATAATAATTAATATGAAATATTATATTACAATATGAGAATAAATTGTTTGAAGAAAAAAAAATTTTAATTTTAGAATTAATTAAGGCCTAAGATGTCTAATAATGATTCAAATTGAGGGTGTAATGTGAGAGTTAGGCCAAAAATAATAACCTAGGGTTAATTTAGACATGTTTACAATTTCAAATTATATTATTGATGGAAAAATAAATTGAATGGGATTTTATGAATACTCACGATCTGAAATAATCCATATTTTCAATATATTTTCTCCAAGTGGTCGTGGGAAAGTACCTCCAATAAGGTGCTTTTAATTCTAATATGGCTATTTTACGTAAGGCAAATTTAGCAGCATCAATTATCTTTTGAGGTTCTGAGTTATTTGGTAAGTTTCTGTCGAGGCAACCGAGTCTTACGTCTAAAGCAATTCTACCGATACCTAGAAAATATATATGATATAGAGAAGTTGGTATTATGTAATGAAGAATATATAAACTTATTATTTATCTAAGGAGTTAGAGTGATGTGGGATAAGTGCGTTTTCAGGTTAAGTGCGTAATTGTCCCGTTAAACCTAAACCCTCGACTGTAAGAGCTGCCCTTTACAGAGCATGAAGCCTAAACTCTGATGTATCAGAATTCAGCACTAAGGTGATGTATAACTAGTTGTAAAAATAATAGTTCCAATCTGTTGATAAAGATGGGTCTTTCAACTTTTGCAGTATAGATGTATCAGTATTCATCTACCAGTAGGCCCTTTTTTTTTGCTCTGAACTGAACCTACAGAAGCTGTTCTTCAAAATATTTTGTGATTTACATTTCTCCTTGACTGTTTTCTATTTTTTAAGCACTTGTCCGCAGTCACCCAGCAAAACTTGATTGTAGGGGTAATTGCAGACCTCTGTTTTGTGACAAGTTATCCTTACTATCATGTTTCGTCAAAACAACTACAGACTGGCAAATTAAAACAAAAGGTTTAGTAAACAATTTTTTTTTCAATTCATTTATTCAGTTATATTCCACATCCCACTTTCATAACTCAATGAAGATTGTAAAATATGAATCTCAGACAAGCTTTAACTATTTTTGGTGATTACATCAGTATAATAATCCTCTAGAAACTAAACTATTTTGCACTTGTCCAAAAATCTAACAAATGTAATATTTAAAGCAATATTGTCTAAGGATCATTAAAATAGAAAGAGGAAAAATCTAGCTTCAAAAATAAAAATTTTACTGTCCCGTAAAGTTGAACTTTGTAAATTTATTGCGCACTTGCCCTGCATCACCCTACTCTATTTGAAAAAAAATGCTTAGTGAGGATAAATATTAATCAAAAACATCATATATTACAGAAAAATATAATTATGATTGAAATTGTATGGATACCGGACATCTGAGTAAGCTGTTAAAACAAGTTAAATTTCTTACATTCCAAAGACCACTTGTGAACTTCATTGTCAAAGTCATCTGGCATTTCATCATTTTCATCCTTCATCTCAAGCATCCTGCAAAAAGTGAAAATAAAAATAAAAAAATAATTACCTTTAAAATAAATAAACCTCTACATAAGTTGTTGAAATCATACCTTTCAATGAATAATTCCGTCACAGTTTCTATAGGTCCTATGTACTGTTTAACAACCCTCGGTTGTAAGATCGGTTTCTGTACCCTTGTCCGGAAAGTTCTCCAAGGTTCTCCATGACTAAAACAAAACTATTTTTATCTTAGTTTTGTTGATGTTTAAAAGAAATCAAATTTATATCATAGAATAACTAAATTTGTATGTTATTGTTTGCAAAGTTTATTTCAGAAACAATACGAGAAAATTTGGAGAGATGTGAAAAGAGTTATATATACAAAATGGAAGTTAATTTAGTTTAAAAAGTAAACAAAATAATTATAAAATATACAGCATTTCTATTTCATATTCTATGAATAAATGGGACTTAATGGGCTAATTTTTTTTTTTTTTTTGTCTGTTTGGCATTGCCTACCATGAAGATTTGGAGCAATATGGTCTTCTTATAGACATTTATTGCGGTCAATATGAAAAGAATGTAAGGTACAAATATGGGATTATTTGATTACAAAATTATTTTATATTTGATTATGGAATTAGGCTGGGATATACTCTCCCCATTTTACCAGACTCTTTCTACAATTTTTCTGTGTTTTCAAATAATTTCTTTTTTAAGCAATGTTATTTATTTTCCCTTTAATTTAGTCATCAAACATCATTTTAATGTTTAACTTTTAATTTTCAGCTAACATCATTTGGAAGATTAAGTAAAGTAATAAATAGTAAAATTAAAAAAAAAAAAAGTTGTAAGCAAATATAACTATATAGGTGAATTTTGAAAAAAAATAAGAAATAACAAAAATTAAAAACAACAGTAAAATATATATTAAGTAATAATCAAAAGAAAAGCTGCATTTTATCTATTTTTCGGTAATGAAGTCCATCAGACTCCTAGTCCTTAATTTTGAGAAAAAGAGGTGTAGGATTCATATTGCTATACAATCATACCTACCTCCTTTAGAAAGGAACTAGTACATATTATTATAGAGTGACTTAATCACAAATGGATCATATGGTTATATAATGGGTTAAGCTTAAAAAATATATATATTTTTTTAAAACTATCATTAATTTTAGAATATAGTGTTAATGTCATGAGTAGTCATGAGGATTAATGGGGAGCTATTTGAAAAAAGCAGGATAGCTCAGTGGTAAGGTACTGTGCTACTATTCTACATTCTTCATTCTGTTATCAGCCGTGGATAGACCCTGTAGAATAGTGGGGCACTCCTTGCGGCTCACCCAGCCTCTACAAAGTGGGCATCCTTTGTACCCAAAGGAGGAAAAGAAAAACCTGGTGATTGAGCATGATCTCAGCCAAATTGCCTTCTTGCACAACCGAAACAGTACAATCCATACCAAGTACTGAACCCAAGACCCTTCATGGGTTGTAGTAGTACAGGTTTATTTGAATAAAATGATACTGATTAGTAGGGATGATTAATCAAGATTTAATTCTAACAGTTTTACAATCTAGACAAATATCAAAGTGCTACTCACACACCAATGACTCCAGGAAGCTCGCCGAAGAATTCCTTCCTCACTTCTGTCTTGTACTTGACAATGCAAGGCATCGATGGGCGATAAGGTGTGTCTCCTTCGGCGCGGTATACTTTCTCCGCTTCGTCGGGATCGAACACAAAGACCAAGTCTGGTCTGCCTGTGAGACCAGAGAGCCTCACGATCTTCCCGTATACATCATAGAGTTTCTGTGAAACTGCAGCAACGTCCGAGACTTCGATGTCACCTGTACCAAATAAGAATGAGCCATTAGGTACAATAAAAAATTAACATTGTTTTATTATTTAGTATTTAAACTCCTATAGAAAAATTCAAGACAACACAACCTCAAGTTTCCCAAACAGCTGTAAATAACTAAGAAATCAACGTTTCTGCAATTTAGGCATTATCAGGGCTAACATCCTCCAAAACAATTTCAGAACAGCTGACAATTTATTTACAGCTGATTTAATTTGTTTAAGAATCGCAAAATAATAATAATAAAGGCAAATAGAAATCATTTCATAGTCACAATAGCAAAATCTGGTGTACGCATCACACAACAATATAATAATTATCCATTTTTTAAAATAAAGGTAGTTCAAAGAAAACTATTCGGCATTTAAGCTTTGTCAGACTATTTCAACAAGCATAAGGACCTAACTGATAATAAAGACCATTTAGTTGTGCATTAATGTAATGAATTTGATCAAAATTGTTTAAGACTATTTTGAGAAAATTGTAAAAAAGTGAGATCAATAACAAAAAATGACATTATATTCGGAGAGCTAGTAGCACACTCTGTTAGTAAGAGTTAGACACTACTAGTCTGAGGTTTAGTTACAAGTAATGCCAAAAGATAGCGCTAGTCATTTTTCCGAAAATTTGTTTTCAACTTGGGAAAATATTTGCTCCTTTAGTAACTTATCAAATTCTTTCATAGTCTATTCATTTTTATTACTACTATCAATGAGAAATGGTTTATTATTTCAAATAAACAAAATAAAGGCACTTTAGAGGAAGTGATTTTGCAAAATTCGGCATTTAAACCCTGTCAGACGATTTCAATGAGGATAAGACCTAACTTACATTAAAGACTTATTAACTGTACATTGATATAGCGAGTTTAATCAAAATCGTTAAAGCCGTATTCGAGAAAATTGTAAAAAAGTGTAAAATCGATTAAATAAAGTTGCACTTCTGGTAAGTCGATTAAACTGAAAAGTAGCGGTAATATCCTAGAGAAATCTGTGTAAAATGATATTAAGTGACAATAAAGGCACAAAGTTCGCTGAGGTGGTAGCACACTCTGTTGGCGAGAGTTAGACACTACTAATCTGAGCTTCAGTTACGACTAATACCAGCAGATAGCGCTAGTCCTTTTTCCGAAAATTTGTTTTCAACTTGGGAAAATACTTCTTTAGTAACTTATCAAATTCTTTCATAATTTATGTTTATTCATTTTTATTACTACTAACAATGAGACACTGTTCATTAATTCAAATTAACAAAATAAAGGTATTTTAGAGGAAGCCATTTTGAAAATTCGGCATTTAAGCAATGTCAAACTATTTCAATGAGGATAAGACCTAGTTGATATTAAATACCATTTAATTATACATTAACATAACTAGTTTAATCAAAATCGTCAGAGCCGTTATTGAGAAAACTGTAAAATCCATTAAATAAAGTTGAACTTCCGGTAAGTCCATTATACTCAAGAAGTAGTGGTAACATTCTAGGCAATTATCTGCCTTAAATTCATAATTTCAGTTTCATACAACTTTTCGTTTTTTGAGATAGGATGTTCACACACGGACGCACACAGACACAGACCACTTAGCGAGATTCATTGGTTATTTGGACTCAGGAGACCTTAAAACGTGTATTTCAGTTGAAAACTTTGTTTCGAAATTTTTCAAGATCGAAATACATCCCCATATTATTTGTTCCATATAAAGGTAAATGAAAGTAAAAATGTATTATATTATAAAATATACAGAATATGTATATGTTGAACTGTTTTGGAGTGATACACTGTCCCTGTTTGGTTCGTCTGTTTTAGGCTGTTGATGTGAGTTGCTCTATCTCCGGTCTGCATTTATGTGATCTCATATTTTTCTGCCCTAATGATGCCTGAATTGGCGAAACGTTAACTGGTTAGTTAATTACTGCTATTTGAAAGATTTAAAGCTTTATATTAGAATATAGCTTTGTAATAATATCTTTAGTTGTAGGAAGAGGAGGTAGTTGTTATCTGAGTTTATTTAAGTAGCTGATGGTTAGGAATCTAACAATCTGATACTTTATTACAGTATAAGTAGCAGTTACACTAAAAAGTGACAATATATCAGTTTTTTATAGTCACAACTTGGGGCCATTGTCAAAGACTGGACCGATTGATCCAGCACTTCCTTGTTTTTCTTATAAACGTTAAAAATGTCAGTCACATTTTAACACATACATACTTGTAATTACTTTTACTTAAGTGAGAATATGCATTCGATTACATACCACACTCAATATTCTATTTCTACTTAAATGATAAATGTTATCCGTTATTATTATATCTTTTGATCTAAGAAGGTATATATTTTGAAATTAATAATCCATTTCCAGCTTTAGACCTAAAATGCAGACTTATTTAAATATATATATATATATATATATATATATATATATATATATATATATATATATATTAATTTAAATAATTCTGCATTTTTGGTAATATATATATATATATATATATATATATATATATATATATATATATATATATATATATATATATATATATATAAAGTGATGGGATAGAAGAACAAAAAAGGATACCCGGAACAAATAAAGGAAGAAGTAGAAAAAATGGGTATCAAAGAGGAAGACTAACAAGATAGGGAAGAATTCGGAAAATTAGTGAAAAACATAAAGATTCTTGTATTGGAAAAGAAGAAGCCAAGAAGACAAGAAATGGATATATATATATATATATATATATATATATATATATATATATATATATATATATATATATATATATATATATATTTGTATTTATATATATTTATCGCGATACATGCCAACTAAGGACCACGCGTATACCATTTCTGGGCTTATTTGTCCATATTCTTCTCATTTTTTCTCCCATCTTCCTCCTTCGTTCTTCCATCCATTTCTTGTCTTCTTGGCTTCTTCTTTTTCAATACAAGAATCTTTACGTTTTTGTCCATATATATATATATAAACCTTCACCACTCCAACCAATGGTGGTTCTTGGGTTCAATAGTTAGTAAGGACCGTACTGTTTCTAGGCCGACTGTTGCGTAATTTTTTTTTTTTTTTTTTTTTTTTTTTTTTTTTTTTTTTTTTTCCAATCCCTCAAACAAAACAGAACATTAATAAAACAAATAATTAGATAAATTATAAACTTGATGTACTTTACCTTTTACTACCTGTTGGTATTTGAAGGTCTGATGGCTATTTACAATTGGAATGATATTTCCCAGTCAGGGAATTTTCTCATTATTTAGAGGTGAGGGTCCTCTTCTAGTTGTTTGTTAATTAAAATACCTACTACTAAAAGCTATATACAAGATTAATAATGATAATATTTACAATATTTACATGGTTATATTTACAAAGGATGGATATAAGAGAGTGGTGCTGGGATGGGACTAGGAAATAGGCAGGACGGGGCGATGGGATAGGATATTGGGAGTGGGGGGTGCTTTAGAAGCGGCTTAAAGTATGGTGTTGACCGGGTTGAGTGGTCCCTTTCGGCCCTGCCATCTGGCAGGAAGGGGGGATGGGGTGACGGCCCGGAAGAGTGGGTTGAATGAGGCAGGGATGTTGTCAAAGAACTTTATGTGTCTCCTTGTGATGTGCTGTTGAACAGTGTCGAGTTGTAGTTCATTTAAAAGTGCCCACTTTATAGAGGCTGAGTATGCCCCAGGAGAGTCTCCCGACACCAGGGTCGATCCATAGCCGATGTAATAGAATAAATACTTATCTGCTAAAGCTAGACTCGAAGCCGGGCCCGAGGGACAAGAGCAAAGTGCCTTCCTCACAGAGCTACCGCTCCCAATCATAAAACAATTACCGAAAGAAAATTATAAATAAACGCCTCTTTTGTTATTTATTCAGAAATATATTTCATCTTTCATTTTCTTTTTTCTATTCTAAAGAAACTGTAGACATCACCTCTACCCACGCCATCACCTTACTCTCTCCTCGCGTAATGCCCCTTTTGACAAGCCTGAAGAATCGGAAAATATTCGGTCATGTGCGGATGTCACGGTTGTTCGTGATGTCTCTCGATGGCACTGGACATCGGGAAACTCTGAAAGGGAGGGAAAGTGATGATTTGGTCATGGCCCGGATCTGTAAGCAGCCCGTTCCAGATCTACCACTCCTGGGTGTCGAGGAAGACCTGGCAATCGGTTGATTTCACTCGGCCAGGTTCAAACTTAAATTATTTATTTTTTTTTTATTATTTATTATTTATTTTAAACTTAAACTTAATTAAAAACAACGCCTTTCATGCGAGAATTGAACAATCGAAATAATTATTTTGTTCAAAGTTATTCCCATTTAAGCCTGAATCTTCAAGAATAGACTTCGTAATTCAATCAACTTCAATTATGGCACATTTCAATTATTGTTGAGTAAAACTTGAGGAATTAAAATTGTAAACATTGAAAAAATAAAAATTGACGAGATCACTGTTTTTAAGCTTAACTTTCGGATGTCAGATGTCAAAGGAAATATCCATTTTGACCATCCCTGAATCTATTTTGACTAGTTTCGTCGTGACGTCTGTATATACGTTCGTACATGCGTATCTCGCATAACTCAAAAACGGTTAGCCGTAGAAAGTTAAAATTTTGTATTAAGGATTATTGTAAAATCTAGTTGTGAATCTCCATTTTTGATTACTGCATGCTTACCAGAAGTGGTACTTTACTTGAAAGTCATTATTGATTTTCATCAAAAATTATATTAAACTATAAAGAAAAACTTCTCAAATTTAGTATATAAGACTTAAAAATTAATATAAACAACATAATAAATTTTGGTTAAAATTTGGAAACCGGAAGTGGTACTTTACTTGAAGGTCATATTAGATTTTTATCAACCATTATATTAAAATATAATGTAAAACATTTCAAATTTGGTAAATTAGACTTTTATATCTATAAAAATAATATAATAGATTTCGGTTGAAATTGAAGAGCCAAAAGGGTTACTTTACTTGAAGGTCATAATAAACTTACATAAAAAGGTATATTGTCATTTAATACAGAGATAATATGGTTCGATGATAAAGGTTATAAATGCGATTTTTTCCCCAGCCTAATTAAACAATTTTACTACTTGTTTTAAGTGTTAAAATTGAGTGTAAAATACTTTTTTTTCCTCCCCATCTGTGAACTGAACTGAGCTGAGCTGAGTCTGCAGCTGGAGAATAAGATATAAGTTAAGCAGTTTCTTCCACTTAAAATGTTGAAACCGTCGATTTCCAATGCTTTATCTAGTGACAGTCCTAATGTTGTCAAGGAACACGAAGAAATGTCTTGGGAACTAGTTACCAACTGAATGAAAACGATATATAATAACGAATAAAGACCTTCACAAACAAGAGTATGTGTGTGTGTGTGTGTGCGTGTCAATAGATGGACGTCGCGACACGGTGTGTCGTTTTTGAGATACTGCAATCTTCGGAAACTAGTAACCAAATTGAGGATCACTTTTTGAGTCACCGATTTATAGTTTAATAGGCGTATAAGGAAGTGATGTGTTGTCCACATCAGATATTTTCAATATCATTCCTGAATAATTCTCAAAAATGTACTGCTCTTATAAAATAACATTTCGTTTAGTGTGTAAGTTCTAGTTAGAGTATAATTATTTCAGCTGAGCAATTGAAATTGTGCGTCTATAACTTTCCTTAAGCCTTGTTTACGCGGTGACAGTTTACTACCACTACCGCGACTATGCCATTGTCATGGTGCAAACTGTACAAAAGGTGCTGTCATGACAGTATTTACTGTCGTTGCAATGTTAAACTATTCTCACGTTAGCTGCCACCTATATACGCTTTGACAGTGAACTGTCGCAACTTATCTACCTAATCAAGTGTAATAATGATTGTGTGGGAAAACATTTTTCTTGTTTCGGTTTGGTTGTCTTTCGAATATTTCTATACTTTTTACTATTCAACGTTTTGACGTTATTTAATCCATAGAGAAAGAATAAAAGTCATACACATAATTTAGTTATTTTAGCATTTATAACAAATTTTGAAATCATTTATTATATAATCTTTTTACTTCCTTGTACGAAGTAAAGTAAGTATTGTAATCGCGAAAATTTTCGGTTTTCAGATTTCAACGGAAATATCCATTTTGACCACACCTGAATGCATTTTGACTAGTTTCGTCGTGGCGTCTGTACGTACGTTCGTATCTCGCATAACTCAAAAACAGTTAGCCGCAGAAAGTTAAAATTTTGTATTTAAGATTGTTGTAAAATCTAGTTGTGAACCTTCCTTTTTAGTCACTGGTTGATCACCGGAAGTGGCACTTTACTTGAAGGTCATAATTGATTTCCATCAAAAATTATATTAAAATACTATGAAAAACTTCTCAAATTTGGTATTTATAACATATATATTGATTTAAATAACATACTAGATTTTGGTCTAAATTGGAAAACCGGAAGCGGTACTTTACTTGAAGGTCATATTTGACTTTCATCAAACATTATATTAAAATATAATGTAAAACATCTCAAATTTGGTAGATAGGACTTTTATATCGATATGAATGTATTTACTATATTTTGGTTAAAATTGGTGAGCCGAAAACGGTACTTTACTTGAAGGTCATAATAAGCTTACATCCAAAATTATATTTAAATTAAATACATAAATCATATGTTTCGGTAATAAAGGATACAAACGCAATTTGGTTTCCAATCCAATTAAACATTTTTATTTCTTGTTTTAAGTGTTAAAATTGAGTGTAAAATACTGGTTTTCCTCCCTATTTGTATGTGTGTGTCAATAGACGGATGTCGCGACGTCGAGTGTCGTTTTTGAGATACTGCAATCTTCGGAAATTAGTAACCAAATTCAGGATCACTTTTTGAGCCACCGATTTATAGTTTAATAGGCGTACAAGGAAGTCATATGTTGTCCACATCAGATATTTGTTAATGGCGCGCCGTTTATTATGAATTCTAGAACTATTGCACCTACTTCAGCAGCCAATTATACATCCACCACTTTTCCAACTGACTCTCACAAAGCTGATTGCTGCCGTAGACAAGGTGTTTCACTGTCGTAACAGTACACTACCATGACAGAAAAATGCCATCGTGTAAACAAGGCTTTATTGCTTAATAGAAACATAACCTCCCGTCTTGCGTAAGACAGCGTTTCCAGGTCAAATCTGAAAGATCACTTTAGAGGTTATGTGTTCCTATCTGCAAGTCATCGACAATGCTTCGTAAAGTTCTTACATATTATGAATATTTATCCCAAAATTAGTACTTTAAATTCATGTCATACATTCATTACACGATTCATAAAATTGTTGAATTTTATGTATAAGTCAGCCATTCATTAAATGGTCACTGCATAATTTAAAATCGTAGTGATAAAGGGTGAAAAGTTTTTTTTTATTTATATCTTTGAAATCTAGTATATTATTATAGTAGATAACGGTTGGTCAGGCATAGAATAATTAATAAAAAGTAGTAAACCCAATACTATCAAAAATATAGTACCAGTATCAGCAACCTCAGATCTAAAAAAATCCTCCCAGTTGTCTTGTTCTATCCCTTGGACTGTTTGCCGAATATTTTAACTTATACTTAACAATAAAATAATAAATTCCTAGATCAAGTAATCAAATCTGTAAAAACAACATGAAAAAACTTACCTTAGTAGAAACCACGTAGCCAATGAAAGAATGGGTCGATACAAGTATATGTGTGATAAAGAAAAAAAAAATTATAATAAGTGAAAATATTAAAAAATCCTATATGTTTTTCCTCCATGTTAGCAGATAAAATATAAAAGAGAAAAAAATAAAGAGGCAAATTAATAAAGATAAAGGATAAAAATGTTTCAAAATTGGACTATATTCAAGAATCAAATAAATATAAAAAAAATTGTATAAATGAAAAAAAGATCAGTAGATGTATGTAAGTGTTTAAAAAGTTGTAAAATATAATTTAAAAAACATTGTATAAATTAGTTGATATTATTATATTTGTTTACTCAGATTGAAAATGGCCTCGTATGACTTTAGGATTGGGTTGGCCTTATTTTGATGAACATTATAGTAATTTTGAAGACCCTAAGCTGGCAAATTAATTAAATAAATATCTGGACATTTACCCGTCATTTCAGTGATGATTATGTTCAGGCAAGTAGCCAGGGAGAGGTGAGGGGAACTTCAGAGTCTTCAGTCCTTCCCGAAATGATTTTTTTTTTTAATTTACTCTAGAAAATCAATAATTGTGCATAAAATATAAATTAAATGCTCATTTTGAAAGAGGGTTAACTCCTTTTGAATGATAATCGAGTTAACTCCATCTCCAGATCAAACAAAAATTATAAGGATTGTGAAATTATTAGCCATATCTGAAGTAAAATCCTTGCTACGTGGCTGATTACCTTTTTTCTCACCCAAATCCAAAAATAAACCCAATAATACTTTCATTTACGTGTTTATATATTCTTGTTGCTGGCAGAATAGAATTAATTATGAGGAAGGCTGTGGATTGGTAGCTAGCAAGGTCAAGACCAGGATTGCCGTTTTTTGGATAATTTGTGAAATAATTAATACACAAAGAAACTTATGACTTTTTTTATTTGATATTTAGATTCTACGTATTTTGAAAGGTGAAACCTCAAATTTTGAGGGTGGTTTCAACAATTTTTTCTTTGGTCGATTCCAAAGGTCTATTATTGAAAATAATAAACCAAAAGTGCAATTGCACGAGAATCCGGACTCTAGTGATTACATTCTTAATTAGGCATTCCTTAATATATTTTAAAATTATAGATAGACTAGTATACCCGAGCGAGAACTCTCGCATCAGATATCTATCCTTAATGCATTAGAAGTATAAGCGATATTAGGGAAACATATTTATTCGAGTAAACATTATATTACCAAAAAAGTTTATTTAACACACATATGGTGAAGCTACATAGCATGTACTGGCTATGTTAGAGTTACAGTTCATACTTAATAATTAGCTTACCCCACTTGAAAACATCTCATTAATTCAGCAGTTAGGCAATTAGATCCAGCTATAACATTTTCTATGTGTAGTATTCATCATAGCAGTGCTCTTTAGGGTTAGACATGGGAAACAATATATAATTTCCCACTCATTAAAAGTTTTTGTAAACAGACTCAAATTGATATAAAGTTGCCATGACAACGGCACGTACCCAAGATGGCATGAGTCCCGTGCGGACCAATATTGTGCGTTATCTCGAAAACGGTAGGTTTTTAAGCTTTAAAAACGCTGGACCAATAGGCTCCGTAGGAGCGTATGTGGTCTTGATGCCCGCGTCAAAATCAACTCTCAGTCGTCGAATCTTTGAAACCTCCCAGTTTTTTCATCACTTTTATTTAAGCCCTAGTAAGAATTTAAGAAACAAAATCAGGATTCGTCACTTCTCTGTGAAATTCCCTTTCTTTTGATACCTCATTCGTCAAGATTCATCGCTCCTGAGAGCCGGAAAAGGGATCTATACTACCGTAATAATATATAGTAGAGATTTTAAATTCTTGATGATAAAATAAGGAATCATTGTAAAATATAATTTTATGTTTTTCTACTCACCAATGACAGGAAGGAACCTCCATGTGTTGCCGATGATAGGCAAAGGCTTAGGACCAGGGACCTCTTCGTAGGACCTCGCCAGTTCCGAAGGACAAGCTGCGAGTTGGCTCAACCTTCTGCAGAGGATACTCCACCGCTGCATTGTCCAACCTGCTGAAGGGGATAACATATTAAATTTCTTCAATTACTCTTTCACACAATGAATATTTATATTTGTATAACTAATATTAATCGAGAAGGAGATGGTCCGGTTGGCAGATAAGGATAACACCAATAATAGTACAAACTGTTAATTAATTTAATTAGGGATTGATAAATTATTTGCCACTTCTATAATTTTGTTTTTATTGAAAACCAGTTTGGAATGTTGGAAATTTCGCAATCAGAAGTGAGTTCTGTCACAGATACGATGACATTTATATAAAATATCAATAATATTTAAGCATCTCAACGCTAACTTAAAATGTATCCAAGAGACAGAAGAAGGAACAAAGATAAGTAATTAGCAATTAGCGAAACATTGAACAAGAAGTACGTAAAAATAGGGGAGGGGGAAATTATGAATTGTTGAGGCTTGCTGAAAATGTTGTTTAAAGAACTATTTAGGACGAATCAACGACTCAGTAATGAGACTTTAATGTGATTCACTCTCCTTTCAACGAACGGGAAATAAAAAGAGAGACGTGAAAGTTAGGGAGGTTTCACATTTTGATATTTTCCAGGATCTGGAATCACGAAGTGTAAATGTCAGCCATTACTTGGAGAGTTTGTTACTCTCTAAGTAACATAAATAAAAAAACTGGACTGTTACGAATTGTCACAGTTACGAAGCTGTCTTTCAAATGTTAATTTTATTATCCTCTTAAAGATTTTTTGGAGAAAAAAAAATTTTAATTGGGTTTAACGCCTCGCATATGCTAACTAGATAGGTAGGTTTATAACCTATCCGACAGGTTATCACCTAGCCTAATTTGAGTGGGGAGGTCGAGATTTATTCCGTGGGTCCGTCACGAAGTATGTCAGTTTTCCCAGGCTATGATGAACAAAATTAATACAAAAAAAAAATCGATTAATGATGAAGTTTACAAATTCATATTCCATATCCTTTATTACAAAAAATATTTTTTTAAAAAGTTACTCCTGAAGTTTGGATTTTTAACAATTCCTATTCACTGCCCTACCCACCTATATGTTATTATTCACATATCTATGTAAATTGCACAGCAATCATTTTTGGGTCCTCTTGTAGCACTTTCTCCACTAATTAGGGATTGATATATTATTTGCCACTTCTATAATTTTGTTTTTGTCGAATACTAGTTTCGAATATTATACATTCATCTTCAGTTCTAAAACACACAAATATTCAAAAATAAGCAATTTGAATTCTATATTCTATATCTATATCTTCCATCCATCCATCCATCATGAGGATGTCAACTGGTTATCACAAAATGTTTTCTTTTATACCATTAGTCCTCAAAGGATTATTTGCATCTTTTTCACATCATTATTATTATTTTGATGAATGAGTACTTAATTAATTAATTAGTTAAGATGAAAAAGATGCTCAATGGATCGAGGCTCATTAAAATTGTTAATGTGATGGAACATGATGCCATCAGGTTGGCAAGGGTCCGGAGGAGCTCACTTTAACAAGCGCTCACGTTTTGGACTCCTGTTCTCCTGGTCCTAGAGTTACAAGAGCCGTGTCTCCTCTTTCATCTTATTATAATTCTATAATTCCCTAATTACTTCCTTACAAATTAATTTAAAAAAATCAAAAATGTATAACTCCAGCACTTTATCCAAAATCTGCTTTGCGTGCTTTAATAAAGGTTGCTTGTTTATTCTAAAATATTACATAAATGTATCCATTTACAACTTTACAACAATTACATAAATGTATCATTTACAGCTGGGTCTAGTGAGACGACTGGCTTTGCGTCATAGAAAAATAAAAAAATAAATTAGTTATATATTACACACGAATTAATAGTTAATAGGTATTTCATACTTCCCAAATCATCCGGCAACCCTCCTCACTAACCAAAAGGGCCCCGCCATGACGTATTGCCCAGGGCCCCACAATGTCTAGATTCGTTACTGCGTACTTATCATGTTTTAATAAGAAAATATGTTGTTGTAAACCGAACATTAAATATGCACATAAAAATGGCAAAAATCGGCATTTTGTGAATTTCTCTTCCCTTTTAATTTGTAAAAAAAAAAATATTATGAAGAAACATTCTTGCTTAGTAGATATTTGAGCACATAGAAATAAGTTCTTGATAATAAAAGTTATCAAACTTAAAGCACTCAAAAATTGTTGTTTCTTAATTTCATATTTTGAAAAATTTTGCATTATATTTTAATATAATATCTGATAAAAATCTATAATGGCATTCAAGTAAAGTATCACTTCCGGTTATCATGTAGTGGCCAAAAAGAGAGGTTCAAAACTAGATGTTACTGCAATCCTTTCACATTAATACAGAATTTTAACTTTCTACGGCGAACCGTTTTTGAGTTATACGAGATACTTCACGACAAAACTGGTCAAAATGGATTCAGGGGCGGTCTAAATGGATATTTCCGTTGAAATCTGAAAATCGAAAATTTTCGCGATTGCAATACTTCCTTTACTGCGTACAAGAAAGTAAAAATCACTGCAATAAAAACCAAATTAAATTTGCATGCCACAGAGTACCTTGAACCAGCGGGCTCTGGTACCATGGTTCACTGTTTGGGGGCGGATTTGCTGTAGGTACTGCCGATTATAGGTATAGCAGGTAATGCCGTACCTTCCAGCAGCTCTCATCTCCAAAACAATTATTCCTTTATGATTAAAAACTAAATTAAGATAATTTCTATATGCATGTGTACCTACTTGGTTGAGCTTTTTTCAATACTTACAAATTTATTTGAATGGGAGAATGGAAGTTTCCTCAAATTTTCCCGCCTAGTCTGCCTCTGCGTAAATTCGCTACTTTCCCTTGTCCCATGTTTTGTATTTTCCACGATTATGAATTTCTAATAACTATTTCTAATTTCTAATATTCCATACTGTTTTTACTGAACCTCAATAAAAGACTCTTTTTAGTCGTTTTTCCCCGATAAAAATAGACTGTTGCAGTGGGTCGAAGGTCGGCGGTGAGCGGCGAGACTGCGATTTCTATCCGTTTCATAACCCCTAGAGTACGATTATGGAAAATTTGGAGATGTCTGATATATATTTATATATATATATATTTTTTTCCCCGCTACATTTGAGCACTTCCAGCGGCCCCCTTTGGGTCAAATGACCTGAAATTCGGTATGTAGGGCTTTCTTCAAGGCACAACGATACCATTAAAGAATGGATAAATTACAGTCAAAATTTCGGTATGTTTACCTGAAATTTCGGCGTTTTTTAAATTTTGCGCATCGCTACAGCTCCACCATATTAGTCTATAGGGCTGAAAATTTGTATGTCAATTGAGTTGGTGTCGGGGAAGTATCCTTTGGGGGTCTCGACTTGGTGCCCCCTCCCCCCTGGGTTTTCCGATTTTTTAAAACATTTGCGTACCTTTAAAGCCCCTCCAAGTTAAGTTAGGCAGCTCAAAACATGTTGGATTAGAAAGGAAATTAAATTACCTATAAAACAAAAGAAATTTCATCGAAATCGAACGGGTATTAGCAAAGATATGGCTATTTCAACTGTTTCAATGCCTTATTAGTCGCAATAGACTATTGCAGTGGGTCGAAGGTCGGCGGTGAGCGGAAATTCGGTATGTAGGGCTTTCTTCAAGGCAGAACAATACCATTAAAGAATCGATAAATTACAGTCAAAATTTCGGCATGTCATTTTCTGTAAATTGTCATTTCGCATGTAAATTTCGGTATGTTAGGGGTCTGTCTTTTGTGGGTCTCAATTTTTTTCTTACTCCTCCGTTTTTATCTTTTTTTTAACGGGAAAACACGACTTTAGTGACGGAGTTCTACTGCTCACGGATTTTTTAATTTTGTCTCCTGCCGTCTGAAGATAAATTCTTGGCAGGCATTATTGAATACTAAGATACTTTGAATGTATAAGGTGACTAGGACTTTTCAAGGACATTCGATGCGCCTCCATTCAAACCTCGTATCCAGAATATTTGTTTTGAGACTAGGAAACGTCTTCCGTCGTCCTTTGACGTTAGCGTGGAACCTTAGGTATGCATAAGGTATACATTGACTACTAAATATTCGTATTTAGTTTCATTGAGTCATTGATCTGTATTTAGTATATCATTAGTTCAGTACATAACACATATTAATCACAATATGCTTTATATACTTCTAAATCTTTATACTAGTAATTATTTTAATTAATAGTTTTCATGTATTTTATTATATTATGTAATTCATAATCTTCCCTTCGTTCTTTTCACGTCATTTTAATTTTTATTATTTACAATTACATCTTTTTCTTTATATTTCGTAGTTTTTTGTGTTTTTTTTATCATACTAGTCATTCCTGTTTATTACCTTTCTGCTTATCTTTTATTACTGTTAATGGTAGTGTCTCTGTTGTTATCTTGTTCTTTCTTAGCCCTCATGATGGCCTAAAACTTAGGCCAAAATGTTGGCACACACTAAAATAAGTTACATTTATTAGTTGTTCTTCATAGACCGCACCCCAGATCTTCTGCATCTTAAAATTACATTAATGGTCAAATAAACTTACACCAATATCTGATCCTTTTTCTTTTGTGGTGACTTAATAATAATTCAATAAAATTGAATCCAGCGTAATATCTTCTATATAAGGACGAGGATGCATAGGTCGGTACCTGGTTACAATTAATTGGAAAAGTAGCGGATGTAAAATTGGATGCAGCGGTAGGTGTAATAGTTTTAGAAAAAAAAAAGATATATAATAAATGATTTCAAAATTTATAATAAACGCTAAAAAAAAACTAAATTATGTAGTTTATATTCCAACATTGGTTTCAATCAATTTTATGTTCAGAAATAATTAAATAATTAAATAAAAACAACAATATACCAGGACAATGTTTGCTTGGACAATCACCATTTCAATTGATAAGGTGCAACAATTCACTGTCAAAGCGTATACACGTGGCAGTAGCTGTCACTGTTGCGAAAGGTTACAATCAACTTTCACGTCAATATCTGCTTGATGTAGTACGACAGTATTTCCATGCCGGCAACTTTCATACAATTTACAACACGGCAGTGATTGCGATAATTGTTGCTATGTTTACAATAGTCGCGGTAGTGATAGCAAAGGTTTAACGAACGAGTCCTTACTTAACAACCAGCAGTTCCAAAGAGACCCGAGAGTTCCAATGACGTAAACCTTGTATCAGGAGAACAAGGGGCTTCAGGAGCTCTGGCTACAACTCCCTCCATCTCATGCTCCTCTGCTCTCCAGATGTAAGACGCGAATAACTTAACTTCTTCGGATAATTTAAATTCCGGATAAAGGAATCCGTCAGTTTTTCACAAGTTATTTGTCAATTTAAGTGGATATTCTAATCTTAGGCCTGATGAAAAATATTCATATCGGCTAAACACATAATTTAATCGGTTAAAACAAATTTTAAAGAAAATAAAAAAATTCTGCCTCAAAACTGGATATCAAAAATCAATTCAAGCAGATGAAAAAGTCTACGGATGAATAGCTCACTCATTAGAATAGGACAATACGAATTTTAGAACTTCTAAATGAACAAATCAGAACTTTTTCTTATGCAAATGTTGAATAACTGGATAAAGAATGTAAATAATGTCACAGATTTGAAATAAGTCGATGCAGAACCGTCCGTTAAAAAGATACCTTGAAAATGGGCAAAGATAAGCCCGAAACGTTGGTAAAAATTCGACGAATAAAAGAAAAATATGTATATATATATATATATATATATATATATATATATATATATATATATATAAGGTGTAATATTTGTTTCCTGAAAGATAATCAATTTTTTTTTAAATTTTTTTCTTTATTGTATAGAGAAGGATTTTATTAACCTGGTAAAACCTTTATAATTACAATATATTTTAAAGGATTCTAGCATTGCTTAAGGCCAGAGTGACGACTGAGAGTCGTTAATATTTGGTGCTCACTTCATCAATATTCGATTTTTAGACCATTTCTAATTATTTTTTCGATATATCGTGAGCGGAGATCGATATAGGTGGTGTTTACGTCCCAAAATCAATTTAAACCTAAATTTCGAATTTTTGGCGCTTAAACCTTTTTCAAAAAACGATGTCGAAATATATTCGAATATATATATATATATATATATATATATATATATATATATATATATATATATATATATATATATACACATATATAATTTATAAAAATCAAAACAAGTTAATAGTATAAATCCAATTATTTTAATATTTTAATAATATCTTACATCAAATGAGAAGCATACTATTAAAAGTAGAAATCTCAATATCCACTTTTGTTTAAAAAGTGACAGTAAATATATTTGTTCACCATTCGAAGATTCATTTTTGCTGAAAAAAACAAACTTTCCATTTACATGGTGACAGTCACCGTCATAACATTTACTGTCGTGGCAGTACTGTCGCAATATCAGGCTTGATGGGATAGTTAGGAATGAAAGGCAGTGACAGAGACTTCCTAACTTATATATCGACTTTAAGTTTCGATTGTTTCCAAACATGAAATTTATTTTTTTCAACGTTTTGACGTTATTCAATCCTATAATAAAAATTTAGTTTCTTTTGGTTACCAATAAATCGCTGGGGTTCAGTCAGCTATGCTAAATCAGCCATTTTTTCAACTGCCACTAGGTTTACTATCAACGTTTAAGAGCTGTAAGACTTTAAGTAAAACTTTGGGATATCTACCAAACCTCATCGAAACCTGTTTCGGTCAAAAGTGGAGATGTCCAATTTTGGTACCAACCTCCTCGAATCATGTAAATCTAGCAACTTAGATTTTTCTAGCAACCAGAGCCCTATTTCATAATCAAGTACAGAAGTACAAAGTGCAAGTAGATATATGATTTACAATGCATACTACACGATGAGAAATATTGAAACATGATAAAATTTAAAATAGTTAATGACTATGTATGCCCTAAACCCTATTTCATAATAAAGAAAGCACAAGCACAATTACAAGTGGGAAGGTTCGTGTTGAGAGGTTACAAGTTACTTATCGTCATTAGATAATAATATTTTTATTCTTGTTTTTTAATTCCTTGTATGCAGTAAAGGAAATATTGTAATCGCGAAAATTTCCGGTTTTCAGTTTTCAACGGAAATATCCATTTTGAACATCCCTGAACCCATTTTGACTAGTTTCTTCGTGACGCTCGTAGGTATCTCGCATAACTCAAAAACGGTTAGCCTTAGAAAGTTACAATTTTGTATCTAGGATTACTGTATAATCTAGTTGTGAACCTCCCTTTTTGGTCATTGTATGATTACCGGAAGTTGTACTTCACTTGAAGGTCATTACGGATTTTCATCAAAAATTATATTTAAATCTAATGCAAAACTTCTCAAATTTGATATACAAGACCTATATATTAATATAAATAACATAATAAATTTTGGTCAAAATTGACAAACCGAAAGTGGTACTTAGACTTTCATAAAAAAATATATTAAAATATAACGAAAAACATCTCAAATTTGGTAAATTAGACTTTTATATCGATATGAATGTATTTACTAGATGTTCGTTAAAATTGGTGAGCCGAAAAGAGTACTTTACTTGAAGGTCATAATAAACTTACATAAAAAATTATATTAAAATTAAATTCAGAAATCATATGTTTCGGTAATAAAGGTTACAAACGCAATTTGGTTTCTGATCCAATTAAATATTTTTATTACTTGTTTTAAGTGTTAAAATTGAGTTTAAAATACTGGTTTTCCTCCCCATTTGTGAGATGAACAAGTCTGCAGCAGGAAAATAAGATATAAGTTGAGTGGGTTTTGCCGCTTATAATGTCGAAACTGTCGATTTCCAATGTTTTATCTAGAGATATTGACAGTTTTAATGTTGTCACGGAACACGAAGAAATCTCTTGGAAACAAGCTACCTACTGAAAGAAAACGACATATAATAACGGAATGAGAGTTCCAGAAACAAGAGTATGTCTGTGTGCGTGTGTATCAATAGATGGATGTCGCGACGCCGAGTATCGGTTTTGAGATACTGCAATCTTCGGAAACTAGTAACCAAATTCAGGATTACATTTTGAGCCAGCGATTTATAATTTAATAGGCGTACAAGGAAATCATGTGTTGTCCACATCAGATATTTTTAATTTACCGTTTGTTTAATATAACTATTTAAAATGTTATTGCTTTTCAACATTATAACAATGTTTTAAAAATATATAATATATTTTACTTTACTTTATAATTCGTAATAAAGTAGAAATACAACTTAGCCTGTGACTAACACTGTTAAATGTTAAAATACGATAACATTTAAAATAGTTGTATTAAAAAAAATAAATAAAAAAAAATTGAATAAAATTGTTGATAAGTGATTGATGATAAGTAACACGTAACCTTTAAACACAGATCTCTCCACTAGTACTTTTACCACTTATACTTGTTCTTTTGTACTCTACTATGAAATAGGGTCCTAGTAGAAACAATAAACATTATGAAATATTCTAAATACGCTACCATATTAAAATAAAAACAAAAAAACATTGAAAAAGTTTTAATATTTTCAAGTTCAGTTATTAAAATGGACTAAGTTAATTAATATTTTAATTAATTAATTTATATATATATATATATATATATATATATATATATATATATATATACACTGTCGTCATAGTACTATCGCATTATCAGGTTTGATCGGATAGATATTGCTAGATAGATAAATATTGATATAAATATATATATATATATATATATATATATATATATATATATATATATATATATATATATATATATATATATATATATATATATATATATAAAATATTATATAATTAATTAATTAATTAATATATTATTTTAATTATAATTGAATTAATTTTGTTACTATTTTCTATTTTTGTTACTACTATACTCTTTTCAAAAAATAAGATGTAGATGCAGTGGCATACGCAAAAGAATATACGAAATATACGAAAAAAAAAATAATTTTCATACCCACCAACATAAGATTTGTATTTTGAGGAATATTTTTGATCATTTTAACAATAATTTTTTATCCAATTTTCACGCTCATTCTCAAATATTACGCCAAATTTGGCGATTATAGACATTTAGGTGATTATTTGGCTTCTTCATATTAAAAACTCCACCTCCTCCGGAAAAAAATTCTACGCATGCCCCTGTATAAAACGAATCTGATAACCTGAACTCAGAGATAACACAGGCCGTCGTTTTTTGTTTCTGCATTCGACTCATTATTTAACTACGCCTTAACATGACAATTGAAGTCCCAACCCTGAAATAAAACCATGTCTTTTACAGTCCGTCTGTTTTCTAGGGCCCTCATTAAATTATAGCGCGGGTAGGCACGCAATGGGCGGTCATTAGCGCAATCCCTACCTGGCGTCCTGTCTCCACTGACCGTTCATCGGATCTGCTTTCCCTGCCCGGCCCTTCTCTCCTGGATTCCTTTCACTGGATCGCTGGAACGTACATTCCAGTACGACCAGTAGGAAGATGAGACCATCATGTATGTGTAACGAGCATTAGTGGCGTAATCTTTGGCGGCTTGTAGCTTCTTTGCTCTAGGTTGGGAAATGGTTTTTGAAAATTCTAGACGCCAGAACTTTCTTGTTTCGCTCCGTAGGCTAAAATATTTTAAAATTTTTCGATAAAACTCCTCGGGATGCTATCAGAACTCTCGAGAAAACAACCTGTTACCGTGAAAATTTTTCACAAATGTAATATTCCCTGAGAATTTTTGGCAAACATTTTTGTCGTAAATCAATTTTTTGTTGGCATCCCTAAGAGTTCTAAAAATTGTCCTTATTAACTTAAGCTCTAATGTTGGTAGCAAGGAAGTTATAAGCCTCTAAAGTGAGATGCTGCGTGAAGCCTTTTTTTTTTCTTTAATGAGCGGAACTATTTAGTTAAATAATCGGAATTTCTAGAACTATTTGAAAGGCAGCAAGAACTCACAAAAGTTTGAGAGTTTCCACCAAATGATGTGACAATGTGCCAACTTCACATGCTCAATTATCATAGACTTAAATCTTATTAAACAAAGGACTTTTTCTTAAAGTGGAGATAAATATCTGTATTCCAGTAGGAGGCTGATCAAAAATAAAATTGGCACAAAAAAGAACTTAGCGTAATCTAACCGTTCGGAAGCCCCCTTCAAATGGTTATATCAAAGACAAATTCTACTTCTTTTTAAAGATCATTTTATCTAATTTACGATAATCCAATTGAGAATTACCTAACTTAAATAGTCGTTTAGTTATCGCTCCCTACTTAATAAAAAAACGTGACAACCTTAAAAAAAAAAATAATAAAAAAAATTAAATTCACGCTTTCCCTATTTGGAATTGGACCAATGAACTTTTCTGTTGAATTGAGGTATGCTATTACCTCCCAAAGTGGGGGACATAATTTACGTTACGTCCTGCATATAATGATTATCATATATTATTCTTATTATATATGTTATTGGTGAGATGGGTGCCATTATCTTATATTTAGTATTTTTATTCAATAAAATTATCGGAAAGAATAAGTGAGGTTGATGAAGAACTGTGAAACGGCTTCTCAGGTTTGAATTTTTTAATTTGTTCACAATAACAGCTCAGAATATATAGAAAAAAAATTTCGAGAAGTTGCTATGTATCGCATGATAGGCACGTACACAGTTATAAATCTTGAAAAGAGGTAATGGTTTGCTGATTGCTGATCATAGTAAGTTCTCGTATAATTACCAGTTTTTCAGTACAAAAACTGATTGAATTAAACCATATTTCATTCTCAAAATTAACGTTTGAAAAAGGGATCGTATATCGCAAACATATTCTTGTTTCGAAAACATACAATAAGTTATAAATAAATAAAAATGACATATGATATAGGTAATCAAAAGCAAAACTATAATCTCGAAGTGTTGTTAGCTGAGTTTACAATCTGGTGGCGCGACTTCAATCCTAGCGTTGGTATTCCCTCATCAAAGTATCCGAGAAGAAGAGGTCAGGGTTAAACGCCAAGAGGAATTTTTTACAAACCTGAAAGGGCTTTCGAAAGATATGCTTTCACTGCCGGTCCTCTCCGGGTCTTCGGCTATGATGAAACTTCTTGGCCAACAAGTTTTCTTGCATTCCAGAGATAGCTTATAACTAGAGCCCGGAGTTCGTGCAGTATAAAATTGTAAAACGTACAATAAAAATGCCAAAACATGTAAAAATGTGCAACGAAAATAAAATTCTGCCATTTACATCGTTTATGATTAAAAAAAAACAAATCTATATAGTTTGTTTTCTTTCATAAATTACTATTTTTTTCTTAATAAATTAGTAGGGTTGGAGCATTGATATATAAAATGTGAACATCTCACGAGCTTTTATTCCGGTATTTTTTGCTACTTTTTAGACGATCACACTTGATTCATGCGCTATGGCAACACAGTTTTTGCCTAAGTGTTTATTGTTGACAACTGATAATTTTTTTTATAACGTATCGCATGGTCAAGTGCGGCAATCCCAAATTTCTGCCGATACATCGATAACTCAATCCTTGTCGAAAATGTTGAGCCATACATCTTTGCTTTAGGAGTTCACTCTTTGGATTTACGATCCATTATGATGGATTGTCTTTCAATTCTGATAATTTTTCCCATTTTGGGTTTATATTTGAACAAGTTATAATTAATTAGATGAAAACCATGAGCAGATAACTAACTAGTTAATATCACAACTGTTACAGCATGATTATTTTTTTTTCAACTAATTTCCGATATTTGTTTTTAATTAGGTTGTACGGATTTTTAATTCCCTTCACTTGTCAAAATGTATGTGGGATGTTGTTTGTTATCAATCCTCTAATTGATTTATTTTCAATAAATTATTGAACACATTTTTGTCCGAAAAACTGTGTAAATGCATAATTATTTTTCCAACTATAGATTGAGTGTAATACTGTAGAACATAAAAGGAAGTGAATGGATTGGTAAGGATTAATTGCCTTTCCACGAATCTAAAAAGAACAAAACAAACTTCAATTTTCAGTTTCAGTTCCAGAATTTTCCAGAAAATTTTATATAAAACCATTATTTATTATTTATTATACATTTATTGATCATATTTGAATCAGTAATTAAACATAAATAATTATTTAACATCGGATGTCTCACGTTTCCTTCCCCGTTCATCATGACGAATCAAAAGTAGAATAGTGTGGACATAACCTTACCGAAATGCATTCACCAAACATTTTCATCTTTGATGAAGAAGGACGTAATCGTTTACGAAAGTCATGAGCACAACAACGCCTCGTTGTTTCTGGCTATTTAAAGATTTTTTTTGTTTGTCAACTCCAAAGAATGTTTCAAGCCAAAAAAGAATCGATATAGATTAAGGTTAACTAATCGACTACTTAATTTATTTGAAGGTACTCTATTATTTTTACTTCCTTATACAAAGTAAAGGAAGTATTGTAATCGCGAAAATTTTCGGTTTTCAGATTTCGACGGAAATATCCATTTTGACCACCCCTGAATGCATTTTGACTAGTTTCGTCGTGGCGTCTGTACGTACGTTCGTTTCTCGCATAACTCAAAAACGGTTAGCTATAGAAAGTTGTAATTTTTTATTTAGGATTGGTGTAAACTCTAATTGTGAACCTCCCTTTTTGGTCACTGCATGATCACCGCAAGTGGTACTTTACTTGAAGGTCATAATTGATTTCCATCAAAAATTATGTTAAAATACTATACAAAACTTCTCAAATTTAGTATTTATAATATATTAAATTATATTAAAATATAATGTAAATTGTCTGAAATTTGGTAAATAGGAATTTTATATCGATATGAATGTATTTACTATATTTTGGTTAAAATTGGTGAGCCGAAAAGGGTACTTTACTTGAAGGTCATAATAAGCTTACATCAAAAATTATATTTAAATTAAACACATAAATCATATGTTTCGGTAATAAAGGTTACAAACGCAATTTGGTTTCCAATCCAATTAAACATTTTTATTTCTTGTTTTAAATGTTAAAATTGAGTGTAAAATGCTGGTTTTCCTCCCCATTTGTGAGATCAACAAGTCTGCAGCATGAGAATAAGATATTAGTTAAGTGAATTTTTCCGCTTAAAATGTCGAAACTGTCGATTTCCAATGTTTTTTCCAGTGATATTGACAGTTTTATTGTTGTCACGGAAAATGAAGAAATATTTTGGAAACTAGTTACCTACTGAAGGAAATCGACATGTAATAACGGGATGAGACCTCCAATAACAAGAGTGTGTGTTTTTGTGTCAATAGATGGATGTCGGGACGCCGTGTCGTTTTTACTGTAATCTTCGGAAACTAGTAACCAAATTCAATATCACTTTTTGAGCCATGGATTTATAATTTAATAGGCGTACAAGGAAGTCATATGTTGCCCACATCAGATATTTTTAATTGTCCTAATATTATTATTTATATTTGAATTAAATTTTTCTTTAAAATACTCTAAATTTACCCTTTTATATTTATATTTATATTTATAATGTAATATTTATATTACCCACAAAATGGCAACACTGGTAGGCAGGTGCTGGCAACCGGCATTTTACCTTCGGGTTCTCTGAGTATTTAATTATTATTATTATTACGATACTCCCTCTATCAGTTTATAAGGAATCCAGAAGTATTTTCTCATATAAACAATGAGTAGCAAAGTTTCTCTCGGAGTTGCAGCGGTCTGTGGTGAAGGTGGTGATGCACGGTAGGGCGAAAGTTAAAAATCTCCCGGGAGATCCTCAAGGATACAATTTCGTCATAACCGGGATATTATATTGCTATCGTAACAGCCTTCCAACCCGTCTCCAACCAGAATAACGGCCAATATATTCTTGATAGTACTTTTGTTGTATAGTGCAGTATGACAGATAATATCCCGATTAAAATTAGTCAGGATGATATTCGTCGAAAAATAATATTTCATTTGAAATGAAGTCGAATTAATTAAACATAAGAATGTTAATCTTCCATACAACTTGTAGTTAATGCTAGAGAGAACACACCACCATAAAATAAAATAATACATTCAATGAAATTAAATTAAAGATAAAATAAAATAATAAAGTCATTTCGTATAACTAACAAATGTGAAAAATCAGATTTTAGGAATTTCTTATTTTTATTAATTCACCAGATGCATAATATCAAAACAAAATATTATAAACTCAAATCTAGGAATCGGAGAAAAGAGGTGAAAGGCCGGGAGATAAAAAAAATAGAATAGGAGAAGTTACAAATAAAACTTTAGTTAAAAGTTCTTTAATAAAATTAATAAAAGTTCTTTTTTGGTCTCTTGTAAATTAGCAATATTCACCATGGCTAGTTATAGTGGCGACGATATATTAATAATAATCATTAAATTTTAAATTTATAATATGTTAATTTTTTAATTAACATGAAAATATATTAGGAATAGATAAATTATTTGCCACTTCTATAAATTTGTTTTATTGAAAACTAGTTTCGAATGTTATACATTCATCCTCAGTTCTAAAAACACGCAAAAAATTCAAAAATAAGCAATTCAAAATATAGTTTGGTATTATTATACATATTAAATTAGATTAATATAAATCAGTATTATAAACATTTATGAATTATGAATATGAAGAAAAGAAATCAAATACATGTTGGTACTCACCAAGGTTTAAATGGATTATTTAAAACAGAAAAGTTTGTACTGGTTTCTTCTCGCATTGAACTAACAATGAACGAAAGGTAGGTAGGATGTTTTTTGGTAAACGGTTTAAGGATCAGGATTTTTCCAGTAATGCCGGTGAGTAAATGTTTTTTCTGTTATAGATGGGAATAAATTTAAGATTGGACTATTGGAGATATTTATTTGGTCATTTAAGCAAAAATCCGGGTTGGATTTGAAGGATTTTATTATTTCAAGTGCTTCATATATATTTAATTTGAGGCTGTATTCAACGTTTTGTATTAATTTCACTTCTGAGTCTTTGATGACTGGAAGATTATCAATCCCTAATTAGATTGATCCTTCTATACCATCATGCGGATGTCAACTGAATATATATTGATTAATAATAAACTTGAGGACACAAATATAAAAACAATATTATTTGGAAATGCCAGTAGACAGTAAATTAGAAGATAAGTTCCAGATGATGAAGGAAAACCTCGGAATGTCAAGAAATACCATACAATCAAGCGCGTAAGCAGAATTTTTTTTCCGAGGGAGGATAAATAAGAAGAAGATTAATTACTTGTTAGGGATTGAAAAATTATTTGCCACTTCTATAATTTTGTTTTTATTGAAAACTAGTTTCGAATATTATACATTCATCTTCAGTTCTAAAAACACACAAAAATTCAAAAATAAGCAATTCAAAATACAGTTTATAAAGGTAAAATAAATATAAAATACCAAACTGTATTTTGAATTGCTTATTTCTGAATTTTTGTATGTTTTTAGAACTGAAAATGAATGTGTAACATTCGATACTAGTTTTAAATAAAAACAAAATTATAAAAGTGGCAAATAATTTATCAGTCCCTAATAAAATTATAAGCAATCATAAGACACTTCATAAAATAAGATAGTTAAAAAATAAAATAAAAATGAATAATTGTATTATTTCAGCGCCACTACTATTATTTTACAGAAATTTCTTTTATTGCTTTTAGGTAGGCCATTCGCGACCATAAATCGGCATCAGGAAAGACACAAACAACTACATTCAGTTTGAATCAAACCTATTAGAAAGAAAGTAACCAAATGAGATAGGGCCCATTGAATAATTTCGTAGTGAAAGTCGACACGGCCGCAATACTCGATTATTAAAAAAAAAAAAAAAAAAAAAAAAAAATCAACCATAATTGGTTTTCTTCAGGTGAGCGGTGATCCATCCGTGTAGATCTAGTTCCACCTATCGTCAGGAGCAACTGTACATTTTTTTTTCAGGAACAATCTAACGGCCAAGTTTTTTCTTAGAAGTTTAAAATGAGTATTCATCTATACTAGAGCAAGAGCTCAAAATGAGACATAAATAATTGTTAGGACATAAATGGAAATTTCCAAAAAAGAAGCCAAGAGTCTCAAAATTAACAGAAAAATATTTAAAAAATCATATGTCGATATTTCGCATATTCAGGTATCATCAGGACAGTAGGAGAGAAAGAAATGAACTAACCAGAGACAGCACCCCACCCCAAGACACCCAGGCACATACTGAGGGAAAAGGTGGGTTACATGACAACAGCTGGGAAAAGTAAAATTATAAACAGCTGATCATAAAAAGAAGGAAATACTCATATTAAAAATCCAAACATGTGCAAAATATGTGCCTGGTTGTCTTGGTATGGGGTGCTGTCTCTGGTTAGTGACTTTTTTGACTCTGGATGTGAGATCTACTGCATTTTGTTTTTTATTAGGTTTTTTTCTCTTTGTATTTTATTTCTTTCTCTCCTACTGTCCTAATGATGCCTGAATTGGCGAAACTCTTTTTTTTTTTTGAAACTCTTGGCTTCTTTTTTTGACATTTCCATTTGTGTCCTAACAATTATTTATGTCTCATTTTGAGATTTTGCTCTAGCATATTTAATATATTTTGTGAAATAGCCGTGTATCCACTGTTGTCAGTGCACAAAACTTTCCCTTTCCTCTTGTATTTGGTTGATCTTTTCTAATTTAATTATTTAATTTATTTTTATGATCTTTTTTGCATATTTGGGTTTTTATTATGAGTATTACCTTCTTTTTTTTATCATCGGCTGTTTGTAATTTAACTTTTTCCAGCTGTTATCATGTAACCTCCCTTTGCCCTCAGAAAGAGACTGGGTGTCGGGTGCTGTCTCTGGTTAGTGAATTTTTTGACTCTGGGTGTGAGATGTGTTGTATTTTTTTCTTTATCAGGTTTTGTTTTATTTTTATTTTATTTATTTCTTACTTACTGTCCTGATGATGCCTGCATTGGCTAAATATCGACTTAATATTTATTTTTTTTAGAGATTCTTAGCTTCTGTTTTTGATTTTTCTATTTATGGCTTTTATATATATATATATATATATATATATATATATATATATATATATATATATATATATATATATATATATATATATATATATATATATATATATTTGTTCCAGAAAAAATCATACTGCCATGGTTGCGACGGTTTCCGCTTGTTCTCATTTAACAAACTATAAAAGGGATTTAATGAAAATGCCGATGAATGTCTTGTAGAATTTTTTAATGAATATCTAATTCTTCATATAATAATATAACAAAAATGAATACAAATAAAATAAATATACTTCTATATTTGTTTGTTTTTTGAAATTTTCTGATAGTATTTTTAAAAAAAAATTATAAAAATAAACCTATTTATTTGTTCTTTTTTTAAATTTGTTAAAAAAAAAATTAACGAATTGTACAAGTACAGAATCATTTATCGACCATAATAATTATATTTATCGTCGCAAACACGTATAACTAACGGATATGAAAAAACGAATTTTTGGAATTTCTTACTTTTATTAATTTACCAGCAGCATATTTGCAAAATAAAATGTTATAAACACAAATTTATGACTCAGAGAAGTTAATATGCCGAGAGAAAGAAAAGGTACTCGCAAAGAGGAAATTACAAGTAAAATATAAAGCTCTTTTTTGATTTCTTTAAAAGTATCTAATGCACATTCGTAAGTTAAACTTGGCGGTGACGATAAATTGTTTGATTTCTCTATTTATCGTAAAGTTACTGCCAGTTTTTCTTCAACTTCGATTTGAGCTTACAATGAATTAGTAGTTTTTCTATAATAACCATGCTTTCACCATGCTTTACACAAAATTAAACTGCGAAGTATTTAGTCAAAAAAAGTTTCTGAATCTCTCCTTATCATTCCACAAATGACCAGTTATTAACTTTACATAAAACCCTTCACTTTTCTATGTTTGGAATATGCTGTAAGCATTAGATCATGTTAATAACATGATTTTCTCTTCTCTAGAAAGTTTAAACTTTGTATTTAGGATTGCTGTTAAATCTGGTTGTGAATCTCCCTTTTTGGTCACTGCTTGATCACCGGAAGTGGTACTTTACTTGAAGGTCATAATTGATTTACATAAAAAATTTTATTAAAATACAATGCAAAACTACTCAAATTTAGTATTTATAATTTATATATTGATTTAAATAGCATAATAGATTTTGGTCTAAATTGGAAAACCGGAAGCGGTACTTTACTTGAAGGTCATATTAGACTTTCATCAAAAATTATATTAAAATATAATGTAAAACATCTCAAATTCGGTAAATAGGACTTTTATATCAATATAAATGTATTTACTAGATTTTTGTTAAAATTCGTGAGCCGAAAAGGGTACTTTACTTGAAAGTCATAAATAAGCTTACATCAAAAATAAATATTTAAATTAAAAGAGAAATCATATGTTTCGGTAATAAAGGTTACAAACGCAATTTGGTTTCCAATCCAATTAAACATTTTTAATACTTGTTTTAAGTGTTTGTCAATAAATGGATGTCGCGAAGCCGAGTGTCGTCGAAAACTAGTAAGCAAATTCAGGATCAGTTTTTGAGTCACCGATTTATAGTTTAATAGGCGTACTAGGAAGTCATTTGTTGTCCACATTAGATATTTTTTTTTATAAATCTTTATTATCTCATTGTTCTCAATGCAGACGCTTTAGAAATCTTAAGAACGTCAACTAAGTAGCTACCTTAAACCATCCGGAGCATTTACAAGAGCTTGCCATCTGAAGAAAAGGAGAAACCGGGATGACCAGGGTTCTTATATCCCTGATCTTTCCTGTTTTGTAACTTAACACAGCAACCTGTTTCACTACCTACTACCCTTTCTCTTCAATCATAGAATTCCATTTTGAAAAATAGATTTGTAGTTCTCCCTGCATAGATACAAAAGGTAAAGGATTGTCATATTCAGGGCCGGAACTGGGATTTTTTTTTCAGGGGGGCAAGCTTAATATTCCGCCTCTTTTTTCATCCCTCCTCCTCAATAATACTCATGAACAGTATTATAATTAATAGTATATTAAAAATATATAAAAAAAGTAATACTCAGGTAATATATTTCTAAACAAATATCATCATCTCATTACATTAACTCATTTTATTGACTGCATTAATGTAAATATAATCAAAAACCAGAAATAAATATTCCTGTGCTTAACCTAACAATGAAGTTTCGTTAGAAATATGCCGCCCCCTAAATTCTACCGTCCGGGGCAAGTGCCTCCTTTTCCCCTCCCTACATCCGGTGCTGATCGTATTACCCAGATCGTTTAGTTATTTAAACCAGTGTTTCCCAAGTTTACGTAAGACTGAGTATCCTTCGTCAAAAAAAATAAATAAAATAAAAAGCATATACTTTAATAAAAATATTAAAATTAAAATATATTAATTTATTCTCTTTTATAGTGCACAAAAAAACAAAAAATGAAATTTATTCATAATATAATAAAGGAAGAAGTTTGTCGGGGGGAGCAGTCAAAAACTAACACATTAATAATATAATAATATAATAAAAGGCTTAGCGAACCCGGAGGTTCGATGCCGATACCACTAATCGCTGTCTACAAATCTCGGTCCACCGACTACCTTCCAAACCCAAATTCCTTAGATCACTCTTAATACTATCCTCCCACCTACGTTTTGGTCTACCCCTCGGACGTTTACCAGTCAGCTCAGCGTTTATTAACTTTTTAGGAATTCGTTCGTTACTGAGCCCAACAACTTTGCAAGCCCATTTCAACCGTCGCGATGATATCACTTCGATTATATTAACAGGGTGCATGCTCCGCAATTCCGCGTTGTGTAATCTCCTAAACTCTCCAGTTGACTCATCCTTTTTCGGACCAAATATTTTACGCAGTACCTTATTCTCGAATACCTTAAGGCGTTGTTCGTCCTTCAAGGTTAGCGGCCACGTTTCACACCCATACAGAACTGTAGGCAAGATAATAGTTTTGTATATTCTAAGTTTTAAGTTTCTGGACAAAATGCGCGACCTAAGTAATGTTGACACCGAAAAATAACAAGCATTTCCCGCCTTTAACCGCGCCTTTATTTCCTCTTGAATTTCGTTTTTTCTAGTAATCACAGACCCCAAATACTTAAATTTCTCAACGTGTTCAAACCTATTTTCTCCTATATCTATATCCTCAAAATCTCCTCTGTTTCTATTGCTAACCATATATTTCGTCTTATCCGTATTTATTTTGAGGCCAACCTCTTTCCCAGCTGTCATCAACGTTGCTGTATTCAGTTTTATAGTTTCCGCGTCCTCACTTAATAATACCAAATCATCCGCAAACCCCAGCACGGATATTCTACCACCCAGATCTAAACCCCTTTCGGTAAGCATTACCTTTCTAATGACATACTCTAATGCTAAATTAAATAGGACAGGTGAAAGGGAATCGCCTTGTTTTAACCCCGAGCGAACTTCAAATTTCTCCGAAAAATAATTACCTATTCTAACTTTATTGAATGTTTCGGTCATGCACATCCCTACTAGATTTACTAACTTCTTCGGTATTCCCTGCTCAATCAAAATGTTATACAGTCTCCGGCGATCAATGGAATCATAAGCCTTTTTGAAATCCACAAAAAGCTGATGAACTACACCGTTGAATTCTAATTTTTTTTCTAATATTTGCCGTAAGGAAAATATTTGATCGATAGTTGATCGGTTCTGTCTAAAACCACATTGGTAGTCTCCGATAATTTCCTCGGCATATTCCGTGATTCGACTAGTTAGGATCAACGAGAATATTTTATAACATATCGGGAGGAGTGATATTCCGCGATAGTTATTACACTCCGTCCTCGGACCTTTTTTGTGAATCGGAATAAGTATAGATTCTTTCCATTCTTCGGGCATTTTTTCATTTTCCCAGATCTTTTTAACCAAAAAATGTATTTTAGAAACTCCAGCTTCACCGCACGCTTTTATTATTTCACTGGAAATGTTGTCGATTCCCGCTGCTTTATGAGATTTTAATTTTCCGATGGCTATTTCGACTTCCTCCTTACTCGGTTCTTCAATTAACGGTTCAGCACTCTGATATTCAGAAGGAGGAGATTGATTATTATTTCCCGAATTCAAAATACTTTCAAAGTGTTTTTTAAATTTATTCACAATGTCCCCCGGATCGGCCAAGATATTGTTATTTTCATCTCTAATTCCATTCATTGCTGGTTCAAACTGTTTACGCGATCTGCTTATACCCTTGTACATGTCTCTTACGTTGTTTTCAATTCTATTAGTTTCTATCTCTATTATTTTGTTTTTAAGATATTCTCGTTTTTTATATTTGAGGAATTTGGACGTTTCATTCATCAAGGCCCGGAAATTAGCAGCATTGTTATCGCTTGGATTATTCAAAGCTTTTAGTTTCGCGGCTCTTCTTTTTTCGCACAAGTTTAGACAATCGTTATCGAACCACGGTTTATTCTTTTTATTGTCCCTTTTTCCAAGACACAGATTACTTACCTCTTTAATATTATCCCTAATTCCGATCCATAGCTTGTCTACATCTTCGCGATCCTCATCTAAAGATTCCAAGGCTTCAAACCTATTCTTGATTTCTACCGCGAATTGATTTCTAATTGAAGGGTTTTTCAATTTATCTAGATCAAAATTTTCGGAACAAATACGGCTTTCTTTCCTTTTTTTTATATTAAGTTTTTGTCGAAGTTTCGCGATTACTAATTCATGATCTGACCCACATTCTGCCCCACGATAAGACCTCACGTTAATTATACTATTTTGCCATCTTTGTTGTATCAAAACATGATCAATTTGATTGCGTGTTTGTGAATCCGGCGATGTCCACGTATACTTATGAATATCCCTATGTTTAAACGTAGTACTTTTGATTGTTAGGTTTTTCGAGATAGCAAAGTTTATTAAACGGATCCCATTATCATTGCTATGTTCGTGCAAACTTTCTTTACCGATCGTCGGATAGTATACTTCTTCCCTTCCCACCTTTGCGTTTGCGTCCCCTAATATTATTTTCATGCAGTTTCGAGGTAGTTTATCGTATACCCACTCTAGTTTATCATAAAATTCGCATTTAACTTCATCATCACTGTCTTCGGTAGGGGAATGTATGTTTATCAGCGCGATTTTAAACCACCGCCCCTGAAATATGGCCACAGATATCCTATCACTAAAAAATTTTACGTCCCTCAATGCGGAGAGCAATCTATTCCTTATTAGAAATCCAGTACCTAAACAATAATTACCGCTCCCACCGTACCAAATAGAATAGTTCCCTTCTGTTAACGAACCCTCCCCTGGCCACCGAACCTCTTGCAGTGCCACGATATCTGCATTGTATCTCTTAACCTCGTTTGCCACCGATTTTAACCCACCCGCTGTATTCAAACTTCTTACGTTCCACGTCCCTAAATCTCTAATTTTCAACTTGCGCCATGAATCCCCTGAAGCAGTCCCCACCCGGAGACCCGAACGGGGGACTAGTTTACTTCCGGATAATGAGCGTTTTACCTCAGAGAGATCCATGACTTTTTGTGGTATTTTGTGAACTAAAAATATGTGAGTAGGGCGTTCAAACCTACGTCACACCCTCCAGCAAGCCTGGAGGGGCGCTCTCATTGTTGGTCAGCGAGTCCATCGGACTTAGCCGGGAGGAACTTCCAAGGAATTTCCACCGACCATCCCCACATCCGCCACCCGTGGGACGCTCCCCTACGCGGTAATGAGATCCGCGCGAGGAACACATTAATAAGTATGACTTATATATTTTGTGCTAATTTACTCTAATAATATAATATAAATACAAGTTATATTATTGATAATATTTTTAAGGATCAATGAGAAGGATTTCAGACAATAGATCATCGTAATTTAGTTCACTGGTTGTTGATTTTATCTTGAGATATGGTCCACATCCAAAATCTTGTTCCCTTTTTTGGACTTAATATCTACAAATCCTGAAAAAGCAACTTGACATAGATATGAAAAAAAACACATACACAATGCTACCAAACTTTGGGGAACACTGGTCTAAACCATAAATCAAAATCTTAAGTAGTGAATTAAGATGTCATTGAGACAAACAACGGGAAGAGATGCGGAAATGAATTAGCTGCATCATTAGAGCTGACAGTTTATAATCCATCAGCTGCCGGTCTCCTTGAAATGCCGATACCTGTTTCAATATATCCGTCCGTCCACCGTCCGCGGTTTTTCACCGCGACTGCTAAACCGAGCTGTTTGAGATTTGTCACCAAAGTCACTGGCCATAATCCTCGAAACTCAACATTACCATCTGCCATTTTATGAATCCAAAAATCTTTAACGAATCCATCGTATGTTTTTAAGAAGAGAATATCACAGCAATAGAGGTAACCTGCTGAAGAAAAATCATAATACAGTAGAACCTCAGATAACCAAATGTGCGTATCAAACGAGAAAAAAAAATAAATAAAAAAAAAAAAATAAAAAAAATAAAAATAAATAGTAGGTAGTACTTCCGAAACCTATCCACTCCTTACCCAAACGCTATGGTATGGGTGATGTTTAATGGATAGTACGTGAAATAATAAGAAGATGCTTCGGCATTTGAAATATCGATATCGCGTGACTTCGGATCACTGCAGCGTAAATTCGTGAGCCTGTGGCGTGCCAAGGCGGGGTCAAAGGGAGGGAGCGGTCCGCCCCGGGCACCACGTGAGGGAGGGGGCGTGAAAGTAGAGAATAACAAAGAATCACATTACTGAAAAAAGTTAAAATATAATCCTCTCTATATGTAATGAATTACTGGAACAATGGATTTTGATGAGTGAGATATCATAAAAAGGGAATTTTATGGAGAAGTGACGAATCCTTATTTCCATAGTTAAATTCGTAGGAGTCGGCGGATCGAGACGGTAGTGTTATAATATTATTTTACCATTAATTCAGTGTTATCAGAGGTTTGCAGAACAAATATCTATTCCCATTTTTAGTTAGGGCTGGAGGAGTATTCTATGCTCCTAAAATGGGAGTGGAAGAGAAGTTAATCCGGGTGCACGAATACCTTAGCACACTACTGGCATGAGCCAGTATATAGCAAAATACGAACTTTTTTAAAATGTGTAAGTTTATAATTATAAATATATATGTTGACAATATAAGGATTTTTATTTGTACATTTCATAAAAATAAAAAAAAAGAATTAATGTCACTTTAAATTGAAGCTTTTATCACAGTAGTTTACAATATTCAATTACTTCATTTGAATACATTATCAAACCTTTCTACTTTTGAAACTATATTATTTAAAGCCAAATAGAATAGATTTTGAAGCAAGCATGGCTCCAAATACATATTTATGTCGTTTTTTGAAAAAGGCGTAAAAACCACTTAACAAAACTTTGTTAAGTTTTGACTCTGTTTTGACTGAAAAACACGATTTTTCCCCAAATAACAGTATATTTTTACTTCCTTGTACGAAGTAAAGGAAGTATTGTAATCGCGAAAATTTTTGATTTTCAGATTTTAACAGAAATATCCATTTTGACCATCCCTGAATCCATTTTGACTAGTTTCGTCGTAGCGTCTGTACGTACATTCGTTCGTAAGTTCGTATTTCGCATAACTCAAAAACGGTTAGCCGTAGAAAGTTGAAATTTTGTATTTAGGATTGTTGTAAAATTTAGTTGTGAACCTCCCTTTTTGGTCCCTGCTTAATCACCGGAAGTGGTACTTTACTTGAAGGTCATAATTGATTTCCATAAAAAATTATATTAAAATTGAGTGTAAAATACTGGTTTTTCTCACCATTTGTGTGTGTGTGTCAATAAATGGATGTAGCGACACCGAGTGTCGTCGAAAACTAGTAAGCAAATTTAGGATCACTTTTTTAGCCATCGATTTATAGTATAATAGGCATGCAAGGAAGTCATGTGTTGTCTACATCAGATATTTTTAAATTAATTTTGTTATCGCATACAGTACATGTTTATTTACCTACCAAAACTTTTAAAATTACAATACATTTTTAAACTTCTAGTACTGGTTTAGGCAAGTGTGACGACTAAGAGTCGCTAGTATGTCATCAATGTTGTATCTTGATGACATGTTGGTATGTCATCAATTGTCGATTTTTAGGAATATTTCCAATTTTCTTTCTTTCCATATATCATGAGCGGGAATCGATAGAGGTGGTGTTAACGTCTCGTAATAAGTTGAAACCTAAATTTTGAATTTTTGGAGCTAAAGTCTATTTCAAAAACGACGTTTATGTAAAGACATAAACGAAGCAGGAAATAGCACCTAAATGATTTTCTTATCCGTTTTTTGGTTCTTTGATTTTCTTATCCTCAGATAACCGAGGTTCTATTGTAATCACAAGATTCAGAAGGCACTGCAACAAAAGATGCGTGCTCTACTATCTAAGGCGGTGTAGATTTCAATTATGAAACAGAAACAATGGACTCCCCAGTGAAAGGGCTCTAATGCCTGGCCCACGGGTGGAGATGATGAGGCTGTTGGGAACAATGGAGAAATCACTTTGTCGGAGGCATGTGAGTGAATTAGTTCAACATGTCATCTCGGCCAAGTATAACACACACTGTAAATAGTTATGTAGTGGGAATAGCGTATTCAAGGGCAGGGAGGGGGCTTTCGGGCTGAGGCCCCCCAAATGTATTTTTACATTGGCCCATTTTTGTTTTTATTAATTATCTGAGCCAAATTATTAAACAATTACATGTTCTCTTTTTAAACGTTGTTTCATCAGTGACCTTCAACAATTTTCCGGGGGAGGACCCTCCTGTTGATATGAAGTGTCTCCATTCCCAGATCTCCAGAGTTAGCCACCCCCCTCCTCCCCCAAAAAATAAATAAATTAAATACATGCTCCGCAACTGTGTAGATATTGGTGTATACACTGCACGTATCCTCTATGTGCATACATTTTAACTAGTGTAGTGAAACCCTGGTTGTTAATATGTACTATGTACCTGATTGTTAATATATATATTGTAACCCTGCTTGACACTCTTTGCAATAATTGTACATTAAATATGATAACGTTTTTAAAGAATAGACTAGAAATTATTTATGGATATAATTAGACAATAGCAGCATAGGAATCCCTCGTTGAGACGAATTCGGTGGAGAACCGAATTCTCCAGGTCGTGTTAAAAAAAATCGAGTTAAACGAAATTTCGTTTAAGATGAACAAGCTCGTCTTATCCGATCGACTACATTTAATGATACTTGATTTCGATATCACGCATATAATAACAGTATATCCACTTGTTTTAAAATTTCTAATTTGGTTTTTAGATCTATTGATATCTAGGTTACTGTTTTTTACTTCCTTGTACGAAGTGTGTAAAATACTTTGAGTGTAAAATACTGGTTTTCCTCCCTATTTGTGTGTGTCAGTAGATGGATGTCGCGACGCGGAGTGTCGTTTGAGATACTACAATCTTCGGAAACTAGTAACCAAATTTAGGATCACTTTTTGAGCAATCGATTTATAGTTTAATAGGCGCACAAGGAAGTCATGTTTTCATGACTGTGTTGTCCACATCAGATATTTTTTTTTTTCTAAGCCATAAGTAAGTCACTCGAGCGCGAAACTCATAATACAATTCTGAAGTTTTAAGTTCCACTTAAGATTAAAAATTTTCAAATAAAATTTAATTGAACTTTTTAATTTTTTTACGACAATGGATGTTTCATGTAAAGAATGCTGTTGAAACTGAATTTTATGGAAGAAAGGGAGCAGGGTCAAGTAGAACGCAGGTTATGAGTTACTCAGAATTGTTTGATAAATATTCGTACATAGAATAAGTTCGTGTTACCCGAAAATTTCACACTACCTTTGGCTAAAATTGTTCGAGATTCGTGTTAAACAAATAATTCGTGTCAATTCTTAGGATTTCTTCAAAAACATGCATTATTTTTGACGGTACTAGGAAATTAGTTCGTACTGTCCGAGCTTTCACGCTAAGCGAGTTTGTGATAAGCAGGGATTACTATATAGAAGGCAGATGAAGAAGTAAATACCGATTTAAGTATTTTAAGAAGATCATCCTGAGGACAGGGCAATACCCAGAAACGTTAGAATTAATTAATAAATTAAAATATTTTCTCTAAATGGAAGATTTATTTTCACTGAAAATTTGTGATTTTTTATGAGAAAAGGTATCGTGGTAGTGTGAGTCCAATTCCGTCATATCTGAAATGTCAATGTTATTCATTAAAAGTGTGTGAAATATTCCCATATGGAACAAATTTGCACATATGACTCAGAGACACTGCTACTATTATAGTTTTAAAACAGCATAACATAATCTATGAAATTACGCCATAAGGATATGGATTGATGTTTGATCTAGTAGGAGAAGATAATGAAACGGTTAAATCCTGAAGATGTGGAAAAGCTTCGAACCCGTGGTTGTGATAATCCTTGAGTTTTAATAAAACCATAATCAGGAAGAAGGGAAAATTTCACATCCTTTTATTTAATGGCATTTATTATTATTCCATGTTTTAAAATATATCGACGTGTTTTTTGAAAAAGGCTTAAGCGCCAAAAATTCGAAATTTAGTTTTCAATTGATTAAAGGATATAAACACAACCTTTATCGATTCCCGCTCACGATGTATCGAAAAAAAAATTGGAAATGGTCTAAAAACAAATATTGATGACGTTCAAATACTAACGATTCTCAGCTGTCACTCTGGTCCAAACAAGTGCCTTAAAAAGAAACCTTAAAAATGTATTGTAATTTTAAAAGTTTTGGCAGGTAAGTAAATGTCTACTGTATACAATAAAAATATTAATTTAAAAAAAAAAAATTGTTATTTCGGGAAAAATCGTTTCATGTGTTTCCTGTAAAGTTTGCTAAATGGCGCTTACACCTTATTCAAAAAACGATGTCGATATTATTAAAGTAAATTTTATTATATTATATTATTAGATATATATTATAGCATTATTTATAATGTATTATATCGGACTTATAGATTTTTTGCTTTCATTCATGCATTCTATCACTAACCAACTTACCTTTAAAAGACAACACCCAAGAAGGCTTTGCGATACACGTAGCTGTTGCATTGCACAACGGTTTTGCAATACCAATTCAGCACCAAGGATTTTTTATGAAGATGCTGAAATCGGCCTGAACTGGCACACCGGCTTGTGTTTTTTTCCTCGCATGTACAAAGTCGCATTTTAAGGCCGCCACCGACGATCACTCCAAATGGAACTGTGGAGTAAAGAAAATTTCAAGGACCCCACTCACGGTCACTTCAGTCCATCCTTTCATTCTTTACCGGCAAGTGATCCATGATCACGTAAACACATATTTTATAATAATTACAGTCAACAAATATTTCAATATATAGATATATAGATAGATTCTTGAGAAATAATTGGCTATAAATAGCATCTCCACAATTCCAAGAATATTAAATAATTTAATCTTATACCTCACAAAAAAATATTAAAAGTTTTGTACACCAAGAAATTGGTGAATTATATTTCTAAACCGACTTATATTAAATTTAAAAATATCTGATGTGGACAACACATGACTTCCTGCACGCCTATTAAACTATAAATCGGTGGCTCAAAAAGTGATCCTGAATTTGGTTACTAGTTTCCGAAGATTGCAGTTGAAGATCAAAAACAACACTCGGCGTCGCGACATCCATCTATTGACACACACAAACACACCCAAATAGAAAGAAAAACCAGTATTTTACACTAAATTTTAACACTTAAAACAAGTAATAAAAATGTTTAATTGGATTGGAAACCAAATTGCGTTTGTAACCTTTATTACCGAAACATATGATTTATGTATTTAATTTAAATATAATTTTTGATGTAAGCTTATTATGACCTTCAAGTAAAGTACCGTTTTCGGTTCACCAATTTTACCAAAAATCTAGTAAATACATTTATATTGATATAAAAGTCCTATTTACCGAATTTGAGATGTTTTACATTATATTTTAATATAAATTTTGATGAAAGTCTAATATGACCTTCAAGTAAAGTACCGCTTCCGGTTTTCCAATTTAGACCATAATCTAGTATATTGTTTAAATTGATATATAAATTACAAATACTAAATTTGAGAAGTTTCGTATAATATTTTAATATAATTTTTGATGGAAATCAATTATGACCTTCAAGTAAAGTATCACTTCCGGTGATTAAGCAGGGATCAAAAAGGGAGTTTCAAAACTAGATTTTACAACAATCCTAAATACAAAATTTCAACTTTCTACAACTAACCGTTTTTGAGTTATGCGAGATACGAACGTACGTACAGACGCCACGACGAAACTAGTCAAAATGGATTCAGGGATGGTAAAAATGGATATTTCCTTCGAAATCTGAATACCGAAAATTTTCGCGTTTACTTCTTACAAGGAAGTAAAAATGTAACGGTTTGTTGCAATGTAACAATGTTTCCAAGTGCGGGCAATGTAATTCTTGAACTTAATTGAATAAACTATTGCTTAACATATATAATTTGTAATTGTTACAATCGAGTAACTATATAAAACCACTTGCCATAAAATGAACACAGTTCTCTTTCGTAATACAGTGAAGGGGCGCGCTTAACTACTCGGATTTTTAAAATAGATATCTGCCTTTCACTATTCCTATAATCTTTAACGGTATAATATTCCAGCGTTGAAGTTTGGAACTTCAAAATATTCCAAATATTAATGTTAGTATAATATTTATGTAAGCACTCTAGTTATATATATGTTCATTTTAACTGTTTATAATTTCATGTTTATTATGTCTATTGTTTGTTAGTGTAAATAGCTGTACATATATATTTAATTATGATTTAAATGTCTGTAATTATTGAAATCTCCTTTATTTCATTTTATTATTTAATTGTTCTTAATTATTTACTGTATGCAAGCTAGACAAATAGTACAAGTACTGAACATTTCTGTTATTCTAAGGGGGCTAAAAGTTCCAGAATAAAATTTATTTTCATTCATTCATTCATTCATTCATATTGTGTGCTGATGTTTCGGCCTAAGTTTTAGGCCATCATCAGTGCTAACAAAAAAATCTTGAATCTCTTCCTCTCCATCGTGTTTCTATCCTTATTGTTTTATTTTTCTTCCCCACGTATCATAATTACTTATGATTATATTATTCTATCTTTAAGCTTACATAACTTTATATCTTACTCCTTTATTTTACTTTGTTATTTTTCTTATATTTTTCTATCTATATTATAACTTACATTTAAATTATAGCCTTTCCTTCTTTCCTTTTACATTATTTTAATTTTAATTATTTTTAACAATAATTATTTTTTTTTTTAGTTTATATTACTTATATTACATTACTTATATTATAATAATTATCTTGATTTACTTTCCATAATCCTTCATATCATCTTTCTATATTTTCAAAATATTTTAAATCTCTTTATTTTCATTATCTATTAACATATTTTTCTTTATTCCTTATTATTCACATTATGATCAACCCATTTTTCTTTATTCTTAATATTTTTTCCATCATACTCTTATATTGCTGTTTGTTATATTTAATACTGGTATTGGTACTGTCACTTTTGTTACCTCTATTGTTATCTTGTTTTTTTCTTAGCCCTATTGATAGCCTAAAACTTAGGCCGAAACGTCGTTACTGGGGTTTATTCATTGACCGCACACCCAACCAAACTTCTACAAGTATTTCCACGGTTAAACATACTCTCACCTGAAAAATGAAATTATTTCACCATGAACTATTCGCCAATTAACTTAGACAACCTTTTATTGTATGCTAAAATATTATTTCGAATCGCTTTATGTCGAGAATTTTTTTTTTCTTTCTCACCCTCCGGCTTTAATATGTCGAGATAAGATATGCCTAGAAATATAGAAATATATGCAAACATTGTAGGATAACTACAATAAGAAAATAAGAATGATCAATCCTAAAAACTAAATTTAAGCACTACTAAATATATTTCTTCAGAAAAGATAACCTTACCATTTAATTAGTTCAATTAGAATGTTGCAACGACTGGTTATTTACCAATGCAGTCTTGCTAAATGAGGAAAACGACATTTTGTGAAAGCTAATAATATCCGTTTAAGTAGCACCATGTTTAACAACGATGCTAAAGTAAATATATAATATCAAGAGAATGTATAGATTCTCTGCTAAACTTAAATAGTGTAGTCACTGCCAGTAAATTGGTATTCAAGACTAAGTCATTTCAACGAAGGCCAATTAGATATACGATCTTGAAGGCAAGATTCACATTACGATTGTCTGAGTATACCTCCATGCATCTTAAAACTAAAAAAAAAAATTGAAAGAGAAAAAAGAGAAAACTATACTCAAAGTACTGGATCAGAAGATATGAAACGTCAGTTCCTAGGGTATGAAGCAAATGAAAAAACAGCTAACTATATTATTTTTATTCAAAATAACCTTAATTAGCTTCAATATGTTTTTCCCAATGCCCAAAAAGGTTTTTTTATCTCTTGCTTGAAGAAAATATTTAGCTTTGAATCAATTAAACTGAAGAAATGAAAATTTTACCTCGTGTTCATTTTGGAATATCTTATTTTTTTAAATGCTTGAAACGCCCTGAAATAAATGTCATCAGTTGGATAAAGTAGGGTGAATATGGTAGAACTTCAATTTTCATATTACGTACAGTACATGTTTGTCAGTTAACTTTACGGTCCCTGGGTACTATATGGGCCCCTCTATATGGGCCCCTCTGTGCATGAAGGGCAAATCCGCTATCTTTTGAGCATTTTAGCCTTTTTTTTTTATTATTCTATTTCATGTTTCTGGGAAAAATTTGAGGTGACAAAGTTGGAATTTACAATCAGCACCCCTAAAAGTAAATGTATATGTATGTAATGCATATAAGTATATATAAGATTTTTAGAACTTTAAAATTTTCAACTTTCTTTCTGATTCCCATTTGATTGGAATACATTGCGTATCTTAATTTCTTCAACACACGTTTGCTTCAAAAAGGAGGGGCCAAACTAATAAATCTTTTGAGTCAAAATTTTAGGTAATTTACTCTTGTTTAATTTATTGTGAAATGAATATTAGATGTTATTCAAATGAATGGTTTCTAGTTATGAGCAAAAAATAATATAAATTCCAGAAAAAAAATGTTGAGGTGGAAAAGTTAAAATTCGTAATCAGCACTCTTATTACAAAATGAACATGAATGAGCAAATTTTCAGAACATCTCCAAAACTTTCAACCAATATCCCTTTCTGGGCACATTCAGTCAGAACAATGCTTTTACGAATTAAAATCAAAATATCAACAAGTTCGCTAATTTACGGAACTGGGTACTGTTTCCTCACGTAAATGGAAGTCTAATAGGTTAAGAGAAACAAGTTAGAACACTGCGCTCAAAAGCTGCACAATTTAAAAAAAAAAAAGAAGCTATTTCAACAATTTAAAAAAAAGTACAAAATATCTGATGTGGACAACACACGACTTCCTTGTACGCCTATTAAACTATAAATCGGTGGCTCAAAAAGTGATCCTGAATTTGGTTACTAGTTTCCGAAGAACGCAGTATCTCAAAAACGACACTCGGCGTCGCGACATCCATCTCACACACGCGACACACACACACAAATAGGGAGGAAACCCAGTATTTTACACTAACTTTTAACACTTAAAACAAGTAATAAAAATGTTTAATTAGATTGGAAACCAAATTGCGTTTGTAACCTTTATTACCGAAACTATGATTTATATATTTAATTTAAATATAATTTTTGATGTAACCTTATTATGCCTTCAAGTAAAGTTCCCTTTTCAGCTCAACAATTTTAACCAAAATATAGTAAATACATTCATATCGATATAAAAGTCCTATTTACCAAATTTGAGATGTTTTACATTATATTTTAATCTAATTTTTGATGAAAGTCTAATATGACCTTCAAGTAAAGTACCCCTTCCGGTTTTCCAATTTAGACCAAAATCTAGTATGCTATTTAAATCAATATGTAAATTATAAATACTAAATTTGAGAAGTTGTGTATAGTATTTTAATATAATTTTTGATGGAAATCAATTCTGACCTTCAAGTAAAGTACCACTTCTGGTAATCAAGCAGTGACCAAAAACGGAGTTTCACAACTAGATGTTACAACAACCCTAAATGCAAAATTACAACTTTCTACATCTAACCGTTTTTGAGTTACGCGATTATACGAACGTACGTACAGACGCCACGACGAAACTAGTCAAAATGGATTGAGGGATGGTCAAAATGGATATTTCCGTTGAAATCTGAAAACCGAAAATTTTCGCGATTACAATACTTCCTTTACTTCTTACAAGGAAGTAAAAATACAAAAAATCTCTTCAATCACCTACAAGTGTTATATACGAGTATACCATATAGATGTGCCAACATTATTATTGCATATTCGTAGAGTTAACACCTAGCATTGACCTAGGAAGTATTAGTTATTAAATATGGTTTATAACCCAGGAAGTTATTGTTTTGCTTCCTACTTGCCAGCGTTAAATAACGGTTATCCCCTCCGTTTTTACAAGTATAAAAACATATCTGAAATGAACAGATTAATCAGAATGTAAATTAGTGTGTAAGGTAGAATGTAAGAATTAGAATGTAAGATAGAATATAAGAGAATCTGAGACAGTACGCTCTCACTATGTCAGCTTTAAGTCTAGTAGTAATATCTTTAGTAGAGTCTATCTGTAGTTAACACTGTCAGTAGCTCACTATTTTATATCATGTAACTCTGTACTCTGTTTAATAAAGTATTTTTTAAGACTTGCACGCATCAACTTTGTTAATTGTAGACAAAGTAGAGTAGCAGAAATTAAGTGACTCAGAATTTTGACATCAAATTCCATACTTAAGAGTATGATTTATGATAGCTAAGAGTTTGAGATAAGCAGATACAATAGTAAAAATGCCATTTTCTTCCGTAAACCAGGAAATGGGTACGTAAACTATTGTAAAGTGATGGGATATATTTGAATCGGCATTTTGAGAGGGTTATGATTTAGTTTCCCCCCCCCCCTCCGCGTTTTGACGACTGTGTGGCGTATTTCCACTTCTAGTATGGAGCGGATCATCTTATCAAGTAGTTTCGCGTTTAACCTTCAAGCAATCGCGTATTTTGGAGTCACACCAAAACCCACGCAGTGGCACATTTTTTTCTATTCCGATATAACTTATTCTCGTAAACTATAAAAGCTTGTTATCTCCTCCACTCGACGGAGCGTTATACCCACATAAAAATTGGAAAGAATTATGATTCACTTTTTCAGTAATAAAAAATAAAATTGGTGATTAACATTAGACGCGCAAAAGTTAGTCAAGACTTTAGTAATGTAAAATTAACTCAAACCATGGATGTTAAACCGGATCCACATCTCTAAAAATTTGTACTGAACGTTAAACTCTATACATGACGTAAAAATTTGTGCGGACATAATTAATAAACTAGACATAAAATAATTTATGAGCGAAAATTTAACAAAAGGCATATTGATTTAAAATTATAGAATATAATAGTAACAATAATTGGAAAACAAAAATAATAGTAAGTGTGAAGAGAATGGGTGGGGAGGCATATGACAACAGGGATTGGTACAAAGTTCATTTCCAATGATATTACAGAGGATGTGACAAAGATGGAAAAGGAAAGTTACTCCCCAAATTAATTTTTTTAATAATGAAACCAGCTAGGATTGATCAAGTAAAATTATATAGATGTCGGGCGGGACATGGGGAGAGAATCATGTAATTTAATTATTTAAAATAGTAACTAAATATATTGTAGATTAAGGTATTAATATTTGTGTAATTAATAGTTGATGTTGTATTGTAGAAAGCATATATCCTGATGACGAAGAAGGACTTCGAAACGTCGTAACCTTGTTATAAATATGTTTTTGTTTTTTTTAAATATAAAGTTATAGATCAAAGGGAAAGTGTCATTCACAAATTAATTTATTACAATATATTAACTTCCCTATTAATTAGATATTATTTAATACAGTAAAAATTTGTGTGTGCGCGGAAATTTTTGTATACGTGGGCGTGACAACGCACACAAAAATTTATTCCACATTCAACGCACACGCTCCAGACGTTTTCTGAGGAATTTGCTTTTGCCGCACGAATGCTGCTCTATCTTCAGTCATAGTCCAAGTGAAAAAGGAACCAGAATGGGGTCTCGATGAAAATTTTTGGAGTAGTTCTGAACATTTGTTCTTTTTTGGAGGGGGAGGGAAGGGGAGGAGGTGCGGAGAAAAGTAGGTTTCAACTTTGCTCTCTCAATTTTTTTCGATAAAAAAGATTGCAAAAAAACTCCAAAAATTAATCATCTTTTCGATTATTCTCTCATAGCATGAAAACAATGATTTTTTTTTTTTTTTAGGAATATCAACTTATAGCAAATTAAACAAGAGTAAATTCCTTGCCTAAATTTTTATACTCTATTTTTTTTTCATACGGATCATCTTATCTCGGAATTAAAGTTATGAGCAAAAAAGAAAAAAAATGGCACGAAGTAAAAATTTACTTGGAAATAATATTTAATTTGGAGCAAAAATATTAGTGCCGAACCCGTTCGTCGAAAATTTTTATAGATGTGGACCAAGACAAAGGAGTTGCAATGGAATAGTGGAAATACAAGGTGCCCAATATAAATCGGATCAAATGCTTCAGCTGGCCAAACAAATGGTCTAATCAAAAAACGCCGAAAGGAAAAAATCGTAGGCCTACTTCTGTAGTTTCGCCAACCGCAACTTTTTGACTTTGATGCACTACGTGCGCTTGACGCGCGGCAAATATTTAAAGTTTGAAGAAAACGCCTACTTCTTAATATGTGCATTTATGAAAGGCTTCTTTGAAAATCTATGAAAGACCCTGGAAATTACGTTTCGATATCTTCGAAATTGACGGATTTACGCCATTTTAGAATCTTCTTTTCTGAATATCATTATTATTTTTCATACACCTTATGAACTAAAATCACGCAGACATGACATATAATATTTATTTATTATTCATTCTCTTTCTATTATAAATATTTCCAAGCCTGTAGGTGTAGTATTTTTTCATAAAAATTGTAAAAAAAACCTGTTCCACTACAACCCAGGAAGGGTCTTGGGTTCAGCACTTGTTAAGGACCGTACTGTCTCTAGGCCAACGGTTGTGCAAGGAGGTGATTAGGCCGAGATCACGCTCAGCCGCCAGGTTTTTCCCCAATTAAGGGTACCCATTTTATAGAGGCTGGGTGGTCCCCAGGAGGGTCTCCCGATCCCACAGGGTCGATCCACGGCTGATAACAGAATAAATAATTATCTGCCACAGCCGGTCTCGAACCCGGGACCGGGAGCATTGTAACTTAGTGCCTTACCACTGAGCTGCTCCGCTCCCCAGGTTTATAAAAATTATAAACAATTAATTTTTGAAACGATTTTTGAATGATTAGGGATTGATAAATTATTTGCCACTTCTATAAATTTGTTTTATTGAAAACTAGTTTCGAATGATATACATTCATCCTCAGTTCTAAAAACACAAAAAATTCAAAAATAAGCAATTCAAAATATAGTTTGGTATTATCATACATAGTAAATTAGATTAATATAAATCAGTATTATAAAACATTTATGAATCTAATTAAGACAAGAAATCAAATACACGTTGGTACTCACCAAGGTTTAAATGGATTATATCAAACAGAAAAGTTTGTACTTTAAACCTTGGTGAGTACCAACATGTATTTGATTTCTTGTCTTAATTAAATTCACAATTCATAAATGTTTTATAATACTGATTTATATTAATCTAATTTAATATGTATAATAATACCAAGCTATATTTTGAATTGCTTATTTTTGAATTTTTTGTGTGTTTTTAGAACTGAGGATGAATGTATAACATTCGAAACTAGTTTTCAATAAAACAAATTTATAGAAGTGGCAAATAATTTATCAATCCCTAATTAGATTGATCCTTCTATATCATGCGGATGCCAACTGATTTTTGAATGAGTTCAAAATGTTTATTAATTTAACAAAAAAAAACAGTTTCTCACATCTAATTATTATGGCTTTCAAAGTTTCACAAGTTTGTCGTATATTTTCATAGATGTTAGTTCAACAGATGACTGACGATATGATTAAGAGTAATAATATATAATGTAAATTCAATTTTAAATAGGTTTTAAACGAAAATTTTTAACACTTATATTCACCGAGAATTTCATATAATAATAAAAAAAGTCGATTTCGAAAAAGTGGACAAGAAACGTTTCGAAATTTCATTATCCATATAATAATAATAGGTTGTTACTGTTAGTTTCAGTGATAAACCTATGCTAATAAACCTTTAATAGTATGTCACAGAGCACCGAAATTTTGAAATAAAATGAAGCATTATTGGATAATAAATGGCCTTAATTACAAAATTTAATAGGATTAATCTAAGATAAACTATTTTAGAATTTTTATTTAAAAAATAAATAAATGTACTCACTTTAATGGCCTGGGTTTAAAATTTTATTTTGAACTAATAACTCTTGGACCGACACTGGAGAACATATAGACCGCTGGAGAACCTCGCGTCACCGAACACCAACCGCGACTAGCGAAGATCCAAGCTGGGAACAGCCCCCCCACGCTTTATAACAGTTTCATCTTCCTCTTCGTACGTTAATGTTATTCTCACGAACACTTTATTAATTCATAAAAATGATAATCCCGTTAGGATAAACATACATTTAATATTAACATATATTTCTGTTGTTATACTTATTAGGAAGTCTTCGGAAACAATTCAAGAATTAGTTGACGTCCGCATGATGGTATAGAAGGATAAATCTAATTAGAGATTGATAAATTATTTGCCAATTCTATAATTTTGTTTTTATTGAAAACTAGTTCCGAATGTTATACATTCATCTTCAGTTCTAAAAACAAAACAAAAAATTCAAAAATCAGCAATTCAAAATACAGTTTTAAAGAATTCCAACTTTGCTATTCATTTAAATGAAAAAAACAAAATATAAATTCATCAAAGACTCAGGAGTTAAATTAATGCATCACGACGAAAACAGCCTCAAATTAAATATATATGAAGCACTTGAAATAATAAAATCCTTCAAATCCAATCCAGATTTTTGCTTAAATGATCAAATAAATATCTGCAATATTCCAATCTTAAATTTATCCCCATCAACAACAGAAAAAATAATTACTCACCGGAATTACTGGAAAAACCCCGATCTTTAAATGGTTTATTAGAAACACCTCACCTTTTTTCCATTGCTAAATCAGTTCCATTGCGATAACAAACCAATACAATTTTTTTCTGTTTGATATAATCTACATAAACTTTGGTGATTACCAATACGTAGTTGATTTCTTGTATTAATTAAATTCATAATTCATAAATATTTTATAATACTAATTTATATTACATTCAATTTGATATGTATAATAATACCAAACTGTATTTTGAATTGCTGATTTTTATAATTTGTGTGTGTTTTTAGAACTGAAGATGAATTTATAACATTCGAAACTAGTTTTCAATAAAAAAAAATTATAGAAGTGGCAAATAATTTATTAATCCCAAATTTCAAAAATTCATTGGTGAATTCAACTTCCAATAATTGATTTATTGAACTAAATCAGATTACGCAAAACACTGCGACGTTTCGGGATCTCATTCTCATCATCAGACTGCAATATTTTTATAATGATGTCGTCTTGTGTGTGTGTGTGTATGTATATGTATATGTGAGTTTGGACGGATGTGTGGATGTCGTATTAGAGTGTATAATACTAATTAACCAAATGGTGTGAAATTTTGTATTTACGCTTCTTTTCAAAAACACGATATTTACGAAGGAGCTGGAACAGGGAGGTATCTCCTAGACCAACTTTCAAATTTTAAATCTTTATGGAGAAGTATCGCTGGATGATGTTTACCTTCATGCATTCATGACGTTAATTTTCATTGTACTAGGTTGTTACGAAAGTCCTTGTGCATGAATATAACCCTTAATTCCAAACCTCATAATTATCCTATATGAATGTTTTTGTTTCTACTATTTATGTCAGTGTTTACTTCGACTAATCCTTTAATTCCTTGTGACTTGAGTTGGCTTTATGGGGTCATTTAAATTTTTAAACGCACGTGCAATGTGAGAAGAAAAAATCGTGATTCTTTTGAGACATTACTGGAAAAAAGTATAAGCGCAAAGGCAACAGCCGAAGAAATTTGTGATATAGAAGGACAGCTCGCCCATCGGTTGTTGATGATGACGTTCTTCTTGAATGTGTGATTCAGGAACCCACATGCAATTACTCGTGATTTATCGGCCGTAGTAGGGACTCAAACCTTTACTGTGAACAGCTAGACAGAGTTTATGCAGTTTTAAGTGCAAAGTACCCCGCTTTGGTCAACAGGAACCAAGCCATTTTGCAAAAGATCGGATCTTACTAGGACGTAAAAATTAGATGTGAAGAGTTCTTTGCCTCAAAACCAAAGGAGTAGTACCGGGATAAAATCCAATTACTGGCAGAAAGATGGGTGAAAGCAGTTGAAAACAATGGACTTTACTTTGAAGAGTAGTATTCAATAATGTTTAAAATGTGTAATCTGAAATAAAGCTATACTAATGCACAAGGACTTTTGTAACAACTTAGTATATCTCATTCACTGGTTGTAATAGATTTTTGTTTACAGTTCTGAATTAATTAAATAAAGTAAAAAAAAAAAGTTTCTTTCCTTTATGAAAAGAGCTAATTATAATTTGTTTATAATTTTCCAACCGGAAGTGGTACTTTATTTGAAGCTCTTCACAGATTAAAAAAAAGAAAATATGTTTAAATATGATCGTATTCTTTTCAAATATGGTATTAGAACTTTTATGCCATTGCAAATAAAATATTAAATTACGGCTGCCAAATACCAATCGGAAATTATACTTATCTTTTCGCTCCAAACAGAATTAGCTGAAAAAATAGATCTAAATTTAATCGAATTCTTTTCAAATTTAGTATTAGAGACTTTTATATCATTGCGAATAATATTCAGTAACCGGAAGTAGTACTTTACTTAAAATTCCAAACAGCTTTTTAATATTGAATTGGCGGAAGGTCATGTTCTGGTCACATCAGATATTTTAAATGATTCTCTATCAATTTTACAAATAAAATCTTCAAATAAAAAAATTAAATTCTGAGTCTACCATATCCATAATGTCGACTAAAGGTACCTTCCCAAGTGACCGACGCCAATACACGTCGCGATGCTGAGTATCGTTTTTGAGATACTGCTATCTTCGGAATCTAGTAACCAAATTCTGAATCACTTTTTGAGCCACCGATTTATAGTGTAATAGGCGTGTAAGGAAGTCATGTGGAGTCCACATCAGATATTTTTATATTATATAAAACTTATATAGGCATGTACCGAAACAAACAAAACCGTTCAAGGCGTTTTCGATCAGCCCTATTTACTAACATTATAATAATCCTAATGAAATGCACTTTGCCTATATAAGTATTAAATTATTTCGAAAAGTTTCTCTTTGTTTTAAGATATTTGAAATAAAATACACTTATCGCTGAGAAAAAGAGAAACGTAGTCACACGGCAGAATTTCTTAATCCATTGTTTTGTCAGTAAAACACGTTTCTCAAATATTAGCCCATATCCTTGTACTTATTTCTAATACTGAGTAATTCCCTTTACAAGAACACTTATTTGATTTAATTCAATTATTATTAAACAGATTGAATATAAATGAGTTTTGGAACATGCTTCAATGTTTTTTTTATTATCAGCTTTAAAATATTAGCTTCATTGAAAATATCGATAAATAACAATATTGAATGATTGCACAGAGTGGGTCTTTTATAGAATAGGTAAATCAGTTACTTTTCAGTAATCGTTATTGTTAGTAATTATTGATCACATATATATGAGAATTAATCATATCGACATCGTTTTTTGAAAAAGGCTTCAGAAATTTAGGTTTCGATTCATAATGGGACGTAAATATTATCTCTATCGATTCTATATCGCTCACGATATATCGAAAAAAAAAATGGAAATGGTCAAAAAATCGAGAAATGATGACGTAAGCACCAAATACTGGCGACTCTCATTCGTCAATCTAGGCTTGACCAGTGCTAGAATCCTTGAAAATGTATTCTAATTATAAAAGTTTTGCCGCCTTGATAAACCACTACTGTAAACAATAAAGAATAAAATTAATAAATATATATATATAGTGTTATTTGGGAAAAAAAGTTTTATGTGTTTCCTGTAAAGTTTGCCAAATGGAGCTTACGCCTTTTTCAAAAAACGACGTCGATATGTTTCTACATAAATATAACCATAAGTCAGAAAAATGAAGTTGTTCGAGTTATATGAAATTTTTGAATAGTAGAATAGTTCAAGACGATATAATGAGCATTAACTTCAAGAATTTTATTATTAATTTATTAATGAAACAGCTGTTATTTTGTATATTTTCTAAATATTAAATATTATAAGTACTAAGCGGTCGACCATACCTTCTATTGTTATCGGTTTTAACCTGACATCATAATGTGATAACGAGTGTCTTCGTATTTATAGTAATTTAGGTGGCAGTGTAAAAAAATAAATTACATTTCTATACTAAAATAATTTTATAAAAAAAAAAAGAAGGAATAATTCTAGAAATTAGTATTTCTGTGGCGGCGTTTATACGTAAATACTCGAATTAATTAGGAACTTTCTTTAATTTTAAAATATGCAAAACTTTACATATAAAGATCGATCACTATCGACAACAAGCAATGATCGATCGCTATCGACAACAAGCAAAGATCGATCGCTATCGACAGCAAGCAAAGATCGATCGCTATCGACAACAAGCAATACTCAAGGATCTGAAACTTCTTTTTGCTCTCATCTAAAATTGAAAATGTTACCACAGTTTACCTTTGAGGTACATATGTAGAATACAAGATAGAATATGTCTTTAAACAAAAATGTCCTCTGGAGTAGGTCAGAGTTATCTTTGCCCTTGATTAAACTGTTCCGGTTTTTATATCTGGTGTGTCCATTCGCACTACTTTCCTAAAAGCCAAACCGGTATTTTGGCACCAAGGCATTTGGGTCCAAAGTCCTAAATATTTTGATACTTATCGAGTTAGGCGGAAATAAAATTAATTTTCGGATTCTCAATTTCGGGTTTGTACTTTATATGAAAAATTTGATATTTTAACAACAGATGAAATGTGCACAACAATAATGAACTATGACGTAATCTTCAGAGCCTCATAAAAAGGAGTTCAGTCTTCCTAGTAGAGATAGGCTATGACAGTCACTAATGGAATCAGTGACAAGCTGTTCCTGTTCCTCAACTGTTCCTGATACTTTTAACTGATACTTCTTGTCTCATGTACCAACTAACAATCGAAGATGGTTTTAGCTTACCAAAGAAGTGAGGCATTGAAATGTCATGTATCATGATTCAGATTTTTTTTAAAACTGGCATTTTATATACTTCATGGCACTCTCGCAGTATATCAAAGTAATGAATATTTGATTACGATATTCCATAACATAGGTATATTTTAGATGCAAATAATGGTGTGCAGGTGTGCATTTCCTGTACAACTGTTCTCACAATAATATTTCTATATATGCTGTCACGCTTGCATACACTAAATCCATTTATTTAAAATTATTTCCTTGATTAGGCTACTTTTAATATAGCTAACTAGTATATGAATATATATAAAAAATTAATAGTCAACAGAAAAAGGTGATTCTCCTTCAAACAATAACCTGTTTGATTAAACAATTGTTTGATTTTCTAAACTGTTGTGGCTAGTTTTTTGGTACAACTTGGTACACAGTATCACTGCAGTATTATGTGGTAACTGCTTTGCATTCAATTGAAACATTCGTATTCGTTGTTTAAAATTATTAGCGCTGTCGACTTCCGCTCGCTCAAGAAATATACAAACTCCCAAAAGATCCTTTTCAGTTGAAGTCGAGGCCTTACCATAATTTCAATTATTATTACTTTAGGTACAGGTACAACTTCCCCATACCACCGGAAGTCGACAGCACTAATAACTATACCTGAATAATATCTAATTGAAGTATTAATAATTCCAATGAATATGAATGCTACAATTGAATACAAAGCAGTTAGCACAAATGGCGCAAGAAAGTGCTAGTACGGCGGCCTTCGGGCAGCTTCGACAGCCCAGTGATAATGCGACCCGATTGTAAAGTTGTACCAATTTTTTTTTATCATATATAAAGCTAATATTATGATTTTTTATTTTTATGGGACTGAAAGTACCTGATGTTTACAGTTTGTCACATTTTAGCGTATCTGTTAATATTCGGTATCAGTGACTAAGTATCAGATTGGTACATTCCAGCCCATCTCTACATCCTAATGAATCCCAAAAAATTAGCTTGATATTAATTATCCAATCATTAAGATAATAGAACGTTATTTCATGAATTTGATTTGTGAGTAAATGTCAGATTTGTGATTTTTTAATTATTCTTAATATATTGGCAAAAGAAAAAAACAGGTCAATATTAATGAGTGAAAACATTTGGGCCATTAGTACTGAGGTAGTTACATGTTTCAGCAATAATATATTTTTGTAAGACTTGTGCTCAGGCGCTAGATATATTCAAGGCCCTTTATTTGTTTCAGCCCCCTTCCGTTCAGTCATTATAAATAGAAAATAAGAGTAGTATATGTAATAAAAAAAGCAAATAAGAAGGCAGACTAGCCTCTGTTGCCCTACAGACTTACCGGAAGAAGCCACACCACTCTGAGGTCGGCAAGCAGATTGAGATATTCTCTGCTCTTCAGTTGATACCTAACGACTTGTAAATGATTTCTACACCCCCTATCTTCTCTGACATGATCAATAAGGGCCCTCTCACAGTATAGTCGTTCATATAAACTTGTTAACAGCTGTTTGAAACAAGGTAAGAACCATGCCTCGGTGTTAATATCTCAGAGTATACCACTCATTTATTATACTCATCAAATAAATAGAACATTCAGCCCACCAGAATACTTATAGGATCTACAATCCATAACATCACTGCAAGAAATAACCTTAATCAATTATATTTCGCCCTCACAGACCAATTGTTCTTTAACAATTATCTATGTAATTTAAATCAAGCCATATAGATCTAATTATTAATTAAGATAAAACATAAAGATAGTAATAAATTTCTAGCTTAATTAATGAATTAAGGCAATCTTTGAACTTTTATGTACAACTATTAGGATAAGGGATTCCTGCACACAAGACACGATTGTATTTCATTTAATTATATGAGGTTTATTTTATTGCATAGATTAGTATTCAAAGTTTAGGCATTATATTTATTTATTTCAATATACACTGTCAATATTAGGCTCTATGGTTATGCATGTATGCTAAAAAAAATTAACACTTAAATCTATTCCAATCCGCAAGTGTAAAATCCTGTTCAACAATAAATGTAATAAAAGACAACAAAGATAACAAAATAACAATGGAAAATTTATTTAAAATATTACATTTAACAATAGAAATTTTCTTTTTTTTTTTTTCCATCCGTGAAAAGAACAACATATGAACTCATTATTTAACCTCATTAATTAAATAATAACTAATAAATAAGGAACAACTAATTTTATTTTTTAATGGTACATCGATAAATTTATAACAGTAATAATAGATGAAAATATGAGTTTTACAACTAATTAGATGTACAAATAGCTAATAAACTTAGAAGGCAAGAAAGAAAATTATTAGTGAATTGAGCAAGCTTCATAAGAAATAGATGATATTTCCCTATTTAATTTCTTTCAGTCTTATAAAGAATTATGCTACAAGCACCATTTTTAGGAAAATAAAATCAAGAATTAATAGGTGGGGTAATGAATTATTTATCCCTTAACCCTTGATAGGTCAGTGGCCAATTTAATGATTACATTGATATATATATATATATATATATATATATATATATATATATATATATATATATATATATATATATATATATATATATATATATATATATATATATATATATATCAGGTCTTTTTCGGTTTTTAAAAGAACTATATACTGTGTTTATCTTATTTAGGGCTTCTTACTGAAGGTAGATGCCACTGATAACTGTAGAAGGTTGGAATCTGAACCTTTTACGTTGTAAATGAATATTCAACCAGTGTGTATTGAGCTTCACAACTGTTAACAGCTGTTTTTTTATTTAACTGTATGCTATGTTTTAATGGCTTATGTTTTTCCACTCAAATTGTAATTTTTTGTTGATATATTTTTGTTGATTGCATATTTATTTTATAAAATTAATTATTTAATTTAATTATTTAATCGCTTACTTGTTAGAAGGTTTCACAAGTAGTCCGTGGTCAAGAAATATATTTGCTACTATGCTTTTCCTGAATAAGTTACATTTTCTTACTTATAGTTATTAAGACAAATTAAAAACGTTTTGACATATCTTTTAGTTAAAAGATTAATTTAAATACATTGGTTATGGCCTTAGTTATAATCTATAGGCTTTAAGTATAAATTAATAGTGGTAAGTAAAGTTTAAAAAAAAATAATATAAAAATTATTTTGCAATTATTTGCAAATAATATTTTTTTTTTAATTTCAAAGTTTCACTAACAAACTTTAATTGTTATTGAAAATAATTTTTTTTCATTATTTATTTTTCTACCTCATTTTGTTTTCATAATTATCTTTTATTTAACCATACAACATAAGTGATTTGATATTTCAGAGTGCACAAGTAATGAATAAGTGTATAAAGTGAAATCATACAATATAAGCACACTGGTTGATCTATCAAACACATCACTGTAGTTATAGTACACAATACAAAATCACCAAATATCTTAAAACATTATATTTAGACTATAAACAGTATATCCTATGAAAAAAAATTGAAAAAGCAATCATGGGAATTATGCTCTATAAAGGGTTAAAGGATCTTTTATAAACAAAACTTAAAAAAAACAATACATGTTACTTGGCACGTTATATATGTGACCCTAAACAATCACATTCCATGGTACATATTTATGCTTAGGATCCGGAAACTGTGAACATAAAAAGAAAAATTAATAATGTTTTCGTTCATATAAAAGAAATGTAAAACAATAAATATGATATTACCTTATTAGTGATTTCATCGACACAAGCCATCCTGATTTTGGCAGCAGTTGCGGGAGAGTCCAATCTGAAATATCCTGCGAGGCCTGATTCACTTCTTGCTGCTTTAATGGCATCCCTTATTGCGAAGAATATAGATGAAGCTAAAAACAATGGTGGCTCACCAACTGCCTATAAATTAATGGATAAATATCATAATGAAAACTTCTTATGCATTATACATAATATGACTTTTTATAAAATTGTTTGAAGAGACAAAACTAATAAACAAACAAACAGAATATCTATCTACATTGAATCAGTACAACAGATAGCTCAATAAAATTTTAAACCTTTCAACATCCGTCTGTCAGAGGGATATAGTTCATAAGTAGGAGATTAGATTTCTCTAGGAATTGAATACTGGGACATGTTTCCGTGTATGCTTTGGTTTAACCCAATCCTTTGAGTAGAAAAGTGGTTAGCTGTTTGGAATCAAAACCTGAGAAGGTAAGATAGCATTTTTTGTAACCTACCCTTTCCGTCAGACAGATGTTCCTCCTAACATAATGATTTTACATCTGTCTGTCAGGTGGGAAAGTTCCTACTAATGTGATTTTTGTATCATTATAAAAAAAAGGTGATGCCAATAACTTCAGTTTTTTTTCCCTCAAGACCCACTGTGTTCACCAGACCAAAAACTATGCATAAGAAATGTAACTTGTAAGAAAAAATATTAAACAATCCTAGTTGATCTATTACTCAGAGGGTACAGTTGTTTATAAAAACAACTGTTTATAACTGTTTATAAAAACAGTTGTTTTTGATTACCCTAGGGATTAAAAGGGAAATACTACACATAATTTATTAACTCTCTAGTAAAAATAAATATTTCTTTATAAGATGATTAGCTGAAGTTACCTTTGAAGAATAGATGGCACGAGGATTAGGGGCACCTTTGAGAAGAGAGACGTTGAATTCAGCCGGAATATCTGCGAATCCAGGGATCTTGTACATTCCAGGACCTCTTGAGTAAAGCACACCTTTTGGGGAGTAAATCGACTCTTCAAGGGTAAACAGTCCATAGCCCTGCATAAAACCCCCTTCAACCTGACCTATGTCGATCGCAGGGTTCAAACTTTCCCCCAAGTCCATCACTATTTCAGATTTGAGCACCTGAACAAATATGAAGAGCGAAATAATTATCTGATTGAAGTTTTATGTCAATAAATTTGTTTTATGTTAATAAACAAACAAGGAGTTAGGGAGACATACCTGATGATCTCCGGTCAAACAATCAATCTCAACTTCAGCACAAGCTGCGCCAAATGTAAAATAGTTAAAAGCCATTCCTGCATTTTTACTCATATCATAGCCAATATCTGGGGTTCTGCAATATATTTTCACTTCATTAAACATAATTCAAAAACAACAATAAATAAGATAAAAACAAATAAATTGATTGAAAAATCTTAAATGGGTTTCACACATTTCTATCAAAAAGCAAAAAGAATTTCAATTTGATTTATTGATCCTAAAATTCTACATAGTTCGTTTGATAAGTCGTTCTCATAACTTAATCATACTACTTTGTCCCTTCACAATAAATTACAAAAAATTATGAGTAGCTACAAAACTGTAATTATGAGTAACTTCCTACATACCTGTAAAAACCACTCGCAGCGAGTGAGATCCTCGAGAAATAAGCAGTTTTTACCCAATCCTCCCAAGTTCCTTTAGGGTTTGCTTCTTTTATCGGTTTCAATCTTTCGTTGATAATATCACAAGCTGCCTGAAATGTAATTTCAATTAATGTGACTCTGTTTATTTATTAATTTGCTACCTTCCTTGCCTTTGAGCAACGCAGGTTTCGGCAGGATAACATTTAAATGCATAGATACATCATTTGTACTCGTCTTCACATGCTTTTGTGTACCTCACACAAAATTCGGAACAGGTCAAAAGTTTAATAACTCTAAAACAAGTTATTGCAGTTCAAAAATTCTGATGCCATTAGAAAGATAAAGTAAAAATCCTATAAAAGATTTATAAAATTTCAAATTATGTAAAAAAAAAAGTAAAAAATATTTGCTAATGTTCGATTGCCGGCAGATTTAGATATACTGATTGTAGGATATAAAAAAATAACGGTGTTTAAAAGGTAGTCCCTTCACCTTTAAAATGAGTGGTTTAGTGATCAATATGTCATGACTATTTTTGTAAAAAAATTACACTTTTTTTTCCATTTGGGATAGGAAAAAAGTTGTGGTTTTGAACAAAGAACATGGATCTGTGGAATTTTCAAAACTGAACAGACACAAGTTGGAATTGTTGGAGCATATACCCCACAAGGCTCACACAGGAATTGATGATCTTCAGCTGTTTTTTCTTCAAATGAAAGCAGAAGGGTAAAAGCATCCCGCAAATTGTGTTTCATTAGGACATATTTGGAGTTAAAAACACATGTTTACACTTCGACAAAAATTACACATACTGATGAAATTTAAAGATTAATGCAATGATGGCGCTTTAACATGAAAGAGGTTAGTTTATGGTCCGATGTCATTTTATAGTAGTAAATTGTTCACCTGACAAAAAAAAAAAAACTAAATCTAAGAGAAAATAAAGGTGAGGCCAAAGGTAATTTTTGTTATTTTGCAGTTGTAAAATTACTTTTTGAGTTCCTTTTTACCTAATCAGAAATTCATATTGATATGTTTTTTTTTAAAAGGCATAAGTATCATTTAGCAAATTTTACAGAAACATGTTACACATGGAACATTTTATCCCCAAATAACAATTTTTTTTTTTGTATTCTTTATTGTCTACGGTAGGAGTTTATTAAGGTGGCAAAACATTTATAATTAGAATATACTCAGAAGGCTTCTAGCATCGGACAAGACTAGAGTGAGGATTGGGAGTCGTCAGTATTTGCTAAGTCATCAATAGTTGATTTTTAGACCATTTCCAATTTTTTTTTTTTTGATATATCGTGAGCGGGAATCGATAAGGATGGTGTTTACCCAACATAATAAATCAAAAACTAAATTTCAATTTTTTTGGGCTTAAGCCTTTATCAAAAAACGATGTTGATATCCAAATCAAATTTTAATGATTTTTTTTCCAAGTTTTTGATTTTCTAATTTTTCATATAAAACAAAAATTGCCCGTGTTGGTAAAAAAAAAACTTTAGTACCTGGGATTTTTGGAATTGAGACTTATGTAGCTTATATTGTGACTTGGCTGCTACCGATTAAGCTTCTTATTTTTATATATATTTTTTTAAACTTATGAAATAGAGGAGGTACTACAGGGAAAAATAGAAAAGAAAAAGGTAAAAACAAAAAAAAATATTACTGCACTAATCGAATTGAAACCTTTGTTATAAAAAATATATAAAAAGGTATATTTTCCATATTTCAAAAAATCGTAAGTAACTAAAATCTGAAAAATTTGCTCAGTTCTTGCATCCAAAAATAAGTTTTAACTTTATATAACCAAATAAAAATATGACATGAGTGTAAACACTCATAATTTTAGATAAATACTTTTAAAAATTTTCCAAACATTTGGGACTAACCATTGGTTCGTTGGGAACATTGGTTGCTAAAAGGTTAAAGTTAAAATTTACGAAATTATTATACTTCCTAATTTTTTTTACGGATGTAAAACAAAGACGCTTACATAGCATAATAACAATGCATTTCACTTTTATAAAATAAAGCATTGCATAGAATATTTGGAAGGATGTATCAATCAGAGAATTTTGAAGACTATGAAATAACAAAATCTGTAGATTGACTGCACCCAGTGTACATTATAGAGATCATAATTTCGAGGTGAGTGAAATGGGCGTATAAAGTTGACGAATCACTGAAAGGATAATCAGCGATAATCTGATGGTCAAATGTCAAAGGTCAAATGTCCCAGGGATCAGCAAAGATGGGAAGATTCTCTTAGGCCCTTCTTGAGGATTTGGGTTTTGATGGAATCCAGTGGGGAAGGAGAAGGAAAAGTTTAAAGGTAAGGGCTGTTGGTGTTATCAGCATTAAACCTTTGGGTTCATTGGTTTGTTTTAACTTTTTTGGAGCGAAATGATTCTAATTTGAGATAAAAAAAAAAAAATTTCGACTTACTAATATACTTTGCCTAATGTAAGCAGTTGAAATAAAAAAAAATTATTGCTAATGTTAATACGTACCAAAACAGCCATTCCGTTTAAATCAGATCCTGCACTTGCTGCAGTTGGTGAAGTGTTGGGCACTTTATCGGTAGATGTGTCAGATATGTGGATGTAAACATCAGAGATACCGAGCGCTCTACTTGCAACCTAAATTTTTTTTATTCTTTAATAAAAATTACAATCCAATTATTTTATAGAAAAAAAAATATATTATTTCCAACCTGAATCATCTTAGTATGAAGACCTTGCCCCATTTCAGTACCGCCGTGAGAGAGCAGAACTGATCCATCATTATACACCAAAATGAGGGCACCGCCTTGGTTCAGAAACAGGGTGGTAAAGGAAATGCCAAACATTGTTGGTACGATTGCGATACCACGTTTTCTCCATCTGTTACACCTGTATAAATGGAAGGTTTAATACTTTCTTTTATCCATAAAGTCAGGCAGGGCAATTGAGAACTCTGTAATTGAGAGAAGTGATGTCAGAGCACTCTGTAGTGCTAATGAAAAACTACAGATTGTAAAAACTCAAGATGAGATAATCTTCTAAGGTTCTAAAGACTTTCACACCATTTTTTTCCTCTACTTTGTTATAAAAGTTGATAATATTACAGTTATGACAAAAATTGTGAATTACAATTGTTTGTGGTGCCCAATTTCTTCTCTTCCCACACTTACTATTAGAAGGTTTGTTTTTTGGGGAGTAGGGAAGTATTATTAGTTGTCTTAGCTGCAAGAAACATCCAGTTTTTTGCTTGTATAATTTTTTGTGAGACCATAATCGATTGTTCACAATGACTCCATAATATGTAGTCTGGGGGCAATTGTGAACAAAATATTTCTATTTTTATTATGGCTGCAGAGAACTCAGATGACGAGGTGCTCAATTTGAGCCTACCACGTATAGCCTCAAGATGCAATCAGCTATTGCAGGACCCAGCAATGTTACTGATGTAGAGATATTCTCGAGAAACTTGAAAATAATATGTGTTAACAAAGCCAACTTGAGTCCAGTCAAAGGAAAAGGAACTCATCTCAAATCTCACTCAAATGGGGAAGTTCTCATAAAGAATGTTTGAAAGGCCAAAATGTATGTTCACAATTACCCCATTTTCAGGGCAATCGTGAAAAACCCCATTAAATAACAAGAATGCAAAATATTGAAAAACTAAGGATGGAATCAAAAAGAGGTCAAACAGGAGAATTGAGTGGTCGGGTATTTTTCTTAATCAAATTTACGTATAAGATTAAAATTAGAATTAAAGAATTCTGTTAACAATTACCCCACCTGACCCTACTAAAATATAAAGCTGAAGAGTTGGTTTGTTTGAACGCACTAATTCAGAAACCAGCAGTCCTGAATGATTTGAAAAATTATTTTTGCGATAGATGGAGCATTTATTGAGGAAGGCATTAGGTTTTATAACATCACGCCACGACCCACAGGAACGGATTAGTAACAATAAATAAATTTCTAAGAGAAAAAGTGTCCAATTTGAGTGCGTACCATTGTCATGACAACTTCATACCCGTAGAAGTAAGTTGACTACAAAAACTTTTTAATAAATGCAGCATTATTATGTGAAAATGTTAGCTTGTAAATGAAATGGTAGGATAAGTTTTTAAAAAAGTATTAAAACGTGAAATTTATTTAAGAGAAACTTAATTGCCATTTTGATCCTGTTCCTTGAAAATTTCAGCAACAAATGAAACAAAACGATGTATGGGTTATTATTTTAAAGGCTATTTTGTGCTTTAGGGATTAATCCAAATTATTGTGGTTGAAACTGCAGTGCACAACCAGTTACATTATAAAACTCAATACAAACATTTTTGAGCAATTTTATTTTAGAGATTTTTCTCATAAATGCGCTCATAATTCAATAAATACATATTCGTGCCATTAAAAATTCAAATCTTATTAAATCTTCAATCCTTACTTATTGAACTTCTCAATTTCTTCTTTCCTTTTTTGATAAGAAAAGTCTTCATAACATTGTTCCCAGCAACGTTGAACATTGCAATATGTTAATTCTTGGTTGAAATGGGTTGTGTCTCCTTCTTTATACAAGTTGATTTCTCTAACCTGCAAAAATATTTAACCAGTCAAAATTAATTGATTCTTCTATTTTGAATATTTGAAATCATCTTCAATTTTTCAACAAGTTTAAAAAAAAATTTCTACTGAAAATATTAAGCAGTTAAGTTCTTTTTCATGAACTAGAAACATCGCTTATTTTCAATATTTTTTTAACTTCGATTTCCAATGATGATACCTGAACCAAGAGATAGTTCTTTTCTATTGAAAAAAGTAAACACTAACCCCATTCCCAAGTAACCTCTAACTTTATTTTGTGGATTTTCCCTTCTAGTAAATGGTATCCATACAGTATGTTGATTTGGTTCTATTTATATTCAGGAAAAAAGCTGAATACTTATAGTTTTTCCTTGAATCAATGAATTTCCAAAGTGGAACAACTCAAAAATATAAGTTTTTGTGAAATATTCATGGTAGGAGTTAGATGAAAGCTATTATTCCAAAAAACAAAATGGAGTATCTTAACTTCACAATTGGCAAACAGAAACAAGATAAAAGAAGATTATTCATTATTATATATACAATTAGTTTTGTAAATATTAACATTAAACTTACAAATAATTTTTTTATTTTGGTATTTTCTGGTTATCACTTCATAAAAGCATATCAAGAGTCCACGGAAGAAAGGGAATGAATCACTTTTTTTTTCTGAAATGGAGTTATAAACATCATGTTTACATCCTTCTGTAGAATAAGATTGCAAACAGAAACAGCCAAAAATGTGTATGGCCGGTTTGTTAGAAGCATTCCAAGAATATCAATAGACTGAAGAAAATAGAAGTTCCAAACTTTAAAACTTAATTTTTATGACAGGTGACATTTCTTGCGCGGAGTATGCTTCTAGCAGAAAAGGTCTTCTAAGGAATCTCAAAGGATGATTGCAGAAGATCCAAGCGAATGGAAGATAATAAAAGGAGAGGACACAATTTAGGAGTAGATTTGAAAGTGGATAACTACTCTGAAAGGAGTTACTTTGAGGAAACAGCCGAATGGGTTTTCCATGAATACAGGATGTTGCAATTTCTCGTAGAGCATGGGAACTTCGGGAACGATATTAACTACAGCTGTGGCGTTCCCGAAACTGCTGAACATGCCACAATCTGCACTTCATTTGATGCAGGAGGCTAAACTACTGAGGAAAACAAGAATTAATGTCATCACAGAGAATGATTTTCCTCAACTAGTCATTAAGGACAACTACTTATACAACGAAACCTTCATGTACAGGTGGAAGGCTGGGATCAACTCATTCTAACCTTCTGTAATGTGGGAGAAGTAGGAGGTCTTCTTGGACAAAGAAGACCTCCTAAACTTTTCCTAACTTCCTAACTTTTAAAATTTTAAAAGTTATTGATACATTTATCAATAAAAGTGGTATACGAATTGATTTTTCAGCCAAAACCCTTATTGCCAATAATCAAGAAAGTAGAAAATTATATAAAATAAAAATAATGTAAACATTATTCTCTGAATTAACAAAACATTTAAATAATAAAATACAAAATTTCATAAATTGAAAAATGTTGCGAACTTACGTTAGAAAAATAATAATAATGCTAATGCGGTAAACTGGGGTAACTTTAAGTCAATCAGGATTTGTCAATTGTTACTGCCTTTCGATACAGATAAACTGAAATCAAAAACTAAACAAAAGGCGGCGGTAACATTGAGCATGCTTAAAAATTTCACTTTTGAAATCAGTTACACGGTCAGTCTTAAAGTTACCACAGTTTTTAGCAATTTAGTTCAACGCAAATATGCAGTAAGGAACCAACCGAAAATTTTCATTATCACAGCTATATGATTTTGGAACACTTTCCGTTGAGTTTTTTTGCAAATGAAAATTCTTGAAAAAAGTTATCGATATAGCTTGTATTGTAAAGTGCAATTTCACAAAAATGTACTTTGGTATTGTATAAAAATAAATAAACAAAAATGAATCCTTCTCTTGAAAAAATGTACATGAATAGAACAAAAATGAAAAAAAAAAAGTAAAAAGTAGAGAAAATAAAAATTATAAATAAATTGACATTTAAACTTCTAATCAAATTGCTAACATCAAATTTCTTGCTTATACAGCATCTTTTTGGGAAGTGAGGAGTTGTTGGAAAAGGTGGAATTTAAATGAGGAAAGAGAAGAAGCATGACAGATATAAGAAGGGAGGGAATTCCATAGGATAGTGGAGCAGGCAAGAAAGGAACGCTCGAATGTTTTGGTTCTGTCTGAGGGTATAAAGAGGTCATAAAGGTGCAATCTTGTTGCCAGTAAGTGGACTGAGGATTTGGATTGTAGGAGTCTGTAGATATGCGAAGGAGTTGATGGTTTGATTTAGGAAAGATCAGAGGAAATATTGTCACCGAGTGGAGGGGAAGGGCCACTTTTTGCATGTTACAGGTTCAGTTAAACAAAGAAATATTACTAAGGAAAGCCTTTAAAATTCCATTGTGCTCTTGTCATCAAATTGTTTTCTCTCACAGTGTTTACTGTGCATTTAGTACACAGGATTATAAATACTTACTGCATCAACATCTTTTCCCAAGGTTTCAGCGATATGTGTCATCATAGTTTCACCAATAAACATGCCTTGTGGACCTCCAAACCCTCGGAATGCGGTATTGGAGCTAAGATTTGTTTTACATAAATATCCATAGCATGCAACATTAGGGATGTAATATGAATTTTGGAAGTGGAACATCGCTCTGTCTAGAACCTATAATAAAAAATGAAGTTCTTTATTCATTATTGTCTTATAGTGATACAAAAGGAAATGTAACATCATATACGTTATATATATTACTATTTTATACCATTATTTTAAACTGAATCATTAAATATATACGTAATTTTTTTTTTTATTATTATCATATAAATCATACCGAAGTAGACAAATCCATAGAGCATCCACAATTATTATAAATTTTTACTTCACAGCCAGTTACTTTTCCTTCTTTCGTAAAGGCTGCTTTGTATTTTCCTAAGAATGGATGCCTCTGTCCAGAGATAACCATGTCCTCGTCCCGATCCAACATAGCTCTCACTGGTCTCTTCAATCTAAATTAAATTATTCAAAATATCATATAGTTGTCTCTAGATATATTTTATAACATAATATGAAATAAAAAAAGAATGAAAAAAAAAAGACACTGAAAATCGAAACTTAATACTTGTGTGTACTCTGAAACCTACAATTTCTGAATTTTGTTCTTATACTTTAATTTTTATATCATGTTTGTTGTGTTCTTTATGCCACAAATAAAGAACAGGATTGAAGTCTTTCAAAGGTCGATATGCTAAAAATAGCTAGCTATGGACAGGATTGAGGTCCTTCAAAGATCCTTATGCTAAAAATAGTCCATTTTATTTTTTATTTATTTATTCCTCCTCTACCTTAAGATTCATTGGTGTATTATATTACTATTATTAAACTATATTGTAAAATTTTGGTCTTCTTAGTAAATCCAAAAGTTTTGTAATTGATGAAGACACATAACATCCTAGAGGATTTCTATTGGAGGATTTTCTTACCCATCTTCATGTTTTGCCTCAGAACATAGAAGGTTGTATATTCTAGAAGAATGTACGTAACAGTTCAGGTAATTTGGTAATGGGTGCAGGTTGGGGTTTCCAGGCCTCGCAATAGTTAACCTTGGGAAAATCCACAGTGCCTGATACAGAGACGGCAGAGGTTGACTTCTTCCCATCTAGATCTCCGATTTGAAGTTTTCTGCCAAGAGCAGTCTTTCTTAATTTCCTTGAGTTTTGAGGAATTCAAACCTCATTTATCCCAATGAAGTGAGACAAGCTGAAGTGTCCAATCTTCTCTGGGATGCTCTTGATTATTTTGGCTTGTGGAACATCTTCATGCTGAGCTAAGTTAGCAGCAGCATCATCTTTCTCATTGTCAACGAAACTACAATGCAAGAGCACCCATACGAGGGCTATTTCTTTTTTTTCTTTCATGAATGTCCAATATAATACTTGCCCAAGAAATTGATACATTAAATAATAATTTTAAAAAAAAATTTTATCCCTCATTGAACATGTTAAAAGGTGATTTTATTCATGACTTTTGTTTGCTAGTTCGCGCACCACCTGGAACGTCCTTGCATACCATGGTCTGGAAACCCCTGCTACATTCCATGAAAAATAATTAATAGGATACTCATTAAAATGATAAAGAAATAAGAACATACTTTTTGGCAGCTATAGCAATGGGGAGAGCCAACACAGAAGCACGAGACTCTTTACCACCAAATCCACCTCCCATTCTCTTCACCTTGACAACAATTCTGTTATTAGGGACACCAAGAACATGGCCTACCATGTGCTGAAACAGTACAACCAAATGCAATCATTCATATAAAATAATAATAATAATAATAATAAACAATATTAGTATATAATTAAGAGATTTTAAACTATTAAGTCTCTTAAGTATCAGATTTAGCACATCTCCCATCAATAATTTAAAAAAAGACTAATCAAATAAAGACAGTACATCATTTCAAGACAGTTCCACTTATACAGGAAGCATATATAGTATACGGAATATTATATTATCTCTATTTGGTTAGCCATTTTTTATACTGTTTATAAGTTAGATGAGCAATCTCTGATCAGGATTTATGTGATCTCATCTTTATTTATTCTCACTAAGATTAATTGTTGGGAGAGGGGAGAGCTAACTCAGAAGGTCTGGGAATAAAGATACCTTATAGCAACATAGGAGCTCCTCCTAGAGATGTCGAAAAAATATTGATATACCACTATCCAGCGAATGAAAAGCCAGAAAATTTTGACACTCATTTTACTTGTATACAATCTCTAATCAGTCAGAAAATCATTTGAACTGGGAAAATCCACCCACCCGTTCACAAGATAGAGGAAAAACGAATGAAAAGTCAGAAAATTTTCACCCTTATTTTAATTTTATCTTACTACTAAACACTCAGAAAATTGTTTGAACTGAGAAAATCCACTCACCCATCCACCGTGGTTAATAAATAAACATACAAATAACAAAAAACTTATTGTAATATGTCCCGACTTTTAGACCATTATCAGGGCTAAGAAAAAACAAGATAACCATAGATGTAACAACAGTACCAGTACCAGTAATAATAATAAAAAAGGTTAACAAACAGTATATTAATGTTAATATTAATATTAATGTGAATAATGAGAAAATTGACCGCACCTCAACCAAGATTCTCCTGTACAATATTAATTATATTTATTTTATAATAAATGGATTAAAAAAAAAAAGAATTATTTGGTGGAAAAACCTATTAGATACTCCACCAAAAACTATTTTAGGCTACCATAAGAAATGTTGAACCTGTATTTCAGCAGGATTTTGTGTTGAACAAAATAAGTCCATCTCATCATCTTCATATTTAGGAACAGCTATACAAGCTTGCGTTTCCAGGTAGAAATGTTCTTGGCCTCCGATCTTTACTTCTCCTTCAATAATATTTTTGGTCGTTTTAAAAGCTTCTTCAATATTTCCCTTTTTTATTACTTTTGGAACCTTATTGAAGTATGATCCTTCCCTGATAGCATCCTGGAAATGGCATTGGGTTTTCAAAAGGAACCATTTTTATTATACCTGATTAAAAAAAAAAAAAATTCATACTTCAATGGATATAATGACAGGTTCAAGATCCTCGTACTCAATTTTAACAAGTTTCGAGGCCCTCCTCGCTGTCAACGGATCCTCAGCAACAATTGCTCCGATAACCTGACCATTGGTCAAAACCTGCATTTAAAACAAAAAATATATAATAAATATTTAGGAACACATCAATAAATATAGCTAAACAATATTAGATTATATAATAATTCGTTACCAATTGTATGAAAACTAAGCCATGATGCTAATGCAAGTTCCAAAAAAAAAAAAAAAAAAAAAAAAATGAATCGTAAGAATTTAGATGTAATAAAAAAAAAAAAAATTCAAAGAAGGATTTTCCATGTTTAAAATTTAAATATTTATTATTTTCAAATAAAATGAAACTCGAGCAAAAGAAAATTAAGGTCCTCACTGAAACTTGGCGATAATGGTTTGTTCAACAAGTATTAGTTATAAACAGGAACCGAAATAAACTGTTAACTTTTTTTTTTTTTTTAAATAATTATAACTTTTATTTTTATTTTTGCAGAATAAAAGGTTTATCATAAAATAAAACCTTTTTATTTTAAAACTTTTATTCTTCAAACTTTTAAATAAAATTTCTATCATAACTTATTTTAAAACTGTGGGAAAATTTTTAATAAACATTTATTTCAAATAATGAACAACGAAAAACTTTGATATATTAAAGCAATTTTTTTTTAAACACTTTAGTTTAACTTTAATTAATAATATTTTCCATAAAATATCACTTCCTAAATTGTACCTATAATCACCGATACCCATACTATCCTCAAGCCAGTAACGTTATGTAATCTTTCTGATTATATATTTAATATAAACATTAGATATCAGGAACTGAAATAATCTTAGCTATCTTGAGATATCTGCACATTAATAAATAACAAACAAATAACTCCGAGCTATAAACTTAATCTAAGCCAGCTATTTATTTATATACATTGCAGTAGAAATCATGGAAAGGATATTAACTTTTTTTCCTTAAAATTTTTTTAATACATCCCAATAAAAAAAAGGTTAGATAAAACTTAGTAAAACAAGAACTTTTAATTAAATTTTTTTAAGAAAACTTTTAAATATATATATTTTTTTTAAATATGTAGATATCCCAAAAGAATTTGTTTTTTTAACCAAAAGCTTAATTAGATCAGCACTGAAGAAAACAAACTTAAAGAGCTGAAACATACAGTACTTCCTTGAAAATCATCAATTCAAAATAGCAGACGACAAGACTCTGAATTAAACTCAATATTTATACGACTCACTCATCAATATTTGCTGGCTTGAACAATCTGTACAAAGTGCAACGCACATAGGACTATTAAACATTTAGACTGCAGGCAGTTGATAGGAGTCAATCTTCCATGACATTTAACAATCTCATTATAAATGACAATATTGAGTATATTGTAGTAATTTCCTTCTAATGACAATTAAAATATTTGAAAGGCCTGCCATAAAAGCCATAAGTTCAAGAAGTTTGACTAGAAGCAAACCCTGCTTCTAATTAATTTTAAATTAAATTTCATACATCTAGTACTAACTAACCAAGTAGGAACAAAATATATGTGCATATAAAGCAATAAAAGATTCATAAACAAAGGATGAGTGATTAATTTTTATACCTTTTCAGAAGCAAATATTTCTTCATCTTGGAATATTGCCCCAAATATGTTGTGCTCAGGAGGAATATCTTTTGCAGATATAAAGGTAATAGCTCCAGGTACTGCTAGCGCTTCAGTGGGATCTACAGAAACTAACTTAGCATGAGGGCGAGTACTTAGAACAAGATTAAGATAGCACTCGTTTTCGAATTTTGGCACATCGTCACAGTAAATAGCTTCTCCTAAATAAAAAAAATATATACGTTTTTCTGTAAATAGTAACAATAAATAAAACAAATGGTAGAAATAGGTACACATATACATATTTTTTAATTTTAATGGCTTTGACAGGGTGCCCAGTGATACAGTATGAAAAAATTCAAGTATAATTAATAAATTTCAAAGCTGTGAACTGTAAAATTCAAGGCATTTTTCATCAATTTATTGGATTTAATTTAAAACAAAATTGGAAACATAAAATGTTGTATTTGGTCAGCTTATGATAAAATATACAATTCTGACTTGAGAATGAATTTGAATAATTATAAAGGTTGTATTCCTGTTTGATAATGAAAAATTGTTACCTAACTTCTTACACTGAGGGCTCAATGGATCGAAAAAAACAAAAAAAAACTAGAAAATATACTACAAAAACAATTTTAAGTGTAAATAAATAAAATTTACGAACTGGAATAAGTTTCACAACAATTTTATTCATGAACTTATTTTACATAACAAAATAATCATAATTACAGGAATAAAATGAATCTTAGCAACCCCCTATCCTTGTCACGACAAGGGTGAAGGGCGAACCGGCGAATATATTTTAAGAGGAGTGTAATCGGTTGAAATTGAAACTCGGAGCTGTTTGGAGCTAATACATTATTTTACCCTTCCATAATATCCCTAATTCACTTAGCGACCAGGTTAGATTAGACAGAAAGAATGAGCATGCATTCCAGAGAGAGGTAATGACGAGCAAAGTTAATGGGAAGAGGACTTTTCTAGCTTTCATGTAATTAGTGATTAGAAAGGAGAACCACTACATCAATCTTCTTCTCAATATGTTATACACTTGTTGCTTAGTCTAGATCGAAAAATGCAATTATTAGATTAAAAACTAAAATTTCCTGATGATTGGTTGTTTTTTTAGCATAATTCCCAATATTCAAGGAATTCAAGGTTGCTGGACACCCTGTTTGCTTATATGTATCTTAACCAACCTGTTGCTTGTTTAAAAGCGGATTTATGGACTATTGGTCTACCAACCATATCACTTTTCTTTTGTTCTGATGGTATCTAAAAAAAAAAAAAAAAAATAGCAAAATAAATCAAAAGCAATTAATTTAGAAAAATTAATTAAAAATTGAATTATCAATAAAATAAGAGATACCTTGGTAAAATATTGTGAGCTTTGAGGAGTCAGAGAATGAAATTGGTCTTTTCCACTGAGATAGTTATTGGGGAGCTTGTTTGAAAATCCACTTTCTTCAAGTATTTGACTCAAGTATAGGTAGAATTTGAAGAATAAGCTGCAAGTAAAATTTAAATAAAATAATAATAGCATTATTTGAGATTGCTCGATAAATATCTGTACCTCGGAGGTATTCGACACCAGGCTCATTTTTTACCAATTTAGCATTATTACACATTTGTATTTAACTTTTTACTTCCTTGTACGAAGTAAAGGAAGTATTGTAATTGCGAACATTTTCGAATTTCAGATTTCGACGGAGATATCCATATTGGCCATCCCTGAATCCATTTTGACTAGTTTCGTCATGGCATCTATACGTACGTTTGTATTTCGCATAACTCAAAAACGGTTAGCTGTAGAAAGTTACAATTTTGTATTTAGGATTGTTGTAAAATCTAGTTGTGAACCTCCCTTTTTGGTCACTGCTTGATTATCGGAAGTGGTACTTTACTTGAAGGTCATAATTGATTTACATCAAAAATTATATTAAAATATTACACAAAACTTGTCAAATTTAGTATTTATAATTTATATATCAATTTAAACAACATACTAGATTTTGGTCTAAATTGAAAAACCGAAAGCGGTAGTTTACTTGAAGGTCATATTAGACTTTCATCAAAAATTATATTAAAGTATAACGTAAAACATCTCAAATTTGGTAAATAGGACTTTTATATCGATATAAATGTATTTAATAGATTTTGGTAAAAATTTGTGAGCAGAAAAGGGTACTTTACTTGAAGGTCATAATAAGCTTACATCAAAAATTTTATTTAAATTAAAAGAGAAATCATATGTTCCAGTAATAAAGGTTACTAACGCAATTTGGTTTCCAATCCAATTGAACATTTTTATTACTTGTTTTAAGTGTTAAAATAGAATGTAAAATACTGGTTTTCCTCCCCATTTTTTACGGAAATGTGACGTAGTGTCCAATACCTCAGAGGTACAGATATATCATAATTAATGTGATAAAATTAATAGCGATACCAAAGTTATTAAACCCTCCAGTACACTCTATGCAGAAGATAACATCCAGAGAAGATTTGTATTTAACTTTTACTTCCTTGTACGAAGTAAAGGAAGTATTGTAATCATGAAAATTTTTGAATTTCAGATTTCTAAGAGTTCCAAAACAAATTATGAACTTTTTGTTATAATTTCAATAGCAAAATTAATTAATTTTATAAATCATAACAATTTAAGAAGATGAATGTTATTTATGGAACATTTTTCAATTTAGAGTTTAGCAGAAAGGAGATTTTGAGTCTTATCCTATCCTTCATAGGCTGAAGAGCCCTGATGAAAATCAATAATGTGGGTCAAAACATCAGCATAAAATAAATAGTTACAACAATTTAATTTTATTCTTGACTGCCACCTGGACCATCTCCTTACCAATATACCCTACAGTCAATTATCAATATTCAAAATTAAAAAGTTTACATTTTGCACACCCAGAATGAAAGAGGCACAACTCAAAAAATGTGTTTTTTGTTAGTTCAGTGCGAGAAGAAACCAGCATAAACTTTTCTGTTTGATATAATCCACTTAAACCTTGAACTGAAGATGAATGTAAAACATTCAAAATTAGTTTTCAATAAAACAAAATTATAGAAGTGGCAAATAATTTATCAATCCCTAATTAAATGTGTTTTTGTTGGAACTAACATTAGACAAAGCCAAATAAAATACCAACATGTATTTGATTTCTTGTCTTAATTAAATTCATAATTCATAAATGTTTTATAATACTAATTTATATTGCATTTAATTTAATGTGTATAATAATACCAAATTGTATTTTGAATTGCTTATTTTTGAAATTTTTGTGTGTTATTAGAACTGTATAACATTCGAAACTAGTTTTCAATAAAAACAAAATTATAGAAGTGGCAAATAATTTATCAATCCCTAATTAGACAAAGCTTAAGTCCCCAAGGTTGTTTCTTTTAATGCACGTTGTTGGTAGATCACCTATTGTGCCTGTTAGTATGGCCTTATATTTGAGGCCTGCCCTTATATCTGGCTGTTATTTGGGATGACAGGGTTTCAATTATTAAAATTTCTGTTATTAGTAATTGAGAGTTGTGTCTCTTCCATTGTGGATGTGCTATTTATAAATTTAAAACCATTAATATATTTCGATGAAATAAATAATCGGGATATAGTCATGTGAGCAATCATTAGGACTGAAATTAAATCAAAGATACAAGAAATTTAAGAATATGTACAGTAAAAAATTCAAATAATAAAGGTGAAATACAGATAACTTAGTATTAAAAATATGAATAATACTATAATACAGCTAATAACAATGTAATAGTAATATAAAATACAAAAATAACTAAGCTGAAACGTCGGCTTATACAATAAAAGCCGAAACGTCGGTTTGTGCAATAAAAAATATACTTTGCTGACTGCATCCCGATTATTTACTTCATCATAATAACATCAGAGTCGATCAACAACTGCCCGTTGACCTCTTACCTTTATCCCACCCATCGCTTCCAATGTTCCTTCTTATCCTATTCCCTTACTCCTGAATTTCCTAATACGTAACAATTAAGTTTTCTTTTCATTTCCTCTTCCTCCTTGTTTCTATCCTTCTTCTTCTTTCTTCACCACAGGATTTTGACCTATAGGATTTTGACCTATTTTTGTTTTTGGGCTTACATTACTTTATATTTTACTCCTTCATTTTAAAATTATTTTAATTACAAAAATGTCAACTTTTTTAGCATCATTATCATCTTTTACAAAACTTGTCACATCATAATTACCTCTATATGCTTTACATATTCCCAAATCTTCATATTAGTTGTCTTTTTAATTAATAGGTTTCATATATTTTACTATCCCCTGTGTAAATAATGCATTATTTTAATTTCAATTAATTTTTATATAATTATTATTTTCATTAGTCACTTGTATTATGTACTTTATTGGTTCATGTATTTCATAATCTTTCCTTCACTCTTTTCACTTTACAATTTTAACAATATATAGTGTCATATTTTTCTTTTTATACTTCATACTTTTTTATCTTACTTGTAATTTCTGTTTTTTATCATTTTTCACTGTTACTGGTACTGCCTCTGTCGTTTTCAATGTTGTTATATTGTTTTTTCTTTTAGCTCTGATGATGGCCTAAAAATTAGGGCGAAACGCTGGCACAAAATAAATAAGTATTACTTATTAAAGTGTTAGTTTTTCCGCACCCCCTCGACCAACTTCTTACTTAAATAATATATTTATTTTAGATAAAATCAGTGGATGAAAACAACAGGTAAACAAGGCCAATCAAATGGCACTTGGAATAAAATACAAAATAGTAAAGTTCAAAGAGAGAATACCTTAGCGTGAGTGATCTTCTGTATGAAATCATTCCACCTGGTGCTTCTGGACTGAGGGGCAATTCCGACATCAGGAATTCATAAGCTTCGTTTAGCATCGATTCATTCCACTCCCTGAAAATTTATAATAAATTAAAAAAACACAAAATTCTGTGTCTAATGAGTACAACGACATAATAATTTTGTTAAGTGGTGTGATCAAAAACAACGATTTTGTCAAAAACAGAGACGTAGTACTATATACAAGTCTGCAGTTTGGAAATTAGTTCTAAGAGAAAAATTCAAAATATAAAAGTTGAAGGGCATCAAATTCTGTCTCCATTGAGCATAAAAAAATTTAAATTTGGTCACCCATCTCGAAATTGGCAATCTCCTTGAACTGAGTAAATAAGAGCACTTAAACCAATAAATGACATCTAATGATAAATTTAAAATTTTCAATGACATACTTTCCCGTTATCAATGATGCTGTTTTCTTGACTAAGATTGTGGTTGGTGCCATACCACCATAGGCAATATTGATGTTTGTTATTTTGTTTCCATTTAAAGTGACATTGAATGCGGCATTCACGATTGCAATATCGTCATCTCTCCTCTTAGCCTGTTTATAGGCTTTGAAAAATTGATTCTAAAAATATGAAAAAAAAAATTGTTTTATAAATAAACTAATTAAAACTGAAAAATATATAAATGTATATTAAAATGAAATAATATTACAAAGCCTATAATATTATAATTGATAGTCCTTAGAGGTAATTTTTTATGCATAGAGGAGTTTTCTGAGACTGTTAAGAGAAATAGACAGACGAAATTGATCAACATACATAAGATACAAAAATATAGCCTAATAGCAGTGTTGGGCCTTATTCGAATAATTTTTTATTTAACTAAAGAAAAATGAAGAAATTTTGTATTTGTTAATTGTATACAATTGATTTATTTGTTATTTGTTATTCGACAGATAATCTGAGTTATCCATTAGCTAATATCCATTATTCGTTATTTAAAATTCATTTGATTGAAGTAAAATTATCAGGAAAATTTCCCGACTTTTCGTTCGTTTGTCCTCTTTTATCTCATGAACGGGTGAGTGGATTTTCTCTGTTCAAACAATTTTCTGACTGTTTAGTGGTAAGATAAAAGTAAAATGAGTGTGAAAATTTTCCGACTTTTCATTCATTTTTCCTCATATATCTTGTGAACGGGTGGATGGATTTTTCCAGTTCAAATGATTTTCTGACTGTTTAGAGATTGTATACAAGTAAAATGAGTGTCAAAATTTTGCAGCTTTTCATTCGCTTTTTCTTTTTATCTCGTGTACGGTTGAATGTATTTTCTCTGTTTACACGATTTTCCGACTGTTTATTGGTAAGATAAAAGCAAAATGAGTGTGAAAATCTTCCGACTTTTCATTCGCTTTTCCTCTTCTATTTTGTAAATGTGCAAATGGATTTTCTCTGTTCAAATGATTTTCCGACTCTTTAAAGGTAGATTAAAAGGCAAAATGAGTGTAAAGATTTTCCGACTTTTCATTCGCTTTTCCTTTTATGTCTCCTGAGCGGGCGAATGGATTTTCATAGTACAAACGATTTTTCAACTATTTAGAGGTGGATATAAGAGGAAAAATGAATGAAAAGTCGGAAAATTATCACATTCGTTTTTATGTTTTTCTACCTGTAAATAGGCAGAAAGCCCATTCATGAGATATAAGAGGAAAAGCAAATAAACAGTTAACCCGAATAATTTCTGCAATTTTTCCAATTGCCACAAGGTATACTGTCAATGTCTATAGAAGGGCACTGCTTCACTGCCACACTATCTCACTGTCGGGACAATACTAGCAGTGATATAAAACTGTCAACATGTAAAAAAGTCTTTAGTGAAAGAATTACTTGCATTCAGTCGTAAGTTCAACTTAGCTCTTGACTAATCCTATCCTACCTATTTAATGTTATCCATCGATCTTGAAATAAATAGGTCTCAACCTAATGTAAGCTCTAAAATAAAATGAATCATAAAACAAAAAACTAATAATAAGAATACTCATAATCTCTCAGTTAGCATACTAAATCATGCTATAAGTCGAGTTTTCACAATAGCAAACAAATCAAATAACAGGGTCAGTTTTACAGACCTTAATGTATACTAAATGCAGTGTCATTCTCCTAAATAGCCAGCACATTATTTTGTCAACTCACAGGTATCAGACTGCATGTGGTTTCAAAGTATCTTCAAAGTGAAAGAATTACTTGCATTCAGTCGTAAGTTCAACTTAGCTCTTGACTAATCCTATCCTACCTATTTAATGTTATCCATCGATCTTGAAATAAATAGGTCTCAACCTAATGTAAGCTCTAAAATAAAATGAATCATAAAACAAAAAACTAATAATAAGAATACTCATAATCTCTCAGTTAGCATACTAAATCATGCTATAAGTCGAGTTTTCACAATAGCAAACAAATCAAATAACAGGGTCAGTTTTACAGACCTTAATGTATACTAAATGCAGTGTCATTCTCCTAAATAGCCAGCACATTATTTTGTCAACTCACAGGTATCAGACTGCATGTGGTTTCAAAGTATCAAGTGGTTATTTGTTAACTTGTTTTAGATTTTTTTTCAATTTAATTATTTTTCTTCATTTTAAAATTAAAAACGTTATAAGGAAATGTGATTTTTGAAGTGAAGGTTTCATAATAACAAGGTTAGTAAAATAAAATAAAGTTGCACCATCTTAGCACAGACAGCACCACCATATCTATTTAACAAGATACAAAAACACTAGCCCTCATAATTCTGAATTTAGCATGCTAAATAAGATCGTGAGTACCTGCAGTATTATTTATCAAACAATAACATTACAAAGGTTATATATATATATATATATATATATATATATATATATATGAATTAATTACCTTTTCTGTAAAAGGAATGGAAACAGACAATAAAATTTCATCCTCTTTAACTATGTTCCTTCTGTAGCCGGTCCAAAAATTGTGATCCATCGGAACAATCCTTCTTCCATTATCTAATTAATAACAAGGCATGAATAACTTAATTAATGAAAGCAACATAAAAAAATAAGATAAAAATTAGTATTAATATAGTATTGGAAGATTACAAAACAAAACCTTTAGTCTCTCCAACAACAGTAAATAGCTAACCAGTCAATGTTTCGACAATTCAGGACTCATCAGGACAAGAAAAGATAAAATAAACCAGGAAAGAAAAAAATAAGATCACATAAATGCGAAACAGTAATAGCGTATCTCACATCAGCAGTCTAAAAAAATATAAACTTTTTAGATTATTGATGTGAGACGCGCTGAAAAAAAAAAAATCGAAAGCCAATAAATTGGGCGAGTGTGTGGGCCAAAGATTATTGAAAAATTATTGATATGGAATTTTACGGTAAATATAATGTTTCTAATTTTTTTTTTTTTATGTTAGGCCAAATGGCTATTCTTTTACTTTATATTTATCCATGAAAAATTAATTTAAAAAAAATTGTTTATTAAATAATTTAATTTTTGAATCATCCAATTAGCCTAAAGAAAAATTTTCTACATAAAATTATTGACTATTGCCAATTAAAATTATCTATTCCTCAGATTTGATTGTTTCAGTCTAAGTTCCAGAGAGATATTTAGAAGAAAATGTCTGTGAAATAAATAAAATTGACTACCTTTGCTAATTAATTCTAGCTCACACGCGCCAGCCATGAATATAGGATTGAGATCAGAAATAGGACTTCCTGTCATGATGTTTCCTCCGACAGTCTGAAAAAAATATGAGAATATCAAATCATTGTGAGGTCAATAAGACAATAGAAATTAATGAACATTAAACAAAATAAAAAATATATATGCATAAAAGGATGAAATAGCTAGGTATGTTACAAGGATGAATGATAAAAGAGTAGCAAATAAAGCATAAAAAAAATGTCCCAGATGGGGGCACGTGGGAGGCCAAGGTGTCGATAAAGAAATGGTGTAATGCAGGATCTTTGGTAATTGAAGATCTGTCTGAGATGGTTGGCATTGTCGAGCAGGCCAAGGGCAGCTTTGTGCCCCTGAATAAATAAAGGATTAATGAAGAAGAAGTAAAAGTTAACAGATTAAGCTGTGCAGGACACATAGCTAGAATGATGGACACTGAGATATAAATCCTCCTAGATAAACAAATCCATGCCAAAAGAAGAATAGCTAAGTGAACATTTATACATGCTGATGGAGAGACCATGTTCAGATTATCTTAGGCTTCTGCGATTGGAGAGCATATTCCTAGAGTAGTAGTGATATGGAGGAAGATTATAACATGGTACCAATAGTTGAAAAAGCTAAGCATGTCTTAGGACACATGAATCAAAATATCATAAGCCTTTATAGCCGTAATTCTAATTTAAAAAAATATTGTCATAGTCAGCAATTAATAAAAATTCTTACCCCAGTATTTCGAATTTGTTTTCCAGCGAACCAATGCAACATATCAGTGATTGCCTTAAAAATCCTTGTTTGTTCAGCTGTAAATATAAAACAGTCATAAACAGCAAAATTCCAAATATAATTAAATAAGCTAGAATAATATTAAGAAAATAACACTACTAATTTAGGCATTGTTGGTATATCAGCTATTGTTTGGATAATGTTCTTCAGATTGTGTATACAATGGATAGCCTTGTTCTATAAATGAAGTTTGTTTGGGATCAGTTTTATCGAATACATTCATGATATTGCTTTATTATTTGTTATCTGTTGAGAAACTTAAACAAGCATAATAAATCACCTTAATAATACTGATAAACTAATTACATTTTGATCATATTTAGAATCAACACACAATAGGAATGAAAACAGTTTATTTTCATTATTATTATTGCGGCGCAACAACCTGGTGACAGGTCTTGGCCTCCACCAACCGCCTTCGCCAATCGTCATGATCCTGTTGTCATCCAATTCCTGACACCAAGGATGTCCCTCGAGCCAGTCACTACTCCCTCGGTCCACCTCAGCTTAGACCTGCCTCTTTTCCTATTCCCATGGAGCGTCTCTATAAGCATTATCTTTGATGTTTCATTTTCTTCCATCCATGCCAGATGTCCCGCTCATCGCAATCTGCCTAATTTTAAAATCTGGATGATGTCAGGCTCTATAAACGCTTGTTATATTTCCTTGTTAGTCTGTCTTCTCCAAATCCTGGAGGATCTTTCTTTCGAAGTTAAGCAGATCTTGTTCATTGGCTTTTGTCAGAGTATAAGTTTCTGAGCCATGTAGCACAACAGGACGAATCAGGGTTCCATACAGATACAGTTTAGTCTGTCTAGATAGAATGTGGCCAATGAACTGTTTTCTTAGCCAAAGTAACATCGGTTGGCAGGGATGATTCTCCTCCTCATCTCAGCTCTCCCATCATTATCTTGGATTACCAAGGAGCCCAGGAGCCCAGGTACACAAAATCTTGGACCTTTTCAAAACTGAACTCTTCAAAGTCTACACTCTCATTCAGACCAGGCACTTCCCCTGTCACAAGGTACTTCGTTTTCAGTCTCATGACCGGTACCACTACTGCTAAAAAAGCCTCCTTAATTGTTTGAAAGGAGCATTCAGTGATGTCTATGTTATTGGCATAGGCTTAGGGTTGAACCAGCCGATTAAAAATGGTGCCTCCAACCTGAATACCGGAATCTCTCACTGCATTTTCTGAACTCTTCTGAGATATCTCCACCAACTCGGACTGAGAACATGACTGTTATCGTTAGCTTTATCAGTCGTATAAGCTTTCCTGGAATCTGCAACTCTTCCATGGCTTGATAGAATCCTTCCCTATTGGCACTATTATATGCCGACTTGAAGTCAACAAAGAGTTGATGTGTCTTTATATTATATTCGTGCCCTCTCTCCAAGATAGTCCTGAGGCTGAAAATTTGGTCAGTAGTGGATTTACGTCTGAAGCTGGCCTGGGAATGTCCTATAACTGTATCAGCATATGCTAGGAGGCACTGAAACAAGATGTTTGAAAGGAAGGTTTTAACCTGTGGGCAATAAGGATATTCCTCTATAGTTGGTTCACCCAAGGCATTCACCCTTTTTATGTGCAGGGTGAATTATAGACCTACTCCATCCAGAGGGCATCACCTCTTCTGTCAATACAGACCGGTGTAGATTCTGAAGAGCCTTCACCGCCTCACTTCCTCCATAGGAAGTGCAGGAATTCCATCATGGCCAGAGGGCTTATGGTTCTTGGTTTATTTTAATAATTTTGACAAACATTCATATCTCTCTCTATACAATATATGTCAAAACATCAATGGAAAAAAAAGAAAGAATAAAAGTTAATTACTATAATGCCATCATAAGCTAAAAGGTCCTAACTCCAAACCATTTTTTTAAATACATCCATTACATTAAATACATACCCAAATTTATGTAAAAACTAAACCTTTTCATGATGTTAGAAAGCCCAAAACCAATGATTAGGATCTAACCATTGGATTTAGGACTTTCTAACATCATAATAAGGTGTAGTTTTTACAGCAATTCAGGTGCAATGTATGATATTTAAGATTTATTTAAACAATGATTTGGAGTTAGGTCCTTTTAGCTTATTACGGAATTATAATAGAATGCACTTATTAAATAAGGCTCTTGAATGGAATAATCTCTTCATATTTTTTTTTACACTTTATTCTTTTAAATAAAACGTTTTAGATGTCTATACGTCCGTTTTCAAGTTAAAAATTTATTGTCATACTATGTCATTTTTCCTTCAGCAACTTAGAAATATCGTCATATAGTAAAAAATAGTACTTTTATTAATTTATTTCCGCATAAAATCATTTTTATTCATCAATTTGTAATTTTCTTAATTGTATGGCCATTTTCTTTTAATTCTATCTGATTGACTGTCCAGCAATGGCCTTATTTAACAGTAAAATTTGAGAAACCCTTTGCTATGAAAAAAGCTACTATATCGAAAAATTCAAATTATTTACATAGAAAAGGAAGTAAACCATGCAATTAATTATAAGGAGATTTGCAATATTAATTAACAAAACTGCAGATTATGAGGATGTAAGAAAACTAGCCAAATTAACAATTAAAAAAGATTGTAGAAGGAAAAACTTTCATAGTATGACTAACAGATTTATAACTTGAAAATGAACGCATAGACGTCTGTTATATTCTATTTAGAAGAATTAAGCATATAATAAATTATGAAGGCATTATAAATATTTTTAGTGGCCTTATTTGACAATAAAATTGAGGAACCCTTCACTAAGAAAAATACTAATTATACTGAAGAATACATATGGGATGTAAGTTTTATTTACTATGACAAAGTGCCTTTCAAAATTTATGCAAGTTAATAAAGATTATATTTTCTTTGATATAATTAAAGTATAGAAAAACAAGTGAAAACTAAAAGTTCAAATAAATGAAATAATCTATCATTAATTTTATTTATGGTTTCGATGAGATCACGCCATAAGTTTTAGTAAACATTTTATTTTCATATTTTTGCATTTTTAGAAAATGCAGAATGTTTATTTTCTATACTTACATGGCATAGTTTTCATTTGTAGTAGAAGAGCTTTCTCCATCTCGGAAAGAGTAACAGCAGCGCCAACCTTAATTTTACCATTCTCCACTGATACTTCTGTAAGTTCTTTAATTTGATTCGGCATAATTAGAACAGGATACAAAAAGTTTTTGAACTTTACTTCAACACCTTGAAAAAAAAATTACATTGTAAGTCTTCAGGTCACCAAAAATACAATCATATAAAAATTTCAAAATGAATTCTCACAAATATAATTTGAATGAATGAAAAATATTAGATGTCAAGGGAAAACTTTGTTAAAACGTTGACTGCCGGGGCTGTAACCCTCCTGTATACCACCTTGTGTTTCGGGGCCCTAGTAGATATGGCTCACGCGATTTCAATTTCAAAGTTTCTTCCTCCCTACCCCTTGTTTGTTTTAATGTAAAAAAGTTAAAAATATATATCAAATATAAATTAATAATATTAATTAATATTTATAAACAAATAAATTAGTATTAATATTTAGATATAAATATAAATACTTAATACAAAAAAGTAAAGAAAATAGAGTGACATACGACAGCCAATAGGTGCAATACAAAAAATAAAAAACACCTTCAAAAAAACCATTTAAAAAAATTGAAAATGTCTGTGCCATTGTTTTAAAAATTTATAGAGGACCAGACTGAACCACTAAGATCTAACCCATAATAGCATTTAAATAGGAAGCAGTAGTAGGAGATAAAAATACATCTTTTTTGGAATAACTAATGAACAAATCCTTGGTAAAAGACAAAGATCATAAAAGTGAAAATAATAAATAAAAGTGATAATAAGAAAAATGAAAATAGTACCTAGAGTTCAAATGTATCTAAAAATTTCAGTAAATTCTTTTATATTCTAAAATATATTATTTCAGAATAACTTTCATTAGTCATACGATGTTTATAGATATATTTAATACAATAATTTAAAACTAACCAACTTCTGTGTTGCCATTAACAATTTTCGCTGATGGAAACGACTTTTTCAAATCTAGAAATTGTTCTAAAGTTACAGGTCTGTACCAAGTGACTTTGGGTCCTTTTATATTGATATACTGTCTGTCATATTCATCGCTTACCTGCAAAATTATTCTTAGTAATATGATCAAATTAAAACCATTAAATAAATAAACTAATTTTCAAAGGAAAAAAAGTAAACAGGTTTCCTTGGAAACAACATGCATGGTCACGTAATTTAAAAAAATATATTTCTCCTACTAATCGAAAGATTATAAATATAGTCAATGTGTATTTATGTGCATGTTATGTACTAATAATAATCTTTATTCATGGCATCAGGACGTTTCAGACGTTCCGTCCACTTTCAAGTCTAAAACGCTAATCAAATTTTCATTTTTCACACTTATCAGAATTAATCTAATTCTTTTTGATATTATTCATTTATATATTTACACTATAAAATAATTATACTAATTATTTATTACTTAAATTATCCTCACATTAATCTACCATAGATTATTTAAACTTTTTTTAAATTATCTATAATATTAATTATCGTAATGTAATTGATTTTTTACCTTGTGCACAGACTAGATGTCAATATAGTTAAAAATTAATCAAAGAACCTTGCCCATTTTCCAATTATATCATGATATTTTCCTTTCTATTTTTATTCATCATGTTATTATAATTATGATAATTTGGCAGTTTTTCATTTGAAAAAAGTTTAAATAATCCTATTCGCAAAAATTAATTTTTGTTTTTATATTGTAATCACATTTTTTTAGCACATTTTATTTTATTTTTCAGCTCCTAGGGTAGAGTCACAAAAAATTTATTTATTAAAATCGTGGAGAGACACACTGTAATCACATCAGTTTTAGTGCAATTTATATCAAGTTTAAACTAAAAAAATTACTGGAGTATTCAAAAGTATTTTACATACTTTATAACTAAATATCTATCAACTGAGTTCCGAAAAAGACATTAAATATAAAACTATAAAAACATTAAAAAAAAAATTATATATAAAGGATGTGGGGGAAAATCAGTATAACTCCATACTTTTCAATTTTGTAATTTTGGCATAATATTGAAATTTTAAGAAAGACGAATCGAATAGTGTGTGTAGTTCCGGGAGGTATTTAGACTGTATTGAGAGAAAAACAATATAATCTTGTTCTTCTGAAAACCTTGATGAATGGAGTCACTGTTTTCTCCTGTACCCTTCATATGAAACTTACAGCCAGCTCAGGAGGAAATATAGGTTCTTGAGTAGGATCGTAGGGTATAAAAGAAGATGAATCAAACAGCTTCGAAGAACCACTGCTACCATTAACAATTTCTGTTTCAGTTCCATTTGTTACTGGTTTCTTATTCTTACAGCATTTCTCTCCTAACCCACAAGTGCCATTGGCGGCAATGCGCTGCAGCTGTTCATATTCTTCGGTAAAAGTCTTATATCCTTCTATTATCGGTCTATATCCAGTACAACGGCATAGATTTCCTGAAAAATTACAATTTAATGAATTTCTCGATGGTAAAATGTTTTACTAGAAAATAAATACAATAAAAATTTACTATTTTGCAATAATAATATAAAGTAGAATTTCTAGGAGTTCTAGTCATCATTGGAATTATACTATCTGTAGATGGAATACAGAACCTGACAAATCACATATGTAAGACTCTTATTTGAATAGTAAATTTTCAGTTTTGAAAACTGGATGAAATGAAAGGTTCAGAGGAACTCAAGGCTTTGATTATGGAATCTTAAAAAGTAATTTAATAACAATATTTGTCTGATTTAAGATTCACCCAAAATCAGCGCTCATGAGAAGGGAGGAGCAGGGGTTGCAGCCTCGGTGCCCGGTCCCGGAAGGGCTGTATCTCTTCCCTCCACTAAATCTGGAGGCAAGGCAAATACCCTCCGTTTGTGGTTACCTTTCTGTGATGTTGATGTTATAAGGTTAATAATGTTATCTTCTCTGATCGTTGTGGTTCGTTGGAACGCCCTTGGACACTAGGCCATCCTATCTTAATCTCACTTCTATCCGCTCAACTACTGTTACCCTATTTTGTATATGCATTACTTGAGACCTTCTGGTATCTCCTATCACCCTCACCTCGACATCTTCAATAGATTTTTCCTAAATACAGAATTGAATCTAAGAGAGCCATATCAAGAATACGATATTTCATTATGATGCAATATCTTTATGATGAAAGAAATCAGAGTTTAAGATGGTCAACTCATAGCCCTAACTTAAATCCAACAAAAGATTTCTGCAATGAGCTTGGCAGAGGTGTGATAAGAATATACTATCCTGGTGGCTTACAGTAATTAATAACAGCTTTTGTCGAGGATATCATGGTAAGTATTAGCATAAAAATTATTAGAAGAACAGATAAACAAGGAGAGGTAATATCCATTATTGTAGGTACATATTCTTTAAAATAATAATGTGTTATTTTTTAAATTGTACTATTTTTGTTATATTACACAGTTTATTAATATGTTATAATTATCAAATTGAATTTACAAGTGATCATACACACCTTGGAAAGCGATTTCTAAATCTTTCATATTAGGCTTGCCAGGTAAAGACCTTAGAAGACTGTACATAGACATGACAATACCAGGAGTACAGAAACCACATTGTGAACCATGTGCTTTGGCTATCCTTTCTTGAACTGGGTGCAGTTTGGTCTCGACACTTCCAATACCTTCAACGGTGGTAACTGCAGTGCCATGCACCGCACAAACTGGGGTAAGGCATGCATTAACAGCCAAATGACTAAAAGCTAAGGATTGTCACAACGCACAATGATAAAATTAATTAATACTCATAAAAATAATTTGTCTACTTTAAAAATAATAGTTATAGAGTAGGAGGATTATACTTGAAAAAGCAGTGGTATAAGAAAATTACATTAATTATATCTTTAAAAATATTAACTACATATGTAAATAAGTATTATATTTTCTTGGTTTCAGTAGTTGCATGGTTGAAAGGTGTCTCCTACAAGTAATTTTTTAAATATTATTTACCTCCCATTAGCCCCACCATTCTTTTTCTTCCGGTATCTTTATCTACTATAGGAAGCTAAAATGTTTTAGTTTACTTTGGCATTCAACAAAGAAAAATATCCACCTCAAATTAATTTGGTTGACAACTACCTCACACAAGTGATTTTTTGTTCAATAATTTGAATTTTATATTTATTATTTGAGTAGCAGAAATCACCGAATTGCTAATTTTGTGGTATTTATGTGTTAAATCCTTCCAAGAGGAAAAAAAATGATTTGCTAAACCACATTTTGTTTATTTTCAATTTTGATATTCTAGATTATCAAGTCACAAACTTGCTATATACCCTAAAATTTGGCTGTGAATAAGCCAGCTAATACAGCATCAAAACATTTGCACTAATAGATGCTAAAATGGTTCATATATTCAACTTGGTATGTTGGTATTTAGCTGGAGGGACCATACCTGTCAAGTAATTCTCCAATGGACACTTTATTGAGATTACTGGAATAAGTAAAATGCTCCCATAGAAATATAACTGGAGACAATTAGTTCAGCATTATTCCAATGGCCAAAAAAATGCTAGAAACCAAAGGGCTCACTTATGAAGCTCTTACAATAAATTTCTCTAATTATTTTGTGACTGGTTTTATTTATAAACCTTTTCTGACATTAAAAAAAAGTAAAAAATTAATAACTATGCAATTAAATTAATTATAGGACAGTAAAAAGAAACAAAAATTGTTGGATGACATTGGCCAACCATTTGACTTTTCGTGTAAGTATTCGGACCGATTATTGCAGTGTTAAACAGCTATGGATATTACGTAAAGTAGTATTAATCGTTTTTTAAAAATTATTTTCACGAGGCAACAAAGTTGCTTTAGGAAGGTATATTGCATTATTTTTCTTCATTCTTGCCAATGTAAAGCTCTTCCGATGATCTAGACAACTCCTGTAACCCCCTTCTCAACATGATTAATTAAATAACTACTTACTTTATAAACTTAATTTTTTTATTTAAATACATGTAAGCATAAAATTATAATTAAATACCAGAGTAAAAGGATACATTGTCTCATTCTTTCTTCGATCCTTTTTTGATATCATTACTGTGCAAGCTCCACATCCTCCTTCGGCACAGCCTAATTTTGTACCAGTCAGGCGTACTATTATTTAAATGTTAAGGATAATTTAAAAAGAAAATAATTAAAAATTAAATAAATTAATTTTTAAACCATAAAAGTGATACAGCGATACCTGGTTTAGAGAAAGTCTAAGGATTAACTACTTATTTTCACTGTGTTATTTCCTTTGAGAAGGTTTTAACTGCTTTTTGAGTTAACAGTGATAAAAATAGCAAGTTAACTGTCTTGAACAGTATGAACATAAACAATATCAACAAGATACTTGAAACTGTTTAAGCTAACTGCTATTAAATACTAGATTAAAATTCTTAGTAATGGAATAGCAGCTATTAAACAATATATTATTCAACAACTCTTGTATTGTTTATGAAATACATAGTGTTATATCAAAGTTTAATTTTCTAAATCACTTTTTTTTTCAGGAATTTTTTAAAGATAAAATTAGATAATCTGATTAATTTGTTAGGATGGTATCTTCAATATATAAGATATATGAATAATAAAAAGCTTCCACAGTTTCATTATTTCTTAATTTTAATATATACTTCTTCATAATTAATTGTTTCAGGATTCATATCCTTAAGACTTGGAAAGGCACCTGGCAGAGACAGTATAGCTCCCGAATTCATCAAATTTGGTGGAGCGGAACTCTTAAAAGCATTAAAGTGTCTTTTCCAGAAAATATATACCGAAAAAGCTATCCCTAAAGAATGGGAATATAATATAATTATCCCTATTCATAAAAAAGGAAGTACAAGTGAATGTGGAAACTATAGACCTATCTGCCTATCTCAGGTTGTATATAAGTTATACACTTCAATATTAGAAAAGAAACTGAGGATGTTTGTAGAGAAGGATTTAGAAGAGGAGCAATGTGCATTCCGACCACAACGCCAAACCCAAGATCTCATTTACTCTCTGAGAACTATCATAGACAAGTCTTGGGATAGAGATAAGAGTGTCTTCTCGGCATTTCTAGACCTGAAGGCTACCTTTGACTCTGTTCCCAGACAAAAATTATGGAATGCCCTCTCCGCCAAGAATATCCCACAAGGATTAATAGATGCTGTCAAGTCCACATACCATAACTCCAAAGATATAATTAGAATTAATTGAAGAGAGTCGGATATATTTGGCATGAAGAAAGGAGTGAAACAAAGAGATAGCTTAAGTCCTCTCTTATTCATTATATACATGGACAAAATTTTGAAGATGTGCAAACGAAGGACAGCTCGCACCGTTATAGGCAAATAGAATATGAGGACAATTCTGGCACAAGTGATGCTGTTTGCAGATGATATTGTTCTCACAGCAGATTCAGAAGCGTGATTGCAGCAGGCAGTAATGGAAAGAGAGGCAGAGCTGGAAAGGAATGGCCATCAAGGTCGGAAAGAACAAAGCAATGCATATAGGCAAGGAACAGGAAGTTGTTGAATATACTGCAAAGGTGAAGTAATGGAAATGGTGGATAACTTCACTTACCTAGGGAGTGTGATCTGTAGGAATGGGAGGTTGGACCAGGAGATCTCCAATAGAATAAAGAAGGCAAATTCTATCTACTTCCACCTCTGTACACATTGATAGATAAAAGGTAGGTAGAGAAAAATGTTAAAATACACATTTGATTTGGATACCTTTGCCAGATGGATGAGAACCATGACCCTCGAAAATTCTTTGAAGCCATGGGGAAACGACCAAGGGGGTGACCTACAATGCAATGGATTGAACACATTTCTAGAATAGGCCAGAACAGAGACAAGCAGATAAATGCCATGAAAGCGCTGGCATTGGATCGGGAGACCTGGCATGCTTGGACTGAGGCACCTCCATGCTGAGAGGCACTATGGAGGAAGAAGAAGTACTTTTTTCATAAGTTAAATTTAAAAAGTTTTTTCAACATATATCAAGAAACACATGAGCTCCACTCATCTGTCTTATGTTTCTGTGCAAATAAGTTGAACTAGAGCCAATACGATCCTTGAAGTATGACGGGGGAGGAGAGGGAGGGGAAATTTAAATGTGACTTATGGAAAAAAATGGGAAATTTCTATAAAAACAGTTCTATGATGGGATGTTAAATCTTAGTTAGATCTTAAAACATCAGTCATGAAGAAATAAATATTAAAATAAAACATTAATGAAACAGTAGAAGCCTGATATAGCTAAAAGTCATTTTCTCTCCTAGACCATAATATTAGCTAGATATACAAATATATAAAAGTTAAATAAGAGTTATCAATACAGAAGCTTTAAACTGCATTCAATTTTAATTAGCAAGATGTAAATTTAATTTATAAAAATAAAGAAAAAAAAAACATATTTTTTTATTCTTTTACACTTTGACAAGATTTAAAAAAGATATAACTAGCTGATCATAATTGTAAATATACATTTATAATATCATTAATTTAAAAGATACATTTGGATCTGAGATAATATAACAATGTCCATTCTGGATCTACTTGGTCATCAACAACCTAAAAAATATGAATTCATAAATATTGGATTTATAACATCTAAATAAACATTTAATTTATTTTTATAAATCATTAAATAAATAGCAACATATATACTTTAATTTTTCAATTGAACCCTTCACAGGTCTAATCTATTAACTCCACTTTTTGAAATATTTTAAATTTAAGTTTCAAAGAACCTTGGTTCAGCCACAAATTTATTATAAATAAAAAAATTAAGACAGGACGAAGTTCTTTGAAACGAAATTTAAATTATTTCAAGTTGAGTTTATTTCAAGGTTCGTGAACGACTCAATCAAAGAAAACATGCTTTAAGAAAACTTATGCTGACGTGATATAGATATTATTCTTTCAAATACTTTTTTACGAATTTTAAAGCTCTGAGAAATATTTCATCTTAAAACAAAATTAATAAGGAGGCTGTGGTGAAACAAGACGGTAGAGTTGAACGAGCGTTCCAGAACTGTGAAAGCTGATGCTTGGAGAAATGCATTATTTTTCAGTACCAAACAAAACCTTCAACGTATTAGGTAATTACAGTGCATTTTAAATTTTAAAACCTAAACTTAACTGATAAGATTTACTCGAATGAATTATGATGTTTAACGAGAAAATAAATCGTAATTAATGAGTATGAATAAAATAAAATTTATCATTACTCAGTGTCATGATTAATTTCATGTTAGAGTAATTCACTCATCACTCTTAATTAGACCAAATAAGTTTTAATTAGATCAAATAAGAAACCGAATACCTAGATTTCCAACCTTTAAATAATTTAAGTAATATAATATTATATTTTATAATAATATTATATTTAATTAATATAATCACTGAAAAATTTCAGAGTGGAAATTTCATCATATATTTCTGTAGACGTGTCGATAATCATTACCAATCTAAATAAGTCTTCTTCTCCCCCACCTTAAAAATTGTATTTATTTGTTTAATTCTGAAACGGTCTCAAGCTCTAACGACGCGCAAAAAAAAAAATTAAACCAGACCGCTATATGCCCCTAGCAGGATATCGTCGAAACATTTCGGACTAAAATACATCAATAAATAAATTATATCTAATGTATATTTTCGTACTCTGAATAAATCAATGTCTAATGTTGTAACATTATAAATATCAAATCAATGTATATTTTATCAATAGGACAATGCACAGAGTTGTTCTGGACGAGCCAAAATAAACATGTTTTTAGAATGCCTCTCGGCTTTGAAGTTAATCCCATGAAGCAGAACGGTATCAGACGGGGCATTATTAAGTTCCCTCCAAGTTACTCCAAAGCTTTACCAGGATATCTCTCCCTGTGTTTACTAATAAACCTGGAGTGCTTTGTACATTGTGTCACTTCTTTACTGATTTTCGGTGTCCTCAGATCATCTCGGCGAATATCTTTCCTACACAGACCTTTATAAGCGAACATGCAGTATCGAGGCCTTCTCTGATCTGCAACCATCCTCGATACAATTCGTTCATGGAGAATGACTAATGCAAGAGGGTTCGGGCGATCAGTAATTGATTTGATAATCTTTTTTATTCTTTTATTAAAAAAGTGTCCTACCTCAATGGAAGTTAAGGTTAAGCAAAGTCAAGGTACTTTACAAACTTGAAGGTAATTAAGTTTTGTAGTTATAGTTAAGAATTACATTATGTCATAGAATATTATGTAAAGATTTTTGCGTGTAAGACTTTTAATTATTGAAGATGTAATAAAAAATAATCTCTTTTTCAATGCTATTATCTTTATTATATTAATCGAATTGCTCCTAAACATACTTAAAAGAGAGTATTAGTATTAGTATTAATATTATTTTTCACAGGGAAAAACCACAAATTATTTTTTCGTAGCACGATGCAAGTAAATCTTTAAGCCCGGTCACTAAAAAAAAAAACGGGGATTGGCATTTGAAGAGGGAAAAAAAACTAGTATTGGTAATAAAAAGAGAGGATTACGTTTAGTATACTGCCATGGCCTTATTGCACTGAAGATACTATACAAACTTAGTTGATAATACTCACAAAAACACGTTTTAAGTTGTTTGATCGTGTATTAGGATATGGCCATACTTCTACACCCAGGCAGACATTGATATAAATGCACCATAATATTAAAAAATAAATAAAGATTTATGTTTATAATATAATATTAATTGTTATAATTAATATAATATTACAATTAATATTAATATTAAATTTTAATAAATTAAATTAAATTATGTAAACATGATTTATACAATTTTATAAAAATAAAAAACACATTGACTTTATATATAGAGAATTTCCTAACAAAATTCAAACATTTCCATTTCAAATTAAACCTTTGCATTTAAATTCAACCTTTTTACTTCCTTGTACGCAGTGAAGGAAGAATTGTAATCGCGAAAATTTTCGGTTTTCAGATTTCAACGGAAATATCCATTTTGACCATCCCTTAATCCATTTTGACAAGTTTCGTCTTGACGGCTGTACACACGTTCGCTCGTACATGCATATCTCGCATAGCTCAAAAACGGTTAGCCGTAGAAAGTTAAAATTTTGTATTTAGGATTACTGTAAAATCTAGTTGTGAACCTCCCTTTCTGGTCCCATTTTGCATGATTACCGGAAGTGGTACTTTACTTGAAGGTCATATTAGACTTTTATCAAACATTATATTAATATTATAGAGATCATATGGTTCGGTGATAAAGGCCATAAACGCGATCTTTTTCCACTCTAATAAAACAATTGTATTACTTGCTTTATGTGTTAAAATTGAGTATAAAATACTTGTTTTCATCCCCATTTGTGAGCTGAACAAGTCTACAGCAGGAGAATAAGATATAACTTAATCGGGTTCCTCCGCTTAAAATGTTGAAACCGTTGATTTCCAATGCTTTGTCTAGTAACATAGGCAGAAAACGACAGATAATAACGGAATAAGATCTTCATAAACCAGAGCTTATGCATGTGTGTCTTCATGTGTCGTCGCCGGATGGATGTCGCGACGCCTATTGTCGTTTTTGAGATACTGCAATCTTCGGAAACTAGCAACCAAATTCATGGTCACTTTTTGAGTCGCCGATTTATAGTTTAATAGCTGTACAGGAAAGTCATGGGACGTCCACATCAGATATTTTGATTTTAATAAATTAATATAAATCATGTTTGCATAATGATATTGGTTACGATAATTTTAATTATCTATTGTGTTTTACTTCCTCCTACGAAGTAAAGGAAGTATTATAATCGCGAAAATTTTCGGTTTTCAGATTTCAATGGAATTATCCATTTTGACTAGTTTCGTCATGGCATCTGTACATACGTTAGTACATTCGTTCGTATCTTACATAACTCAAAAACGGTTAACCGTAAAAAGATAAGATTTTGTATTTGGGATTGCTATAAAATCTAGTAGTGAACCTCTCTTTTTGGCTAATAAATCGTCACCGGAAGTAGTATTTCACGTGAAGATGATAATAGACTTTCATGAAAAAATGATATTAAAATATAATACAAAATATCTCAAATTTGTTATATAAAACTTTAATATCAATATAAATAATATAGTAGATTTTGATTAAAATTAGCTAGCTGGAAATGGTATTTTATTTAAACATCATATTAGATTTTCATCAAAAATTATATTACAATATAATGCATTACATCTCACATTTGGTAAATAAGAATTTTACATAAATAAAAATAATATGTTAGATTTTGGTTAAAATGGTACTTTACCTGAAACTGTTTGTTTTATTTTTCTACTTACAGCCTTTTTTTTTTAACACCGAATAATAGTTCAACAGGCGTACAACAAAGTCACGTAAGATATTTTTAAAAACGCGGCTTCGTATCGATTAATTTTAACTTTTCGGATATACTCATAATTGAGATGAATTCTTAGGTTTTCGGAGGGCTCTTATTATGAAAATATTATCGATTTTAAGATCGCGCACTCAAATATCGATTTCTTTTAACTTTTCGGATATCCTCGATAATGAGGTTCATTATTGGGTTATCAGTGGTTCTTTTTATGAAAATGCTATCTATCTTATTATTGCGCGCTTACTTATAATTTATTTTAGCTTTTTGGATCTTTTCGATGTTGGGGTCGATTTTTAGATAATCGGAATTCATCGAACTGCATAAAGTGAGCGAGCAATAATTTTTGAAGATACTAATTATGAATTTTCTATCAATCCTTTTATTATTACTTTTATAGTATTATTTGGAACAGAGATCATTTTTCAAATTTTTAAGGACGCCAATTCAGAATCAATAATGCAAAATATATTTTTTATCGCGCATGGGCATTTCCATTTACTGTTATCGCGTAATTCAAATATCGATACATGAGCGCGCGATTTCAAAATCGATAAAATATTTTCATAAGGGTCTCCGATAACTCAATAATAGGCAAAATATTGGGGATATCCGAGAAGTTTAAATAAATCGATATGTGAGCTCGCTTATTCAAAATCGATAGTATTTTTGTAATAGGGGCCTCCGATAAACAAGTAATGGGCCTAAAAATCGAAGATATTGAAAAAGTTTAAATAAATCGATATGTAAGCTCGCAAATTCAAAATCGATAGTATTTTTGTAATAGGGGCCTCCGATAACCGAGTAATGGGCCTCAATATTGAAGATATCCGAGAAGTTTAATTAAATTGATCAGTTAGTGCGCGATTTCAAAATCGATATTATTTTTGAAATAGAAGCCTCCGATAACTCAGATATGGACCTCACAATATAGAGAGTATCCGAGAAGGTAAAATTAATAGATGCTAATACCACATTAAAGCATATTATTAAGTTTATTAAAAACACAATAGGTAATTTAAATAACCGTAAACAACGTAATTATGCAAAAATGATTGGTATTAATTTATTGGCTCAAAAAAGGTTGAGTTTTTCATGGAAAAGGTTGAATAAGACTTGGTAATGCTGTTTATTATTTAATAATTATAATTATAGTTATTAAATTATTCATAAAAGGAATAACAATACAGGTTTTCTCATTATTTCAATAATAATCTCTTCAAAACATTTTTCAAGTTCTCCAAATGCTCTCTGAAAACAAACTGGCTTGAGATGCACGCTGCCCGCTACACCATGCACTAAACAGCACGCGCCCCGCCTATCCGAACCAGGACAGGTGCATTTATATCATTTTTATAACTGAAAACGCTGCACGCCAGTTCTTGCTGCCGCTCTCCACTCAGGCCACAGCCTTACTGTTGAGTGATTTCCAATCCAACAAGTTTTTTTTTTATTTTTTTTTTTAAACAACTTTTAGATTACATAACTTTTCGAACATTCTTAGTAAAACAAATCATTATCAAAATTATGTAGGTAATAACTGAATATCATGATCGTTATTCGTACAATATCTAAACTTGGAAGCAAGTAGATAATATTTTTAAATTTTGTGGTTAGAAAGTTGAACCACGTTGCGAAATAACAAAAATACAAGCTAAATGTCAGCTGTTAACAATAATTAAGTATGGAAAATCCCGGAACATGAATTCTGATGTGAACGAGAAAATTAAAAATATATAAGTTTAACAAATTAATAACTTAATTAAATAAATGAAAAAAAAAAGAAATGAACCAAATTAAACTGTTAGTTGATAAACAAATGTCTCGCAGATTGTTGAATGTTCTTCAGGAAGCAATAGTGAAATTAGTTCACTTCTGCTATTAATTTACAATTGCAAACATCAGGCCCCTTTACCCGTTATACGCTCTTTCGCGAGTGCTTTGGAGAGTACAGTATTACCCCCTCCCCTCTCAGAATGCACCTGGGAAGGCTTGTACACGCAATCATACATGATTATTTTTTTCTTCTGATGTTGCGAGTATTTGAACACTCCTTATTTTGCACGCGATTGCTCCTGTAATTTTTGTTTGAAAGGAAAGAAAGTCCATGTAAAGGAGATTCTCGCACGATTAACAGCATGAAACGCGTAAGGTGGCGTGAGTGACCAGTTGTTTCGACGGTGTTTTCAGTTATTATCAGTGTTTTTTTGATCTAGATATAGATATAGATATGGACACTAACAAGAATCATAAACATTGATAGAATGAACGAATATAAAAATAAAAATTAAGAGTGATATAAATGAAATGGCTTTCATCTGGATCTTTAAATATATATTTAATCACCCTCTCTTTCTTTTTTCCTGCTATTACTCCTTGTTATTTCTTAACTTTGTCATTTTTTGTTACGACACATACGCTGCTGTATGCTCCAATCCTGCCCAAAAGCACTCACAAAAAAGCGTACTTGTAAAGAGGTCCAATGCAAACCTTCTCCACAGAAAGACGCATGCGACTGAACAGACACAATCCTGCGTGTTTCCACTTTCTCCACCTTCACACACTCACACACACACACACACACACACACACACACACACACACACACTCAATCACTCGCGATTGTGATTTTTCGCGGGAAAGAACATACGTGTAAAGGGGTCCATTGATTTAATGGACCTGATATAAACTTTTATGATTAATAGCATTCCATGATAATTTACACCGAAAATATGAAAAGTGATTATTTCTAAATCAAGTTAAAGAATTTACATAAAATATACGCTAGCAAATATTAACATGCTAAATTGAATTAGCAGCGTGAAGTAGAATATCTTTTCTATTATGGTGTGTTCAGTTTAACTTGAGATTAAAATAGTATCAGTGTTCAGGATGGTTTCGAAGCCTCAAATACCAAGAAACCTAGGATCATTTGAAATAATATAGGAGTATTAGAAATAATTATGCTTATACCGTATAACCATAATTATATCTAATGCCTTTTTCTTTTTTTTTTTTCCGATGAAGCTATGGTCGGTGAAGAACCCTGGCCTTCTCTGGAATCCTCCTCTCCATCATGCCCGCGGCCACCCTCCTCCATCTTCCAACTCCGAGCGTCCTCAGGTTCAAGTGAGCGTCCTCACATCTTCCCGGCCAGCGCAACCTTGGTCTTACTCCTTTTCTTTTTCAATCTGGATGCCCCTCCATAATCATCTTGGGGATTCTATTCTTCTTCATTCCATCCAACAAATGAAAGATAAGATGTTTGGATCATGTGCAGACAATGAAGAATAATTAGAACAGTGTATTTTTAATACTAAATATAAGTTATACATCAGAATTAAAGTTTTTAAATTACTAATTATTTAATTGATACTGTAGTCCCTCACCTTTTTATTAATCCTCACACCTACGCGCCTCACGCATATTATTTAATACAAAATAAAAGTTGATGGTGTGTCCTTACACACGACGCTCCTTACAGCTTTGTGCCTAAGTCCAACACAAAAATTGATCGCTATGTCTTCGCCAATATTAGTCCATTTAATACATTTTTATGTTTACATTTGAGGACAAGTACATTAACTTTCAAAGGAGTATATGGAATGTTCCAGGATATATAGTTTTCAAATTATCAAAAACTAAACAAAGGTGAATCGGTTTCCTTTGGAACATGCGCATGATAGGTACTTTATAAAACATGTTTACACAGTTCAATGCGCTAGATCTCTGCTAATATTGGTCCTATTACGATGATTTTTGTTTTGATTTGCAGTAAATCTAATTATCTTTCAAATAACCATAACAAAATCAGTAAGTTTCATTATAATCGTTAGCGCCGTTTGGCGCTACTGTCTGCAGAAAAACACTGTAATCTACAGAAAACAAGTGTTTTCTTTAGTCTACAGAGAAACACAGGGTGCCCGATTAAGTACACAGACATCGGGGGAACAAACCCTACAATATGAAAAAAAATCAACAAAATCGGCCCAACCGTTCAAGAGATAATCGTGGAACAGATATAGAGACCAATGGAAGAAAATGCGTCTTTTCTAATCAAGGGTGCCCTGAAATGCACAGATGCACAGATCCGTTGAACACTGCACATCGAAATTTTGGTCCGATTACAATACTTTCCTTTTTATCTAGTAGCGGTAGAAATGTAAGAATTATTTACCATTTTGAACCAAGTAACCTTTACAGTTACGATGTCATAATTAATTCCTTTTGAGAGCTGTTTTTGTAATCGCGAAAATTTTCGGTTTTCAGATTTCAAGGAAATATCCATTTTGACCATCCCTGAATCCCTTTTGACTAGTTTCGTCGTGACGTCTGTACATAAGTACGTACGTACGTTCGTAAGTTCGTATCTCGCATAACTCAAAAACGGTTAGTCATAGAAAGTTAAAATTTTGTATTTAAGATTGTTGAAAAATCTAGTTGTGAATCTCCCTTTTTGGTCACTAAATGATTACCGGAAGTGGTACTTTACTTGAAGGTCATTATCGATTTTCATCAAAAATTGTATTAAAATAACTATTAAATATTAAAATGCAAAACTTCTCAAATTAGGAATATAAGACTTACATACTAATATAAATAATATAATAAGTTTTGGTTAACATTAACAGACCGGAAGTGGTACTTTACTTGAAGGTAATATTAGACTTTCATCAAAAATTATATTAAAATATAATGTAAAACATCTCAAATCTGATAAATTGGACATTTATATCAATATAAGTAAAATAATAGATTTTGGTTGAAATTGAAGATCTGAAAGGGGTACTTTACTTGAAGTTTATAAGACACTTACATCAAAAGGTATATCGACATTTATTTCAGAGATCACATGGTTCGGTGATAAAGGTTATATATAAACGCGATTTTTTTTCCACTCTAATTAAAAAAATTTATTACTTGTTTTAAGTGTTAAAATCGAACGTAAAATACTTTTTTTCCTCCCTATTTGTGAGCAGAACAAGTCTGCAGCAGGAGAATGAGATATAAGTTCAGCGGGTTCTTCCTTTTGAAATGTTGAAACCGTCGATTTCCTTTACTTTATCTAGTGACATAGACAGTTCTAATGTTGTCAAGGAACACGAAGAAATTACTTGGGAGCTTGTTACCAACTGAAAGAAAACGACATATAATAACGGAATAAGACCTCAAAAAACAAGAGCTTGTGTGTGTCAATAGATGGACGTCGCGACGCAGAGTGTCGTTTTTGAGGTACTGCTATATTCGGAAACTAGTAACCAAATTTAGGGTCAGTTTTGGAGGCACCGATTTATAGTTTAATGGGAATACAAGGGGTATCCACATCAGATATTTTATAATCCACAATGGCGGGCGCCCCTCCATGTCGGTGATCCAGGCGTGTAGCAGCGTAGGCTGCTGAGCCTTAAGCACAGGACGTTCACCGGTACTTGTAAAACACGTTTATGGACTTTTAGATAGGTTTTAAATAATTTATTTTTCTGACTTCATCAGCCCAATAAACAGAAAAAGGCAGTTTATTTGAGTATGACACTTGGGCTTAAATAAACATCGTTGTAAACTCTATCTACGCCAAGATCTATTACTCGGGCGTTTCAGGGATGATAATAAGCTACTCGTACCACATCTAGTCCAGCTTAACACGCCCATTTTAATTCTCAAGATATTATTACTACGGGTTCAACTGAAAAGAAATGAGCTATTTCCAGAAAAAAAAAAAAGAAACGGAAAAATTGAAAAAAATTGGAAAAATTTGACCGGAAATATTCTTATTATAATTCTAGCTTCGAGCTTAATTAAGGTCCGTTTACACGGTGATAGTCCCGTAATGACAGCATTTATGGTCGTGGCAGTACTGTCACACTACCAGGCTTTACCTGATAGTTGATAGTACCTGTCTTATCAACTGCATGTTTCGATTATTTGAACGGATTGTATCCAACGTTTTTGGCGTTATTTATTTCTTGAAGGAGTACTGGCGGATCCAGGTGGGAGGCACGCGCCTCCACTCCTCCCCTCTCCCATATCCCTGGAAGGCGGAAAAAACTTTTATCTTGCGAACTGTTTTCTATTACATATACTGGCTTTATTGATATAATGATTTTTAAAAATAAACAAAGCAATTAATGTTTAAATTTTAAAGGGGAAGGGAAGGACCTGGTACACAGGTGTGCCCCTCTCACAGAAAATTCCTGAATCTGCCACTGTGAAGGAGGAATAAAAACGATATTATTTAGTTTTTATGGTGACCTATAAATTGCTAGTGTTCAGTCAGCTGTTCTACATCCGCCATGTTTTCATATGTCAAAAGGACATTGCCACATTGCCCCACTATCTCACTTCCGGGACAGTACTACCACGACAGAAAACTCTCACGATGTAAACTAGGCTTTATAAGTTACTAAATGTCGGGTTACTGATCCATCGCAACATCAAGGTCAGATGATTCCGGATCATCATAATCCCTCCTTAATCTTTACAAAAAAAATCTGGTGCGGTGCGCGCACCACACAACTCTCTTTCTACCTTTTAATAATAATCTTTTTAACATAATTTTAATGAGTTCAGATAAATACTACTTGAAATAAAGTCAGCAGCATATTCACTTCTTCTTTCGATAAAGTACAATAAAATAGTTTTTTAAACAATTTTATTACGACAATTCCGCACGCTATTTATTTTAGGTTTGTCAAGCTACAAATATATTTTAAAAGTTTCGGTTTAGTTTCTATGGAAATTCCATTCAGTTTTCATGGAAACATCTTTTTTCCATTAAATAATATAAAAGTAGGAATGATTAAGTTAATTTTTAATTTTATATTCTTGCATCACATTATTACACAGCGTATTGCTGACAAAAGGTTGGCGGCTTGGTTTTGACAAAAGGTTCGGTCGCATCCGTCTCCTTCCGAACGCGATCGACTTTCCATCCTGGGTTTTGTAGTCCTTACGCACGCAAGCGCACGCGCACTTCCGGTTTGTCGATTTTGAATAAAAAGTTGCTGCACCATCACCGGCATATATATATATATATATATATATATATATATATATATACCTACCTTAAATACGTAATTTCACTTTTGTAGAACTTTTCGTTTTTGAGCTAGGCTGTTCACACACGTACGCACGCGCACGCGCTCACAAACACACACACTTTTTTGCGAGACTTGGTTATTTGGACTAGGGGAATTTAAATCGTGTATTCGAAAATTTTTACGATCGCAATACTTAAAAGTAAAATTAACATTAAATACATAGAAGCAGAAATTTTGTCTCCCGTAAAATTTATTCCTGTTATGATCTGAATGTGAAAAAACATCTCACTCACGTAATAAAGGGAATTGAGATATTTCATAAATGACAATATATTATCTCTGATGCTACTGGTATTTTTTTTATTTTGTTTTTCTTATGTATTTATGTAACGTCTTAAATAACCGAATTGCATAATTCTTCCATTTGATATCTATAAATAATTTATATGATTATATTTAATTAATTTAGAAATCAAATAACTCACAAAAATAAAATAATAATAATGATTTTTAAATCGGGTAAATTGTTTAAAGATAGTTGACAGAAACGATAATGTAAGAGTAATTCAATATATTAAAATTGCAGTAATGTAAAATCAACCTGTGCTGCGAGGAAGTAAGATTTGAAATTCGTAATGAAAAAATTATCTTAATTAAAACTTTTATGCTATTAATTCGAAAATTTGAATATTTTTAAATGAACTTTTAAACAACAATAAGATATTAGTAGGAGTAGAGAATTAACGTAGTTTAATGCAGCATATAGCAATGTCGATTAGTAATAGTAAATATCTCTGTCATTTACATAAGTGATACACAGAACGACCACTGTAAAAACTCATGTAACTATGCCATTCAGATTTAAATGATCCCAGTGATTGAAACACCTAAAAATAATTAATTTTCCTCTTAAATCAAATGCTAAATTTTATTTTATAGTAATAAAAAATATATGATAATAATAAATCATTGACAAAGAATGTTGCACTGTTATGTAACTTGACACCTACTATACTTCGCTTCAAGACGCGTGTGTGTTACCTGTATTTCAAGTTTTTTTATTACTGTTATAGAATTTAATAAGTTTTCAAAGTTTGAATTTAAAAAAAATAATAGATTTTCTATATTTTTCAATAGATCAACGAGCCAAATTTTGAAAAGTTTATCATAATATAACAAATAGTAAATTAACACTTACAAATTTAGAATGACAGAAATATGAGTTTTTATAAACACTCGTTTATTTATTTTAGTTAATAAACCAAATTTCAAATTATTGTAATTTGGAGATCATTTATAAAATTAATAAATGATAAATGATTGTTTAGTTTAAACAATTTGATTATATATTTAAAAAATTGAGATAACATTAGGCATTCAAACAAACTTTCATGAAAACATTTGAAGTGTTTACATTCCACTCTTCTTCGTAAAAATGAAACAAACATATTTTGTTTGGTGACACCCTTTCAATGTTTACATATAAATAAACGATCGAGTTTAAACAGATAAAAAATCAAAAATCGGCATTTAAACAATACGCAATATTTGTTATCCATGTAACATTTAACTTGTTCCTGACATGAGGGGATTAATCAGATGGATGTGGTTAAGATAAGACAGTAAACAAGTTAAAATAATTACATTTTCACACACAAGATTACATGCTTTAAAGAATACATGCATGCAAAAGCACTTGAAGTCATTAATATTTTTAATGGCGTCTTGAATTCAGTGAGGATCTTATGGGATATACATACCATTATTTTTAGTATAATAGTATCTTAATTGAATATTTTAAATTTAAACAAAATGATAATTTTCTTTCCAATCGTATTAAAAATAATAATTTAAAAAAAAAAATTAAGTTTCAGTCATGACTCATAATGAATGACCTTATTTATGTTAATATAACACAGGGAGCATCTAATTTCGTGATGTTTTTAATCACTTGTTTTTTTTTTTGTTTTTTTAGAATTACCATTATTAATTAAAATATAATAAAGTATATTATAATATCGTATTCATCAGGATGATTCTTTTACCTTCTTTCCATTGACGAAGAAAACCAATGTTGTATGATGGTCTTTAATCCCCATTACTGGACAACTGAAATACGACACTGAAAACAATTATACCGACACGAGCGCAGTACTGACAACTCAAACAACACTTCAGCTGATACGGTTTCACTTTCAGCAATACCGTCCTTGAACCCAGGACTGATCAACCCAGTGTGATCCAAACCCGGGTTGAATGTGGAGTGCTTCTTTCCCCCACTCACTAACTGTGTTACATAACAACCAACGTATTTCTAGTCCCAATTAAGAAGAATTTAGTAAATATCACATTGTTTAATTTTTTTTTTTCAAATTATAAAATCAATGTCCCTGTCTTATTATTCCTTTTAATCAAAGCATAAAATTATTATGCTCTCAGTCAGGTTATTATCTACTTTATCAAACTGTTATCTATGTTGTCTTTGCATTATCTATTCACATTGTCCCATGCATTTGATATAATAGGTAATACAATTTTTATTAACAAATTATTACATGCATGATTCCAGATACCACATTTTTATGTTCAAACAATTCTTATGGAACAATAAGTCGAATATAATTAAATAATTTTGAGTGGCAACATTAGGAAAATATAAATAAAAAAATAAAGGCTATTAAATCAATGGCATATGCTTGATTCTTTCATGTGTATAACATTTGATCTGGCAGATATGCATTATTTTCCCAACACAAGAGCTGTCCCACAAACGATCCTCTCACACTGTATTTCTGTTGCTTTATTTCGAATTATTGCTGTCTCCAAAATCATTTTAGTTTTGAGTAACACTATTTTATAATCATTCTTAAAGCAATAATAGAAAAATATATATTATATTATTTATTGTAGGTTTATTTTCACACCATTATTCTTCCAGTATGAACCTAAGCTCCAGCTAGATCGGAGGAACAATAAAAACAATTATTCAACGACAGATTATTATAAATTTGTAATAAAATTAAGGGAAATGCTTACCATTGCACTTCTCTCGGGTTAAGAAAAGCTTTTTTGTAATTTACAATTCCCAGTACTAAGGGATGATCATAATGTTTATTATGTATACATAAGGGCATATTGTTTTATTCTGTGAATTTCTATCTCCTCAAATATGGTTATTGTTTTTCTGTAAGATTGTAATTATTGATGATTCTCAAGCATATCTTATGATTGATTATTCTCAAAGCTCGGATGACTTTGACTTGATTTTTTAAAATACAGAAACACTTAAATTATTATGTTAATTAAATTTTTTTGGCTTTATCTGTTTTCTTCTTAATGTGATCTGTGAAAGTAAGAGATCCATCCAGCATTAAACTAAGGTATTGCATTGATCTATTTAGACAAACCAATGTGCCGAATTTCTGGAAATATGAGGCCATTGGCCAGCCTTTAAGAAAATTATTGCTTCTGACTTGCTCGGGTTGGTTTCTTGTCTTAATTAAATTGATAATTCATATATTTTTTATAATACTGATTTATATTACATCTAATTTAATATGTATAATGATACCAAACTATATTTTAAATTGCTTATTTTTGAATTTTTGTGTGTTTTTAGAAGTGAAGATGAATGTATAACATTCGAAACTAGTTTTCAATAAAACAAAATTATAGAAGTGGCAAATAATTTATCAATCCCTAATTAGATTGATCCTTCTCTACCATCATGCAGATGTAAACGGACTCTTATTCATGTGTCTATTTAGACTGTCGATGTGTGATATGTCTGGTCTCATATTTTTTTCTGTTCTGATGATTTTTTATGTTAAAAATAAAAAAAAAAATTTATTTTGTCAGAAACAAGAAGTTGTTTTAAAAGTTAGGTAAGTTTTAAAATTTTTAAATTTAATAGTTTCTTTATCATGAATTTATCCACAATCAATAGTGATATTTTTACAATACTAAATAATATTGGAATGTTTATTTGAACCATTCAAAACAAATTTCTATCTTATTCGAAGTAATAAAAACAAATCTACTTTGTAAAATATTTAAAAAAAAAATTTTTTTTTTATTCTTTTGGTAGATTAGATTCTCTCTTTCCTATTTAGGATTGCTTGCCGAATTTTGACTACAACTGATTTTTCATTGTGACCTTGGTGTTAATTTTATTGAACTAAACAGAATTCAATAATATTGAAAAACGGGTTGACCGTAGAACTTATGAAGGAATGAGATGGTCCAGGAGGCGGTCAAAAATTGGAACACAAATAGTAAAAACTATTTATTTATTTAGAGCTTCAAGCCCTGAAGAAGACCTGCAAAGTGGGTCGAAAAGGCGGTTCGTTAATAAATAGTTTTTACTATTTGTGTTCCACTTTTTGACCGTCTCCCGTACCATCTCATTCCTTCAGAATTCAATAATGCTTTAACATTACTCTTTATTTAAAAAAGAATGCTTATATGAGTCCCAACCTTCCATTTTCCATTTTTCCCATCATTACTCATTATTATCCATTACTATGAATACGAAGGTTATTATCAATAGGAAAAAATATAGCATTAATTTTATTTCCTGTCATAAGAAATATTTTGTATTAAAATATAATAAAAAAATTGTCATTATTAGTACTAATGAACTTTGAGTAATAAGTACAATATTATCTTAAAAGATATCAATATTTTGAAACTTTCTGCATAAAATGCATATAAAAAGTATTGACATAAATACTCTAAATCATTAAAATAGGAATGACGGAGAAATTATGAAATACATTTAGAACATCTTATGGCAGACTAATTAATTAGATGAATATTGTTTAGATAAAAATTCCTTATAAAGAAAGACAAAAATTTTATTATAAAAAATGTTAATATTAAATGTTCACTGTTCAATATGTGCTGGCCTTTGAGTCTGCTTTGTAGCCCTTCAGCAGTGTTACCAGATTGGGTTTTTTTTTTCACCCTCTAGGTTTTTTTTTAGGGTTGGAAAATTTTGAGTTTTTTTAGGATATTTTTTTTTGGGGTCTTTTTTTTTTCAATCATCTGTTAAATATCCACCATTTTTAGCTGATTAGAAACTATAAATTAGAATGATTAGACGATTGGTTTGAATATATAGATTTTAGTAACAATTATTATAAGAAGTTAAACATATTTGTTAACTTCTCTATTTTGCACAAGTTAATAAAAATACATTGAATTTACGGGTTTTGTAAATTATTTTTCTTTTATTTTGTTAATTTTATTTATTGATTATTTGTTGCATTATTAACTTTGTATTTACTGTTTTAACTTTTTCTCAATTTAATTATTATTAAATTAAATTCCTAGCTCATACAATACTTCCTAATAAATAGTTTTTACTATTTGTGATCCATTCTTTTTGACTGCCTCCTGGACTATCTCATTTCTTCAAATAATTTTTACGGTCAACTATTAATTATTCAATAATAGAAAAATAAGAATTAAACATTTAGGGTTTGTTAGTGGATTTAGAGGAAATCTACATAAGTTTAGGGTTAAAGTTGGTGGAATTAGGAGAAAATTTAGGGTTAAAGTTGGTGGATTTAGGAGAAAATTTAAAGAGTTTTAGGGGTAAAATACAGAACTGATCTCGCAACACTGGCCTTCAGGCCAAATAGAATAGAGTGAGATTGTCTTGTGAGAAAGGATGAAGGAGGCAATTTAGTCTCCTAAAACTACTCCTTAAGCAACAAATACAGACATTTAAGATAAACAAATATTACTGTTAATTTATTTTAATTGCTAAATATTAACCTTTCAAGTACCATAGGTCTCGTGAAGAGCTAAGTACCACGGCTTTCCTTTTGGGACCCAAAACTATTTTTTCCACATTCAATCTCACATTATTAAATAAGAAGTTAAAACATGAAAATTTGCTAAACATTAAACAAGTATTATCAGTTAATATTTTTTTTTCTGTATAATTGTTAATTATAACTTTTCTCCACTTTTATTTGATAAATAGAACTTATTATCTTTTGCCTCATCCTTAAGAATCTGAGCTTTATTTATTGTTCTGATATTAAAAATAAATTATTATTATATATTAATATTTCTTGAATGAACTATTTATTATTTTTTTTTAAACATCAGTTCTGCCAAAGTTTTCATTGAAGGATTCAAATTATTTTTAAAAATCATATTTGGACCCAATTAATCTAATTAAAATTACATATGTTGAATGAGCATACATATTATGTATAAATGTATTTCCTTCTATATATGCATGTATAATATCAAGACGCTAATTACAGGGAAAATTGTACCTTTCAAACTTCTTTCCCTTCTTTATTGATTACATTAACAACATTTCACTCTGAACCAGTCCATTTTCAAGTCTAAAAAGATAATATACACAAAACTTTGTCAACGATTATTCTAAAATAAAAAAAACCTTAATAAATATTATATCCATCATTGGTAAAATAATTGAGAAATAGCCAAATAAACATTTATGAATAAAAGTTATTTCATAATATACCTGCGCATTGTCTTTAATACTTTTTATTACCTAATCCAAATCTGGATTATTGCCATTGCTTTTTTTAAATAATACATTATTTGTATGTGTCCTGTAAAAAATAAGTTCTGCATTCATTTAACAATAATAAATGTGACAATTATATCCACAAACTATTTGCATATCAATGAATAAATTATCTTAGCATACCGTTGTGTCCACCCCATTGCTTCTCCTCGTGAAACTGGTCTGTAGACGGTTCTTTTCTGGCATTCTAAGGGATTGACTAATATTGCTAATCACTAATGTGTTTACATTTTGTTGTAATTTGTACATGATAATTTTATTGATAATGTTGACCAATGCCTTTTACATCTGTCTTAAAATTTACCATATTTTTTTATATTTTTAGTAATATATATAGATTCTATAAATTTTCTACATTTATTGTCCTCCTCTATATTTAAAATTTTTGCATTATCAAAATCAAATTTATGGTTGTTGACGATACTATGTTTGGCCAGTGCTGTTGCATTTATGTTTTTGTGATTTTTTAATTATTTTTATATTGATTAATTCTCATTGTTAGATTTTGTGATATTTCACATCTATAATATTGATCCGGACATTGTTGGCAATTGATTTTGTAAATCGAACTTAATTGTATTGTGGTCATATGTAAAGCTTTTTTTTATTATATCCGTAATTCTTGGGATGCATTTAAATTTATCATACCTGTGATCATACCTTTTTTTCATTTTATTACATTTATCATTATTATTGTTAATAACTATTGCTTTTTTATATTATTATTTTTACTCTCATTTTCCTTTTCATTGAGGCATTTGAACCACAGATTATTTATTGCTCTGTACGAATAAAATTATTTTTCAAAATTAAAAAAATATTATTTTTTATAAGTTTTTAAATCTATTTAAGGGAGCGGAGTAGCTCAGTGGTAAGGCACTGCGTTACTATGCTCCCGGTCCAGGGTTCGAGACCGGCTGTGGCAGATAATTATTTATTCTGTTATCAGCCGTGGATCGACCCTGTGGGATTGGGAGACCCTCCTGGGGTTCACCCAGCCTCTATAAAGTTGGTACCCTTAATTGGGGAAAAACCTGGCGGTTGAGCATGATTTCGGCCAAATCACCTCCTTGCACAACCGTTGGCCTAGAAACAGTATGGTCCTTACCAAGTACTGAACCCAAGACCCTTCATGGGTTGTAGTGGTACAGGTTTTTTTTTTTTGAAAATCTATTGTTGGTTAATTTGATTGCCTTCATAATTAAATTGTTTGCAGTGTTCCAGATTTGATGTTTCGAAGGGTTAGAATAGTAATTTAGAATCGTGCTACTGCTATTTTCTTTTTTTGTCCAGAATGTTTCAATTTTGTCAATTCATTATTAGCAAAACGGAGGAACCCACCCACCAAATCTTCTCTCCAGTTCTTCAGCAACAGCAATACAAAGATGGTCATTTTTCAGGCCAGCTACAACCTATACACATCCAAGTCAGAACAATAACTATTTATTTCAAAATAATAATAATAAATACAAAAACTTAGCTAATGCTACCGTTACCTGCACACCAATCGGTAAACCATTCTTCGTCAGCAATTTGTTATTGTTTTGAAATAAATAATTATTGTTCTGACATGGATGTATATAGGTTGAAGCTGTCCTGAAAAATGGCCATCTTTGTATTGCTATTGCTGAAGAACTGGAGAGAAGATTTGGTGGGTGGGTTCCTCCTTTTTGCTAATAATGAATTTTTTATATAAATGGTCTCGAGGTGTTATAAATATTTTCTTCTTCTTCTTTCGCTTCTCCCTTTTGTGCCTCTCAGCATAGGGGAGTGCATAGCTACGAACTCCACTCCTCTCTGTTCCTTGCTAGATTCCTGGCCCGACCGAGATCTTTGTCTCTTCCTCTGCAAAGTCTATCGATATATTCCAGATACGACACTCTTGGGCGTCCTCGAGGTCTTCTGACATCCGGAGCATAGTCCATCGTCTTCAATGGGTCTCTATGTTCCTCCATCCTAACCACATGACCGAACCATTTCAATTGGAGGGTTCGCAGAACCGCCTTCAATTGGGCGACCTCCAGCTCCTGTCGTATCTTCTCGTTGCGAACACAGTTCCTCCAACCGAATGTTCTTCACAGAAATTTCATCTCAGCAGCAGTGATTCTACTCTCCTGCCTATCTGTCAGTATCCAGCATACAGCACCGTACAGAAGTATTGGCAGGTACACAGATTTGAATAAATGGAGCTTAATATCCTTAGCCACCTAACGCTTTCCTACAACAGTATTGCAAATCTGGTAGTAGCCTGCATTTGCCTTGCTTATTCTGTTAGATATTTCCAAGCCCAATTTCCCAGATCTTTCTATGGTTGTTCCTTCCAATTCCTCTCCATTGCAGTTCATATGTACATCTTTAATCTGCTTTACTACTTGTAATACCTTGCTTTTGTTTAGCTCTAATAGGTGTCCATATTTCATGTCTGGGAACCGTGCCAAATGCAGCTTTAAGGTCAAGAAAAGCAAGATATATATTTTTATCCCAGTCCCAAGATTTTTGGAGAACATTTCTTAGTGAGAATATGTGGTCCTGTGTTTGCCGCCCTGGTCTAAACCCCACTTGCTCTTCCCCAATAATGTCTTCAACTAGGGGCATTAATTTTCCTTTCAGAACAATCGTATATAGTTTGCAAACTACCGATGAGAGACATATAGGCCAATAGTTATAGCATATGGCTTGGGACCCTTTCTTGTAAATGGATATTTTGACATTGTATTCCTAATCCATTTGATTAGCCTCCTGGCTTTTTGACACGAGGACTTGTAGAGCCTTCACTATCTCAGGGCCACCATACTTCACAAACTCACATTATCTCATTCTGATGCTTTCCCATTCTCTATTCTCGAGATAGATCTTTCTATTTCCTCTTCTTCTATCACCTCATCAAACTCAGCCTCATTCCATTGCCCTTCTGTGTCTACTGGATACATATTGTACCCACCTAATTGCTTATTGTAATGCTTATGCCAGACCTCCAGAATGGCTTTATCCTTCGTGATCACCTTCCCATGCTCATTCTTCACATTGCATATATATTTAAGAGCTTTAATTTTCCTCCAGAATTTCTTAATGTTCTCTACATGATCCTGGCTCAGTTTCTCTCTGAATTCCTTCCATGATTTTTGTTTCGCTCTTCTCACTGCTTCCTTTGTCCTGTTACGTGCCACCGCATATATCCACCATTAATCTGCTGATTTATCTTGCCCAGTAGTCCTTCCACACAGTTTTTTTTTCTTTGGCCTGGACCCTCAGCTCTTCACTCCACCATGAGGTTCACTTGCCCTTCGTATACATCCTCATAAATATTTTCATGGTTAATTATTTATAAGTATAGCACATGATTTAGTATGTAACTGTCTGAAAAGTTTTTTTTTTTTAAATATCTTGTTTTTTCAAATTACATGTATTTTACTATTCTTGTTTATTATTTTTAAAGTATATTTTAATACCCTTCTCTTTATTTTATTTTCATCTGAATTCGTATAACAGTGAAAGATAACCTTATCCTCTATATCAATTATATCTAAAATTTGATGATTTTGAATTCAGTGTTGACTGAATACTGTGGTTGCCGATTGGTGTGCACTGATGATAAAATCAGGCTGATAAAATATTTGTACTAAATTAATCATAATCATCTTTTGGTGTAATGAAAATAACTTCAATGACAAACAAACACATTATTTCATTAACATAAATTTTTTCCATAACAGTATTTTTTAAAATTCAACTCCATTAATTCATATTGAGGCTTCTCTTAAAACATTTCTGTGCAATTAATAAATGTTAATAAGAAGAAATGAGATTATGATTTCTATTATCCAACCAAAAAATAGGACTGACACACATATAGCTTCCTGAAAAAAGAAAAAAATAATTATATTTCTATTGATATATTTTCAAAAGCTGACCATCCTGCAGTACAATACCTGATTCATAAAAACTAGGATCTGAGAAGAATTAAATTAAGTTAAAGAAATTTTTGGCTTGAGGGAGTTGCTGCTGAGGTGTACCTTTGTCCTGATGATAGACATACGAGCTGACCAGAATATAACTAGAACCTCTAGATGTTCTTCAATTATCAGTTCTCTCCAACAAGTCTTTTATAATGTTAACATATGTATATATAACTTATGTTCATTCCAGTAACTTGAAATAAAAAAAAAATGCCTGAATTGGCGAAACGTTGACTGGTTAGTTGGTTGCCGGTATTTTAGAGACTTAAAGCTTTTTTGTGTTTTAGAATTTTCCAATTGTTTATAGTGTATATATATATATATATATATATATATATATATATATATATATATATATAAAACATAAGATTTAATAAAATAAAAGATAATTTTAATAAAGAAAGTTGTTGGTCATCTTATCCTAAGCCAATGTAAACTATTATAATATAATATCATTATTCCTGTAGTATTCATATCATTATTCTTATAAGTTCACTTTATTAGGTTGGATGGACTTGCCCAAGGTAGGAAATTGATGCACTGAAAATCTTGCATTTTTCTCCGTTAAAGTGAAGCTGGTACTGAAGTGATTTAAGCTAACAAGATTTTCCGAACATTCTTCTCTGCTTGATTCATAGACGATGATGCCATCAAAATAAGCAGTCACTCCATTCAGATCAGATAATATTTGATCTGAAATCCGATGGAATTCTACAGGAATTGATTTTATCCCAAAACTTAGACCTTTCATGGCAAAAAATCCTCGGTGTGTTGACATAGTCAAAATATGACTTTCTTTATCAACTTGCACGTGAAGGTAAGCATTTTAAAGAGCAAGAGTACAAAAGACACTAGCAAATGGAAGGTTATTTACTACCTCATCAATCCGTGGAATAGGATAATGTACGTCCTTACTACTAATCTACTCTTATATTAGTAGGTTAGATTTGTTTACCATTACTCTGTATGTTGCCATCGACATCAGTCTTGAATCGGTAGTTTCTTCATCTGCCATTGACTATCTTTGAGCGTTGCTTATAACCACAAGTTTTAATTATTTGGGTATATACATGTTATAAAATATACTCAATATGAAATTTAAAAAAAAAACAAGTTTATCGATTTTTTTATCTGATATTTTTATTTCGTCGTTTCGATATTTAAATTTAAATCACCGAAAACTAAATATATATTTTTTATTCTCTCACTCTCGGCCTTATAAATAATATTGAATCATAATTTCCCTCAAAGGAATGGGGAGACGTATAAATCTGACATCTTTATCATGATTTTATGCAATTTACGCAGAAACTGGTTTTGTTAACCAAAATTTGGTTCTTGTGTCTTAAGGGCTTTGTGAAGATTATGCTCAGTGTTGCCAGATGATTCCACGGATTTTCCTGCTAAGTGGTCTCAAAAATTCGACAACACATTATTATTATTATTATTATTATTTCCGAAATAAATTCTTATAAATATTTTACTTATCAACATGACTAAGATAGACTAACCGGTCATTTTTTCAGAACCCATCAGAATTAACAAATTTTCGAATTTTTTTATAAATATTTTCTGTGAACTGCTCGTTCGATTAAACTACTAAATGGTTTTCAATTAAGCTACATGGATTTTTAGTGATTAATTCACAGTTCTGACGAACGAAGTTTAAAGATAAATAAATATCTGTGGTGGAATATAATCCAGAGCAGTAAGTGAGTAAATTATAACTAACCTTTATCGATTTTTGCAGTTTTATTTGTTTTGATAAGTAGATGAACTATAATTTTGTACTTAGCTCATTGTCATTCTCTGGACTGCTTCACCTATATAATATTAGGATCATTCTCAAATAAATTGCCATTTTAGTGTCCTGAACTTTTGAGGTGTTGTAAACTGAATAGTTCTGTATTTTTTCAGCCACTTAAGCAATAACCTATTCCTTTCAATGCAATGAACATTTTAAAGTATAATTTGTTAAAAAAAATACGAACAAGTAAAATTAGAAAGTGATTTGCATTCTTGAGAAACTCACGAGCGTAACAGTTCGGAATACGTTTTTTGAGTTTTCAACAACTTTATAGGTACTAAAACGTATCAATAGTAAAATTTAGGGTGATCCCTAACTTCGTAATTACTCATAGAATAAACTGGAACGTAATATATATTATTTATTTAGGAAATAGTTTTAAATAATTAAAAACACTTTGTCCGAAATATCTATCACGAGCGTAACGATTTGTCAAAATGGTGGGCTAGAGGATTAGGCAACATGGTGGCGGGAAGACGGTGGAGTGGATAAGAACCTTAATAAGTTAATGTCTGTTTCGATGTGTCTTGGAATGATCATTACTCAACAGTTAAAATCGCAAGTATTTTTATTCACCATCACACGCAGACGCTTATTATTTTATAAAAGAAATTTTATAATAGAATGCAAATGCAGCTACTTAAAAAAGAAGAAAGTATTTTAACAAATAGTGAAAATCAACCAATAAAAAGCCACAAATTATCTATGATTAATAGTGTACTACCTCAGTATAATAGCTGCTGTATATAGTATTTGCTAAGAAAATCCCACAAAAAAACATTACTTGATGCTCATAAATTGAAAAATGAGTTTGGCATTTTCAAAAATTCATAGCAAATCAATAATATGTCCAATTTTCAAAATACTTTATGTGAACTTTCCCCGGGACTTGTATAGCACATTTGTGGACATTAAGGTAAGTTTCCAATAATTTCTTTTTCTGATTCCTCAGCCCCCAATCAAACAAAGAGACTATTTATTTGAGAATGACCCATTAACAAAGGAGGTAGATATCAGTTGTGTTCGCATATCCCTCCTTAGAGATAAATTAATCTCAAAATATTTTCATAGAAATACGTATAATAAGGGCTGCAGTTGACCGATTGATTTGGCGGAAAGCCGAGATGCTGATATTTTTTTACTAGAAAATATATGATTAAACGATGGAATGAATCCAAAACAGCAGCAAAATATTCGTATAAGTTGCTTGAATTGATTACCAACTTCACTGATTTACATGGTAGCACAACTTTACGATACAGCCGCTTAATCAATAGCGGTCGCCACACTAGCCTACATAGCGCCATTTGTGCTAACTAACTACTTTGTATTCAATTGTAAAATTCGTATTGATTGGAATTATTAAAATTATTAGTGCTTTCGACTTCCGGTGATCTGGATAAGTTGTACTTTAAGCAGTAATAATTTTAATTACGGTAAGACCCCGATCTCAACTGAAAACGGTCCGTTAAGGTTTTGTTTATCTCTTGAGCGTAGCGAGCGGAAGTCGACAGGACTAATAATTTCAAATAATATCTAATTAAAGCAGCAATAATTTTAATGATTCCAATGAATAGGAATTTTGTAATTGAACCAGCAGTTTGTACAAATGGCCGCTACTTATTAGGCGTCTGCATCGTAAAGTTGCACCATTTTTAGTACATTAATCTTTCAGAAGGCATTCTACATTTTTGTTTATCAAACAAAAATTATCGTGTTGAAACACATTTTAAAGTAAATAACTAAAGAATTCAGCTAAAAGAAGGCCAGTAATTAAATAAAATTGCCCTGATCATCGTCTATTCCTCAAATCAGTAGGGGGAAACTTTCCGAATTTTCAATACCATCGATATTTTTTCAGTATCGATAGTGGCCAACTATCGACTCATCCTTTATGCTCTGGTGTTTACTGAGTTGCTCTCTCCTCCCCACCCCTTTCTCTTTCTCCTGATCTATATTTAAACTGGATTTTTTAAGAACATAAATCCAAGTGTTAAAATTTTATTGTTTTTTTTTTTTATTGCATATTAAGTTTTATTTAACGCTCATCTATAGTTGTAAACATAATTGTAGGTTAACGTATACGAGGGTGTCTTAAATTTGTTGAATGATCGTCAGCGAACGCATCATATTTCACTCTGATTTATAATTTGATTTTCTTTCAAACTTGAGAGTTTTTAATTAAAAATACGAAATTGTATCCCCCTATTTTGTCGACATCAAGTTTTTTAAAAAATAATAATAACTAGTATACTCGAGCGAGAACTCTCGCATTATATATCTTCTAATCCCTAATTCCAAGTATGAGTGATATTAGGGAAGCGTATTTATTCGTGTAAACAATATAATATTGCAAAAAAAGTTTATTTAATACACATATTTGGTGAAGCTACATGAATGACTATGTTGAAGTTACAGTTCATATTTAATAAGTAATTAGCTTACCCCACTAGAAAACATCTCTTCAATTTAACAGTTAGGCAATTAGATTATCATTTTCAATGTGTAGTATTCATACATAGCAGTGCCCTTTAGAGTTGGACATGGGAAACAGTATAAAATTTCCCATTCATTAAAAGTTTTTGTAAACAGACTCAAATTGATATATAGTTGCCATGACAACGGCACGTACGCAAGATGGCATGAGGCCCATGCGGACCTATATCGTGCGTTATTTCAAAAACGGTAGGTTTTTAAGCTTTAAAACGCTGGACCAATACGCTCCACGGGAGCGTGTGTGATCTTGATGCCCCCGTCAAAATCTTTAAAACCCAAGTCATCCCGTCTCGATCCGCCGACTCTCAGTGGTCAAAGTTTTGAAACCTTCCAGTTTTTTCATCACTTTTATTTAAGCCCTTGTAAGATTTTAAGAAACAAAATCGGAATTCGTCACATGTCCGTGAAAGTCCCTTTCTTTTGATACCTCACTCGTCAAAATCCATCGGTCCTGAGAACCGGAATAGAGATCTATATTACCGTAATAATATATAGTAGTGATTTTATAGACCTATTCACGCCAAAAGTTTTATTTGAAATCGTTACTATGGTTATCAGAGCATCTGTTGATTAATTAAATGGCCATAAGGGAAAATTTAGAGAGCTGAAAATATACGGTAACATAAGTTGTAAAATGTTAGCAGTTGATGAGATTACCCGATTTAGACCGCTCAATGAAAATTATGTATCGTTAGAAGTAAATGCTGACAATCCTGAGTTAGTAGATTTGGATCCTTTACTCCATCAAAAGAATAGCCACGTTCATTGTCTTGAACTGTATAATTCGAGTAAGTTCTTACTGATCAATATTTTACTAATATTTATTTTCTGTGACAAAAAATTGTTATTTCTCTATTGTTACTTTACTAATGTCTCAGCAATCGGCTTGTATAATATTCTGTAGTTATTGTAACTTTAATATTTGTGGTGCAACAACTAATTTCTAACTTTGGGCCCCTTGTTGCATTTTCTTCCAGTTATGGTCCATCCTTGTAGTCCTCTTTAGGGATGTGAATATCGAAAAAAAATATCGATATATATCGTATCTATAGTTTTTCGAATATATAGAAATAGTTTTATATATTGAAAAAAATATAAAAGTCAGACTTTTATAATTAACCTAGAAATTTATTCTAAAACAAAAAAAATCTTTTGATGTTAGTTTTTAAATATAACGTACCCATGGCAGTGCTGGGAAAATTTTATTCATAAAATAATAAATAATTGTTTTATTTTATTCAGGAATAATGAACAGCCCATTTATTCGTTATTCTATCATTCTGTGATTAAATGCATTCACATTATACTTCCTTGTACGAAGTAAAGGAAGTATTGTATTCGCGAAAATTTTCGGTTTTCAGATTTCAACGGAAATATCCATTTTGACCATCCCTGAATCCATTTTCACTAGTTTCATCGTGGCTTCCGTTCGTTCGTTCGTATTTCGCATAACTCAAAAACGGTTAGCCGTAGAAAGCTAAAATTTTGTATTTAGGATTGTTGTAAAATCTAGTTGTGAACCTCCCTTTTTGGTCACTGCTTGATCACCGGAAGTGGTACTTTACTTGAAGGTCATAATTGATTCTTATTAAAAATTATATTAAATACAATGCAAAACTTCTCAAATTTAGTATTTATAACTTATATATTGATTTAAATAACATACTAGATTTTGGTTAACATTGGCAGACTGGAAGTGGTACTTTACTTGAAGGTCATATTAGACCTTCATCAAAAAATATATTAAAATATAATGTAAAACATCTCAAATTTGGTAAATAGGACTTTATATCGATATAAATGTATTTACTGGATTTTGGTTAAGATTCGTGAGCGGAAAAGGGTACTTTACTTGAAGGTCATAATAAGCTTACATAAAAAATTATATTTAAATTAAAAGAGAAATCATATGTTTCGGTAATAAAGGTTATTAACGCAATTTGGTTTCTAATCCAATCAAACATTTTTATTACTTGTTTTAAGTGTTTAAATGTAAAGTTGAGTCTAAAATACTAGTTTTCCTCCCCATTTGTGAGATCAACAAGTCTTCATCATGAGAATAAGATATTAGTTAAGTGGGTTTTTTCGCTTAAAATGTCGAAACTGTCCATTTCTAATGCTTTATCCAGTGATATTGACAGTTTTATTGTTGTCATGAAACATGAAGAAATATCTTGGAAACTAGTTACCTACTGAAGGAAAACGAATTATAATAAAGGAATGAGACCTCCAGTGACAAGGTGTGTGTTTGTGTCAATAGATGGATGACGGGACGCCAAGTGTCGTTTTTACTGCAATCTTCGGAAACTAGTAACCAAATTCAGTATCACTTTTTGAGCCACGGATTTATAACTTAATAGGCGTACAAGGAAGTCATGTGTTGCCCACATCAGATATTTTTTTAATCAGTATTCAAATAAAAATATTATCGGTATAAAAAATATTCGAATTAAAAAAAAATTGGAATTAAAAAGAACATGTGAATCAAATAAAAAAATATTCGAATACTAAATATTTGAATAAAAAATAAAATTATAAGGTTTTCTTCACTATTTTGTCCGAGTCATAATAAGACTCAAACTAATAAAACTGAATAACTGGACATACCAGGAAGGTGATATCTGGGAAATACCAAGAGCTAACAATGGCGGAGATTTGGCCTCAGTCGATAGTTACCATGCCACCTTCATGCTATTATCACCTCCCTGTTTCGACATCCCATTCCTTGAACCCAGGTAGATAGTAACACACACCATACCACAAGTTTTTATGGCTCTTTGTTTGTCGAATTGCGTCCTTGTAGAATTTTTTTATTTTATATTTTTTTTCTATTTACTTTTTTAAATATCGGTTTTCGATACATAAATTTTAATATCGATATGCCAGAAAAATATCGATAGTTTTTAAAAATATATCGATATGTCGATACTTTTTCAATATCTCTAGTCTCCTAGCTTCGAACTACAAGTATTGTGCGGAGTCTTACTTAACAGTCCTGTAATGTGTATTCCTTCTGGACGGGTTTTGTAGATAAATTCATCATCGGCTTGTGCGCACCTCTCTAACAGTATCTTAAACAGAACATAGAACATAGTATTAGTACGCAATGGATAAGAGTGAGATACGAAAACAATAGGAATTCAGAGGGTCTCTTTAAATTTAAATGAAAGCATATATGATATGGTGTAGCTTAACTGATGTCCAACACATTGTGTTTGATTCACGCGCTTCTGTGCCATTCACTTTTTTTTACTGATTAAAAAAATATAATAAAAGAACATCTTCTTCTTGTTCTTTTCCTTCCTCCTTATGCCTCTCAGCGTCGAGGTGTATCCAGCCATCGCAACCAGGCATCTCGGTCTCTCGCGAGCGCCTTCATCTCTCCTACCTGGATATGTGGTCTTCGTAAGACAGTCGAGGTCTACTCTTAGGCCTTTTACCTGTTGGTCGGGCTTCATAGAAGCTTCTGGGTTTTCTATATTCTCCCATTCTGCAGACATGACCATACCACTTAAGTTGTCTTTTCTCGAGTATTTGTCCCAGTGGCTCGACGTCTAATTCTGCCATTTCGTATGCAGTCTCGTCTTGTTTTTCTTGCCACTCTTTGGAGATACCTCATTTCAGCAGTGGTTATTCTATTTTTATGTCTGTCTAGTGCTACCCAGCTTTCACTACCGTAGAGCAAAGTTGGAAGATAAACTGCTTTATATATCCTTAACTTAACATCTCTTCCAACTTCCCTCTTACCCACGATGGAGTTGCATATTTGGAAGTAAATATTGCTAGTTTTCCTAATCCTTTTGCTGACCTCATCATCGACTTTCCCATTCCTGCCTAATATAACACCCAGGTATATGCAGTCATCAGTTTGTTCAAGTGACTGGCCATTACATATTATATTGATTGCCTGAGGCTCCCTTCCCAAATGTATAACTTTACTTTTATTTGTATTAATGGAAAGGCCTTTTCTTCCTAATTCCTCTTGCCATTCAAGCACAGCTTGCTGTAGTTTCTGCTGTGAGTCAGCCGCTAGGACTATGTCATCCGCGTACAATAGAGCTTGGACTTGAACATGCCTTATATTCCATAATCCCACTATGCTTCTGGCCGTTCTCCTTTTGCAGATTTTGTGTATTTCGTCCATGAAACTTACGAACAGCAATGGGCTTAGGCAATCTCCCTGCTTGACTCCTTGTCCCATGGCAAAAGGTTTGGGTTCCACCCCATTTATTCTAACAATGCCTTTAGGATTTTGATACACTGATTTGACAGCATATATGAGGTCTCTGGGAATATTCCTAGCCTCTAGCGCTCTCATGCCTTGGGACCGAGTCAAATGCAGCTTTTATGTCTAGAAACGCCATGAATATATTTCCGTTTCTATCCCACATTTTCTCCATTACGCATCTGAGAGAAAATATGTGATCCTGAGTCTGTCTACCTTACCTAAATGCAGCCTGTTCGTCCTCAAGCATCGGTTCTATATATGGCCTAAGTCTTCGTTCTAGTATGGACGTGTAGAGCTTGTATACTACAGGGAATAGACATATAGGCCTGTAATTCTTACATTCTCTCGCATTTTCTTTCTTGTGGATGGGTACTATTATATTATACTCTCCCCTCCTCTGGTATTCTTTTCTCGTCCCACAGTTTCTGAAACAAAGACTACAGAACCTTAGTGAACTGTGGACCACCATACTTAACTAATTCTGGAGATATACCATCTCTCAAAAAGATATACCATCAAAAAAAAAGAATACACAATTTAAATAATTCTCATCTACATAATATCATGGTTATTTTATTTGATTTACAGGCAACCAAAGCAAAGAAATAGATTTGAAGCTGTTTCTAGCTATAAAATGTAATCTTTTATACAACGATTCTCTTTCTGTTCTTATCTTGAAGAAAATAATTCTAGGAAAGGAACAAACTGAACTTCTTGCTGAGGTAATTTTGAACTTGCATAAATATTATATTAAAATACAAGACTCTGTAATCAATGAAATTAATGGGGCCCATGTGTTGACAAATGTATAATCAATGTTTTTAGTTTAAAGTTAAAACTTAAATTGAGTTTAGACTAACACCAACTCAATAAGAGACAAGCATAGCTGAAATATTAAACTAAAATTATTTTGGGTAAATTATTGTCTTACTTGTTAAGGTGGCCATTGACTACCACTCCAAATGGTATGACGGAGTAGGTTGAATGGAGTGCTTGGAGGGGAGATTTTAAAAGCTCCACTGACGATCGTTCTATTTTTACCGATAAGTGATTCATACCCCCGTAAACACCTATTTTATAATAATTACGGTCTAAAAACATTTCATTGTACAGATCAGTATAATTCTCGAGAGTTAATGGGATATAAATAGTGCCTCTACAATAGTAAGAATATTAAATTATAGAATATTCATCCCTCACCCCATAGGAAAGAAGAAAAAGAAAGTATATGCAAAATAATCGAAATTTTGAGCTTAGAAATTATAAATCCACTAAACATGTTGATTTCCTTTTAATTAATATTTATATTTTTTACATAATTAATATTGAAATTATAAACAAAACTGTAAGTTATTCATATCAATATTTCTGCAACATATTTTATACAATCAATACCGTTAATTTTGTATATTGTGTATTTCTCACCAGCAATTTTCAATATTATTATCATAGCACTGCCTAAATAGATGTTGAAATATTTCAATAATCGGAAGTTCACTTTATTCAAGAAAAACTCTAAAATTGTCGCTCCTTTTTCATTCTGTGCTCAATATTCTGAAAAACATTGTGCATGCAGTATCTATGATATTTGCCAATATAAATGCACGAAAAGATTATTTCTCGTTGATAATCAAAATTATTATTTTGATAACTATTAAACTTAGAGACCTCTATCGGTACTCAAATTTTAGAAAATTTACTTTCCTTTGAAAAAGGCATTCACAATATTTTTCGCGAGGTAGTTAGTTTTCAAGATATTGAGCACAGAATGAAAATTTTTAGATTTTTCTTGAAATAAGTGAACTTCCGATTAATGAAATAGTTCAATATCTATTTTTAAGGGCATTTGCTGTAGCTGTTCTATTGTGCAAATATAAATTGAATTAATTTTTAAGTTTGAAAAAAATAATAAACAAAATAAAAACAACAAACCAAAAGCGAAAACTTTTAATGGATAACTTTTTCACTTCTGAATGCAATAAAACTATAAGTTGTTTTTTTTTTTTTTTTTTTTTTTTTTTTTTTTTTTTTTTTTTTTTTTTTTTTTAACCATCCGTTGTAAATGGGTTTCTTCATGTTTTAATTTCTATGCCTTAATGCACTGGACCATGATTGATTATTAATATTATTATTAATAATAATAATTATTATTATTATACCTTTCATCAACTTACACTATGTCAGGCCCTGTCCAGAGCGCGATGGGTACAGCACCTCTCTCTTCAAGAATGTGGCTTGACGGATGAATGTTGCAAGATTATTTGTGATTCTCTTCTGAAGGCACCATCTGTTTCTACGCTTGACCTTTCCAGAAATAAAATCTCAGCTGATGGAGCTTTAGCCATCTCCAATCTTCTGAAGGTTGTGTTTTGGTTATAGTTTCTTAAAATTGGCTAAGTTAAATTGGTTTATATATATTTTTTTAACAGTTGAATACTTTATAGGATATAATTTGAAGATTCTAAAAATAAAGCCTTATGTCTCTAAAATACCGGTAAATAACTAACCAATCAACGTTTCGCCAATTCCGGCATCTTAAGGACAGATAAAAGAAGATTATATAAATAAGAATAGTTAAAACTAGATAAAAGACAGTACATCTCAAATCAACAGTCTAAAAATACACATCAAGTCGAGATAATAAATCCCTCCAAAACATCTCAAAATTTAATGAAGTATATGAAATCAAAGAGAAGAAGGTTGGGATGCAGTCACAAATGACACACAGTAAGGAAATCTACTGAGAATATGTGCAGAGATGTCTCTAGATGATTTGTCTTTTTTAGACAGTTGATATGAGCAGAACTGTATTTTGTCTGCATATAGGCGAACTACCCGTTTTTTCCGTCTTGGTGATGTCTGTATTGGATAAAACGTTGACTGGTTAGTGATTTACCGGTATTTCAGAGACTTAAAGCTTCCAATTATTTTGTGTCTCTATCTAAGTTTTTGCTCTTTTATTTAAATATTTTATGCAATTAAGTATATATTTTTTTCAATTGTTCATAACCCTAATATTCCTATCTTTGAAATTTTCGGATCGTTGTCCGTGCGATGCATGGGATATACGTTTGACTCTCGTCAAACGCGTCACCCTTGTTTCATGTCCGCATATGGGTTGTCTAGACACCGTCAAGGAATGTCAGCATGCCTCTTGAACATTGAACTTGAAAATTTCTGGTTCTTCATCAAGTAGTGATGAGAGTATATTATTATACCTTAGTACCAGTACGCCATACATCCCAGATCACGGAAACAACGGAGATCATGCGTACACACATTCACAGAAGAACCGGCATCTTAGACTCTTCATCGCAGCAAAGGAGTTGAGCATGTCTGGCTCCCAATTTTTGGCATTTTATAGGATGACAAAATCGTCCTATTTTCATTTTGTAGAACTTCTGAAGCTTCCATCGAATCAGCCATACCAGGAATCGTCCCGCTTGAGGAAAGCTATGTACATCGCTTGAATCGACCAACGAGACGAATACGCTTCTCATCCATGATGATAGGTAAACAATCCATTAATGGGGACCCTATCAGTTACCTAGGCTGTAACAACCAAGCATACTAATTTCGCATCCTTGACGAGAGTTAAATAACCCGTTTGCGGACTATCTTAATCTTTTTTTTAAATATGTTTGTGTAATTATAATTGTGTAGATTACATTTTTTTTTATGTTTTCTCTATATATTTAGAAAACCTGTTTAATTTTTATAATCATATTAAATCTTTTTAGCATGAGGCTCTGGCTAGAGGTATTAGCTGTTGGACGAGATCTTTACGTGGAAGAACAGTTGATAAGAAAAAGTTTCTTGGCCTATCAAGGCTCACTCTAAACGACAACTTTATCACTGACGAAGGTCTCAGTCATATTGTTGATTCGCTCTATGACGACTTTTGGATCAAAGGTGTGTCATATTTTATAAAAGTGTTTTTTCTAATAAGAATAATAGAGGGTCCTTCGGCAATAATGTGGAGCTCCATTCTACGAAACAGTGGTCAGTTAGTTCATAAAAATATTTTACAAATTTAGTTTTTGAGGTAACTCTTTTTTATTTTTTAATATATATATATATATATATATATATATATATATATATATATATATATATATATATATATATATTACATCAAGAAATCACACTGTGTTTTCTGGAACCGGAAGGAGTGAAGGAGAAAGCTAAAAAGATAGGAGCTGCCTTCTAATTGCACCAACACTCAAAATAACGCATAACAACATACTTAGACAGAACTGAATGATGAAAAACTCTTTAATTATTGATAAAAATTATATCCACCATTATATCCGCCATGTGTATAATCATCATACACAGTTTTAGTTGCTGATGAAGTCTCAGATTTAAGATTGATGTAGAAGGACATCTTGGGTGCTCCGAAGTATTTCTAGGCGAGGGTCATTACATCTTTGTATTTGACGGTTTTCAAGAGCAGTGGGTGGGTTTACAACTGTGGAATGTGGTCAATGGGCGGCATAGAAAGATTCAGTTGTTGAGATTCCAAAATGTTCACTTTCCGTGAAAATCACTCTAACTGTACTCTAGAATACTTTGGTCAATATATTCTCTGTTATACAAGAATATTTTGTATTTAGCTATCAATTAATTGTTTTTAGTTGTACTTTCAACAACAATGATGCATGGATTTTCAAAAACGGATTTGTGGATGTTAAGAAATGTTCAATATCATCTCCTGTCGAGCATTAATGTAAATGCTTTTCGTCAGTGTTATCGGGCCAATAAGGAAGTAGCTGCAGGAACTACACCCTTCGTGCACCGTTAAATCAAGTGGAGGTTCTTCTATCTAGCAGAAAATGTTGGAACTAATGACCGGATCTACTCATTTTTTGTTTCATTAGAAAGAGCGTTTTTAGAGCAAAATGGAGCTGGCTCCTTATTGCTGCAAGCCCCTCAATTGCTTATAAATTTGATTCATGCTTATATAGAAACCTTGAATTTATAAATTAATATCAACGCTTATCTGCTACCCACTCTTCTAATCTGCAATTTACACCGACAACAAGCACTGCCGCTTGGTACGCGATGTTGGTCTAGGATTATTTATTTATTTTGCATAAAATAAATTATTTATTTTCCGTAGCTATTGATATGCAGAATTGTTGCCTGACCAATGAAGGCGCAAAACTTGTAATAAAACTACTGGCTGTCAACCATGACATTGCAGTATTTGACTTGCGGTACAACACTGAGATCAACTCCTGGCTCTTGGCTTACATCATTAAAAGGATCGCCAGAAACATGAAATCATTTTCTGATGAGGTAGGCATTAAAAATTTTCCAAAACCAACCAAATAAATGTTAGACCTATAAAAAAAATTCGATAACCCAGGTGTTCCATTCATAATTTTGAAAGTATCATATCTGCCCAAGTATGGCTAGTGAGGAGTGAAATTTGATTGTCATATATCTTTTGATGTTTGTAGTTTCATTGCATAGCTGCTTATTTACAAGATTGATGTTAAATTTTCCTGTAATTAAATCACTCCGTACTCAAAAGTAAATTTTGACATTGGTTATTCTAGCATTGAAGCACAGTATTATTTTGGTCAAATGTCGTTAATACATATTTCAGCTATTACTTTAGTTGTTGAGATTTTGGTTATTAGCGTTTATTCTCATAAGTAATTATACTAGAAATGTATTCATTCAGAAAGCCTCAATTATTTAATAAAAATCTTTCCTCGAGAACAGATCTGATATCTAATATTTGTGTTCTTGAAGAAAATTATGGTTAGTAGTATACCCGAGAGAGAACTATTGCATTAGGTATCTATCCTTCTTCAAATCATTAATAAATTAGAGGTATAAACCATATTAGGAAACTTGTTTATTCCTATTAACAATATATGTAATATTACCTACAAAGTTTATTAAACACACATTTGGTGAAGCTACATACTTTATAATGACTATGTTGAAGTAACAGTTTTCTTAATAAGTAATTAGTTTGCCCTACTGGAAAATCATGCCTTCTGTTTAACTGTTAAGCATTAAGACTCAGCTATACTATTCATATTTAACAGTACTTTAGGTTTAAACATGGGAAACAATATATAATCACAGAAACCTAAAAACAACATTCACAGTTATTAAAATGTTTTTGCATACAGTCCCAAATTGCTTCCATAGGTATGAAGTTATCATGACAACAGCATGTACGCAAGATGCAATATAGCATAGGACCCGTGTGGTACTATAAAGTGCGTTATCTCAAAAACGGTAGGTTTTAGAGCTTTAAAACATAGAATCCAATACATTCCATGGGAACGTTTTGAAATCTTTAAAGCGCGACATGTTTCGCCTCGATCCAACGAATCATTATCGTCGGAGCTTTGAAACCTCCCAGTTTTTCCATCACTTTTATTTATGGCCTAGTGAGAATTTAACAATTAAAATTAGGATTCGTCAATTCTCCGTGAAATTTCCTTTCTTTTGACACCTCATAGGTCAAACTCCATCACTCCAGAGAGCCGGAAAAGAGATATAATAAATTAGAGGTATAAACGATATTAGGAAACTTGTTTATTCCTATTAACAATATATAGAGAAGTGATTTTTTTAAGTGAACCTGAACGACAAAATTAGTGAAGTAGGTTATTTTCGGCGACGTGCACCTAAGTGCATTATTGTTAGTTATTTGGACACACATTTCAGCTATGATCTATTCTTTTAGAATTTTGTTTTATGAAGTTTTAAGTTTAATGTTCAGAGAAACATTGGGCAACGTACTTAGCGATTGACTATATGTTGAGGTTATGACCTGATACCATAAACTGATTCGTATTTATGCGAATTTAGGCCTCGATCTCAACTGGATCCGTTGGGAGATATGTTTATCTCTCGAGCGAGCGAAAGTCTACTATCTGATCCGATTAAAGCAGTAACAAAAATAGTGCAGGTTATAACACACAACAATGGTCGACCGTTTGGTAAATATTTACCATAAAATGTCTAAGTAAGCGATTAAAAAAATCTTCCAGAAAACATAAAAGAATCAACAAAGAGTATATTTATCATGAAAACTAATGGTTGGAGCAAAAAAATTCTAGTTCAAAAGAAAGACTTTTTTTCCCCAACAAAATAGTACATGTAAGGCCAAACTCTCCTTGGGCGGAGCTACCTCCTTTTTGCAGCAAACCCTTTAATTCATTATTTGCTCAAAGAGCCTTGCGATGTTTTTTATTTGTTATAATGTAGATTTTAATGCTTTGTTTTTCAGAATGAGGAGAAATGGCTCTCCAACCGTGATGAAAATTTTGAGGATATTCCAGAATATGAACAAACACTCGCAAAATCTTTATCTGTAACCAGGTAGGTATTTTTTAAAAAAAATATAATTTCAGTAGGTTTCAGGAGGAGCTTTGATTTTAGACTCAAATCGGTTCTCAATGCTACAATCTTTGTTTTTTCTCAAAAAAGGAAGCAACCTTAAAAGTATTTCCATTTCAATTGTTGATTAGATAATTAATAAGTCTCAACCAATAAACATTAAGCATTGCCATTTTCGGTTTATTGTGTTACATACTGGAGACCTTAGTAATGCCTAATAACTTGATTGTTATTAGGCAAAGAGTTTGCATAAAGTCAATAAAAAAAAGAAAGAAAATAGTTTACATAATTTTATTAGGTTAGTTTATTTTGTATTTTAGAGGATTAATACAGTATAACATTCAGTATTATGCGTTATTACTATTTTCGAGGTTAGGGTGATAAGATGTATCAAAAGACATTGAACAATGCGTATAAAGATTGGAATAAGAGGAGCTGGACGGATGTAGGAGAGGATAAGATGGAATGATCGAAGTATCGAAGGGCCAACCAACGTTACGATTAGCGAAGCTAAGGGTATTCGCCTTTCAACATAGCAAAACGTTAGCCACTAACGGAGTGTATTCGCCTCCAGACATAGTGAGAGAACGAGGTGCAACCCGAGGAATATTCGCCCTCAGGCCTGCCCGTAGGAAGCCAAAATCAAAGGATCTTTGCCACCTAACTTTATGGAGGATGGAAACTCAGCCAAGGGGTATTCGCCCTCAGATCTGAATATAGAAATAATCAGGAGTAGGAAGACGTGAGAAAAATGAAAGACCCAAATATTCAAAAAGCAGTGATAAGATCACCTGATCCACGTTCTAGATCTAATCAAATGCTCGGTCTTCAGAATCAGACTTGACTCTGGCTCGAATGGAGAGCGAGCCGGGTACTGAAGACTCGTGGTGATAACAAGTGTGTATATAGTTATGTGGAGTGTTTCTTCACTATCTTAGTCGCGCTGCCTTGTGGTGTTCAAGTGAAATACTATAGATGTGGTATCTTCATTGTCATTGTAGTTTGCAGCTGTTGTTTACAACAGCGTTTTTTTTTAACACATTGTTTGTTTGTTTTTTCGTTATTGAACGAAGTTGAATAATGAAATGTTAGGTGTTGGATTTATTCAACCGTCCTTTAGGCGGACTCTTCCACTCGTTGTTTTATATATAAAAAAAAGAATTATTTGTTTCTTCTAATTTGCCAATTTTTTTCTTTTTTGTTATAATAATTAATTTACCTCCGTATATCATGAAAAATATTCCAACAAGAGCTTCTTTATGCATTGATAACATGTTGCAGGAGAAATTCAGGAACTAATGTTTCTAATCATCTCAGGAGAACACAATCTTGCAGACTCCAAGGCAATCAAAGGTTAGTAATTTATTGTTTTCTACTTGTAGAAAACAAATTTCTTCAGCCCACGAATGTTAAAAACAGTTTAAATATTTTCGTTGAGTATCAATGATTGTATACAAATATCAAATGTTAAGAATATCGATTTTTAACTTAATAAGTTTAATGTCATTACAATAAAAACCAGCAAAGTATTAATTGTATACCGTTGGTTAGCTATATTTCTTTAAAGTTGTTTATATTAATTAATAAATACTCATTAAATGTCTATCTAGGTTTGATGACGTATCTGTATGGAAAAGGGACAGTGCAAGGGAATTAAAGCAAGCCAAGGGAATAGTCGAAGCCTGATAAAATAAAAATAAATAAACTAGTTGGCATTGTTAAACTAGAATTGTTTTCTATTATTATTAAAGATTAAGGACGTTTTCAGATGGTCCGATAAATTGGACATCGGATTTATCGGGGTGGAGAAGAGGGGGAGGCGTCCGACTGCATGCTGGAAATGTAGGGTTCGATTCCGATAATTATCGGACAGTGTGAAAGGAACGCAGGGTTCCTGCGCAAATGAAATCGGTGCCGGATTTGATTCCAATAATTATCGAACCGTATTAAAATGCCTAAAGGCTTAATTTAAAACTGGAGTATTTTTATTTTACAGCTAGTACCATACTTGATTAAGCTCTGCTTGGGCGATTGCAGTGAACAGAAGTTGACAGCTGTGATTTACTTAAAGGTTTAATAATTTTAACAATAAGTAATTATTAATGCCAATTATAATATAATTCAAAAATCCAATTTTTGAGATGAGCTTTATATTACTGGTGCTATCGATGACATTTCGTTGCAAAAGCTCTTCTGAAATTGTTACTGACTATAATATTTATAAAAGGCAGGTATTTAAACTAAACGTTGTTACTGAATTTAAAAATAATTCAGAATTGGAGGCATACTTAGTTTTTACTTCCTAATACGCAGTAAAGGGAGTATTGTAATCGCCAAAATTTTCGGTTTTCAGTTTTTAACGGAAATATCCATTTTGACCATCCCGGAATCCATTTTGACAAGTTCCGACGTGGCGTCTGTACGCACGTATCGTATCTCGCATAACTCAAAAAGGGTTAGCCGTAAAAGGTTAAAACTTTTTATTTGGGATTACATGTAAAATCTATTATAGGGATTATATGTAAAATCTAGTTTTGAACTTCCCTTTTTGGTCGCTGCATGATTACCAAAAGTAGTACTTTGCTTGAAGGTCATTATTGATTTTCATAAAAAATTATATTAAAATATAATTCAAAACTTCCCAAATTTGGTATTTAAGACTTACGTACTAATATAAATAACATAATAAATTTTGATAAAAATTGGCAAACCAGAAGTACTACTTTGCTTGAAGGTCATCATTGATTTTCATCAAACATTATATTAAAATATAATGTAAAACATCTCAAATTTGGTAAATTAAATACAATTAAATAAAATACTTTTATGTCATCATAATAAGGCCATAATAAACTTAAATCAAAGGGTATATCGACATTTATTACAGAGATCATATGGTTCAGTGATGAAGATTATATACGCGATTTTTTTTCCACGCTAATAAAACAATGTGATTACTTGTTTTATGTGTTAAAATTGAGTATAAAATACTTGCTGACCTTCCCATTTGTGAGATGAACAAGTCTACAGCTAGAATGTTTAAATATTTAAGAATGCTTAAACTGTTGAAACCATCGATTTCCAATGCTTTGTCTAGTGACATAGGAAGAAAACGACATATAGTAACGGAATAAGACCTTCATAAACATGAGCTTGTGTGTGTCAATAGATGGACGTCGCGACGCAGAGTGTCGTTTTTGAGGTACTGCTTCGGATCTTCGGAAACTAGTAACCAAATTCAGAGTCACTTTTTGAGCCGCCGATTTATAGTTTGATAGGCGTACAAGGAAGTCATAGGGTGTCCACATCAGATATTTTACAAGAGTGTAAAGTTTCTTTTGTAACCTCGTTGCACTACAACATCGATTAATGGAAATTATAACCCCAATTTTTCAAATTATCAAAATTCATATCATGTGCTTTTACTAGTTCTTATATAAATTCAAAGTATTAAGTCAAAACACAATCAACGGTTGTAATGGAATGCACTGATTTTTTGGAATTTCAGGTACAAATATTAAAACCATTTTGTGTAATCCTGCAGCAAAAATAAATTTTATTCTAGTTTCATTTATTTCTAGGATGCTCTAAAGAAAATGAGAGACCTGGATGATAAGATTGTATATGCCTTAAATATAAATATACCAACAGCTTCCTTTAGGGGTGAAATAGATCCAACACAAACTTGTGAACAATTATATGATGAAGTAGGTAATATGAAATGAAGTTAGGAACATAAATTTATGAAGTATCTAAATGCTTTCTAATTCTAAATTAAAATTTTCAGTTAAGAACTAATTATGATAAACGTGAACTGTCTATAAAAAAATGTATAAATGTCACATCGGATAAAGTTAATGAACTAAAAAGAATAAAAGAGAGTGGTGATGATCTCACAATAAATAAGCTTCTTAATAAGGAACAAACCAAGGTTAGTTAGTGTACATATATGTATACATATATATATATATAGGTATGCATGCATTGAGTGATTTGATGTTTGTATACAGCCAGAGAACGATCATGTAGAAAGATGTATAAAGAAATAATATGATTACTTATAAATATCCATTGTTATCAATTTGTGGACCCACTTTATAGAAACATAGAAACCCACCAAATTATAGTTTGTTCTTATGATTTTGGAAATTCTTGAAGTGCCAAAAGTAGGACAGACATGTGTTCACATGTTATAAATGACTACCTGTCGGCTAAAACTGGAGTGGAGCGATCGTCTGTTGGATCCTTGAAATCTTCCTCTGTCGAAGTACTCTCAGTGACCCATTGCTCCATTTGGAGTCAGTGGTAGCCTGGCTTTTTACAGACAGTTAATAATTCATGCTCCCATATAGCATGCATAAGCTACCTCTATTGATAAATATTTATTGAATTCTAATTCTTCCTCCAGTCTCCTTGGTTTAGGCCTCCTAGGAGCCAGAAGATTAAAATGAGTGCCTTTTCTGTCTGTATATGATAGGTCCATAGTACGTTCGGCTGTCCTCAGTGGCTGACTGAAGGAATTCGTTCATTGTGACATCCTGTTGTCAGGGAGGACTCATTAGGTTGCCAGCAGTGAATGGACGATTTGATTTTAAATTTAACCCCAAAATTCCCCTTTGATGATTTTGCAAATTCGAATATATAATAGATACTATAATAGAGTCAGATACTATAATAGTATCTACTATAATAGTATCTACCCAACCTCCAACATGGAGGGCTGGGATTTTTTTATCAGGATTTACCCCGTTACCAATAGAAGTAGGGTCATCTTATATAGAACTTATAGAACAGTCATTATCTCATCTGGCTGTGAGACTTGATACAAGAAAGTGAAAGAATTTTAAAGGTTTGGAAAAGGGAAGTACTGAAAAAGAGAATATATGGAGCAGTCTGCGAGAATGGTAACTGGAGCATTAGAAAGAATGATGAACTGAAAGAAATGTTCCGAGAATCAGATCTAGTGTCCTTCGTTAGAAAGAACCAGTTGAGGTGGCTTGGACATGTGGAGTGGATGCCGGTGAATAGGACACCCAAGAAGCTCCTGGAGTGTAAACCTGGAGGAAAAAGATTAAGAGGACATCCACGATTGAGATGGTCCGATGATATGGAGAGAGTGTTGAGAGGAATGGGGATCAGAGGATGGATGAGACTTGCCCAGGATAGGGAAGAGTGGATGATTGTTGAGGAGGCCCAGGTCCTTGCAGTACTGTAGCAACATGGAATAAGTAAGTACTGTAATGCCACATAATATGCAGAGTGAGGCTTCTACTGTGTTTTTTTTCTTATCAAAAAGAAAAGTTAAAAAGATTCTACTCACAAAATTACATCATACGGGTTTTTAAATTGGTATAAAAGTGTATCATTAAAATAAAAAGTTAAATAAAATCTGGTTTAATTTTTTTGGTATGTATTAAATCAATCATATTAATGAATTGTATTTGTTTGATTGTTAATAATTTGTCTCAAATGAACCATTTGCATTTCTTCAATTTTTTTTTTTTAATAATGCTAATGCTAAAATTTTGTTGTTTTAGCTGCGTATACTGAGAAATGAACTTTTAGTGGAAGAAGTTGTGAAAGATCGTTCATTAAAAATTTACCACGAGCGGTGTAGGGAATATTTCAAGCCTAAAAACTACAATGTATAGCAGATAGCTGATCGGAAATGGATTAAATTAGAACTGTCTATTGGACTGTAATGGTCAGCTTAGAAAAAGCTTAATTTTCTAAGTATAAGTAGCTTACTGTAGGATTGTGTCTTGTTATTCGTAATGGCAACTGACTGACTGAATAATGGATTTTTTATTGTTAATATTTACTTTTCTAAAAAAAAAAACTAAAAAAATTATAAAAATAGAAAAGCTGATATTGAAATTTCATTAAGGATACAAGATAAAAGTTTGATGTTTAATGTTTCTTACATGGAACCGAACATCATTCATTTAATATATATCTATCCTAATATCTTGTTGTTTTTAATACCTTTTTTCTTTTATAAAAAGTACTTATCTTTTTTGTATAAACTAATATGTTTTATACCATTCACATATTCCAAACATTGTTTCATCCTCCTTGAAATTCTTGAAAGGATTTAAGAAAACATTTTTTTTTTTTTTTAATATAAAAGAGCAACAATTTGAAAAGAGACATAAAATAATTGTTAGGATATAAATGTAAAATTCCACTCACGAAGCTGTGAGTCTCTAAAATATTGGTAATCAACTAACCATTCGACGTTTTGCATTATCAGCAAAACAATCAATTCAGGCATTATCAGGACAGAAAAAATAAGATCGCATAAATGCTGACAAAATGCAGCACATCTCACATCAATAGATCAATTTGTTATTTAGTTGTTTATACCGTGCAGGGTCATTGGCAACACTTTCATATTTGGATCAAAGACTCTGTGATATAAAATCCTTGATTTAAAAAATTCTAGTATTATTTAGACTAATTTTTTTTTGTTGTATAGATTTTCTTTTAGTACCAGGAGTATATATAGTTTCTTTCTTATTCATAAAAATTTTGGACAAACCAGTAGAAGGTAATTGATGGTTTTCTGAATACACCTTTCACAAGTAGGGGTTCTAGTCCTTGCAGGAAGTAAACTTTTGGAAATCCACTATATCCTATCCTTTCATCACAGTTTCTTTCCTTGATTTTCCATTTATAAGAGTGGTCCTTCAACTTCTTAGTTTTGATATATTTTCTCTCTATTTATTCTGCCAAATTATTATTCAACAATAATTTATGGCGCAGTCTTAAAAAATGTTACTTGCGACACTTTGATGATATCAATTTTAAAGGAGTTTACAATTGCTATTTATAATTCTGACGTTCCCAACACCCGTTCACTGTAAAATCTTATTTTACATAAAAGTTCTGGACACATAGAAAGTGACTCTTAATTATGATGGTAATGTATTTCACAGCTTTGGTTCTTGTACATCACATTAATTGTGATCTTTTGTGACAGCTCAGTTTAGACCAAGGAGCGGAGCGATATAATTTTATGGAATAACAAAATTATTGCATTATATCACATTGCTTATGGATAATATCTATCGTATGCTACCTGCTTATCTCTATGAATATGATCAAATCATCACAATAAAAAAATTTGGTCCTTACAGAATTCACCACATGTCTTTCATTATTATTAAAATACTTAATGCTTTTTTTCATATTAAGACTCCATAGTCAAAGTAGTGTATAAAATTATTTCTTGTTCTTGTACAGATATTATATATCTGTTGAGGACATAAATAAGCTTCTAAAGGAAAAGAGTTATATTAAAAAATTTACAATAAGTCTCTGGTGAAATCACAGAGGTATCAGGTAAGTAAAATTGTTGCTATAACATAGAGGCAAGATGTTGAAAGGAATCGATTAATAAGGAGGGTGAGTGATTAAATTTTGATTACAAAAAATTCATAGTTAAGAAAACTAAATAGTTTGAGGCAATTTGACCGAAGGTCTATATTTGTTTTTAGATTTCATTTTTCATTTTGAAAGGTTATTACCATTTTCATATGTTTTAGTTAAAACCTAAAAACATTTATTGTTTAAAAAAAACATTTTCTCATGGATGGAGAAATCTGCAATTTTAAACCATATTTCAAAGCAGCTGAAAAAAAAAAAGAAGAAAAGAAGTCAGTCTCTTTAATATAAAAACTAATTTGGAATAAAACTTTCCAATAAACTAAACATGCGAGGAAACTTTGGATTTCTGCTTTATTTTAATCATTTTCTGTAAATCAAAAGAACTTTTAACTTTTTTATAGATTCAAAAATACTGTAATGAAAAACTATACTGATCTTTTTTTATTCATTATCCCTCTCCCATAATTGAATTAAGATCTTCTGGATTTATTCATAAACATAAAACTAGTAGTTTTCTATACAAAAATAGATTCAATTTGGCACTGTTTATAAGGATATCTCTATTATCTTAAATCAGTTGATCCTTCCAAGTATTTAGAGTTTTTTATTTTGGTAATCCCCAATCTTAATCATCAGAGATGTTATCTATTACTCTATTCCTGGGGTTTAACAAGTTTATGAAAGCTCTGAAAATGCCTTTTACCAATCTGGATCATATTTTAATTTATCAGAACATTAGTATGAGCAGAAATAGTCTTATTGCAGGGACAAAGCAAGAGCAAGTGCAGTTAACTGGGGTACCAATGTATATTTTATTAAAGCTTCTGAAGTTCATCAGCTTTTAACCTTGGTATAATTTTAATTAAAATTATTTTGAGAACTTGAGCAAAAATAAGCCTCACGTGTATTAGGAAGATTGAAAGACTATAATTGGTACTTTCACAAGATTACAAAATAACAGCTAGAAAGAAAACATGTCATTGAAAGACCAACTAAAAATTAAATTATTAATTATGAAATACTGAAATTACCATATTGACTTTAATTACCATACCATATTGACAGCGGCTTTTAGAGAGGAAGAAGTAATGAAGTACCATAGGGGGATGAGCATAAATGTAATCTTGACTATGATTACAAGCGGCCGTAATTGTATTCACGGCCATCATGATGATGATGATGATGGTTGTGATTACGATTATAAGAAAGAAGAGCATGATTACTTGATCATACGATCGTAATCTTATTAACAGCCATGATTACGATGACCGTGGTTAAGATTACAATCTTGTAATCAAGAAATCTTGCTCTTTTAATGTTATTATCGTAATCATGATGATTATAATAAAAAAAATAAGAGTATTATTACTTGGCTAAACTATTGTAATCGTATTCGCGATTACAATTATTATCGTGTAACCAAGAAATCGCTCTTTCTTTGTTTTTAGGTTATAATCGTAATCTTGATTATGGTTATGTTCATCTTTGGTACTATATAACGAAACCATTTCTATTGTTTTAGAAATATAAAATGCCCAGAGTGGTTTAGTGGAAAGAATTCAGCAAAAAGGTACATTATGAGTCCAAAATATTTATTTTTAATTTATCTTATTTATTTATTTTTAATTAACTGTCTTATTTATTTGATCCATTTTGCATCTAAAAGTGACCTGATTGTGAGAAAGTACTAACACAGCTCAGCCTCTTTCCGAGTTTCTACCCAACGCCAGTTCCATTCTTCTATTGTATCCTCTCGGATAATCTTTTTCTAATTCTTGTGATCTCCATCAATCCGGATATTTGCAGATTGTTCCGCCGAGCCTTCTTTCTCTCTTCATTACAAATTTCATACCATTTTCTCGCTGGAGTTCGAGAGGTTGAGACTTCCAGCTACTTCCATTAAGACTGCGGATTAAGACTTCCACCGATTCATGAGACACAGATCTATACGCTTTATGACTAGCTGAATAGGGTATATGCATGATTTTTGAAAATACCTAAAGTGAATTATTTTCGTCTCAAAAATTACGTAAAAAATTAAATCATTTATAAAAACATTCTTATTAAATTTAAAAAAAAAATATTTCCTCTGGGCAAGAAATTTTGGCTATTCAAACACTCCGTTTTTCACGGGTTTATGTGGCGTCACTTTTCATGCCAACAAAGCTATTTAAACGAATTTGGTATTGGATCTGGCGAAACTTGCTATATTTTATCTAATTCTATGATTAGTAAAACCATGGAACAAGAGCGAAAATCTTCGTATAAGTATTATCTTGTGCCTATGTGCAAGAATACAACGAAAAGTGCACTAGATAAAGCATTTTTTCTCGTTCCAAAAGACTCAACTATACGAGCAAAATGGTGTAAAGCCATGAGAAGAGATAAAATATCTCCAATAATTAGTTTGCATTGTTTTAAAGCCATTATAATGAATACATCGTTTAATTTCCAATCGAATTAATTTTTATAACTATATATTTTTGTGGAATATTTATTTGCATAGCAATGTTTTTATGTGAATATAATTAGTATTTTTTCTTCGTTTTAGTTAGAAGAAGATATATAAAATAGTCACTGTACGATTCACGATGAAACCCACAACAAAAATAGATATAATGATTCTAACTGTATTAAATTCTAACAACTGAAACATATGCACCTATTTACTCAATAAAATAATTCGTATTCGTATGCTTGACTGCATTTGTTGATAAAATTATTTTTTCTACATTTATAGGTTATGTTTAGTTTTCCAAATAAATACGAAGAAATTATTTATTAAAAGATCTTCAAAACTGAATTAATCATCACAAAATTATCTTATAGCTTTTACTTCTTTAAATTCAGTAGATATGAAATCCGGATTTGAAGATAGAAAAAAAAAACGACATCATAATCCCGTCTGTTCTTGGAAGATTATTCGATTGCGCTTTAACAAATCCTCTTTCAGTCATTTTAATTAACACTTAATGAAAGAATCCGTGATATTATTCAATTTATCGTCGATCAATTAAAGAAAGTATCCAGCAACCATACAAAGTAGTTTACTGACAGGAAATTTGACGTCACATTGCGATCTAACTAATAGCATTGCGTTTAGTTATTTTAAATTTCGCGAATATTTATTGTATTTTTGTTTAATTAAAACTTATTATTTAGCAAAAAATTGGAAAGAAAATACTATTTAGGTTTTAATCGATAGCAATAAAGATTCCAAAAATAAATAAATAAAATTTAACGAAATATATTTTTATTTAAAGGGAGAAGTTGATCGGGGGTGCGGTCAAAGAAATAGACTTAATAAGTTTGGTCTTATATAATTGTGCCTACGTTTCGGCCTAAATTTTAGGCCATCTTCAGGGCTAAAATGAAAACAAAATAACAACAATGAAAAAAAATATATTTAGAAATATATAGAAATATAGAAATATATTTTTCATGGAAATACCCTATTGTCGCAAGCCTGTTCTTATGTCAGCGTGAGAGATTCCGGTATCAGGCAGTGGACGTATACCTCAGGATACCCAATGTTACATCGTATTATATTTTATATTATAACTTGGTTTCTTAGGCTCCAAAAAGCACCCCCATGCAACTAAGTTCGTTCAACGATAGGGCCACCTGATTTCCTATATAGTCCAAGTGAGGTATGAACCCAGATTCTAACTGAAATTATCCTTTTTCAAAATAAATTTGAAATTTGACTTTAAGACTGATGTATTTTCATTGTCATATCTTATAAATTTTTATGTTTTTGGTACTATATCTTATAAATTTTTATGTTTTTGGTACTCGGAATTACAAGTGCCACGTTTATCTTTTCTATTTAATTTAGTGATGAGACTATTTGGTGATGTAATGAGACTACATCCCCCTTTTCCAATTGTTAAAAATATTGTTAACCGTTAAAAAAACTCCAAGACGATCTGGAAATACATATATATATATATATATATATATATATATATATATATATATATATATATATATATATATATATATAAAGTAAACGTCAAGTCGATCAAAAAACACACATACATTATATAAAATAATAAATAAAGAGAGAAAATAAATATTGGCTGATAACTACCTAACTGAAATCCTATGACCAAACTTAAATGTGTGAATGGTAACGAGTGTTGCCAGGTCAGCTCTCTATTTTCTCCCTAAAACTCTCCAAATTTTTCCCTAAATTCACCATCTTTATCCCTAAACTGATCTAAATTTTCCTCTAAATCCATCAAATTTAACCCTAAGTATTTATTTCTTATTTTTCGATTAGTTAAAATTACCACCGATTCTAAGATAAGAATGAATGATTAGAAAAGTAAACAAATACCGCAGAGGATGAATAAAAAAAACGCAACACGTCATCTGTTCCAGTGAAACTACATCCCATCGTTTCAAATCATTTAAAGATTTTGCTTTTTAGTTTATTTTCGATAGTAAAGGATTGTTATGGGACAATTTTTTTTTTTAATCCCTTCTCAAAATTTTAGGTTTTACGTTTCAACTTACCTAGAATCCATATATCGAATAAAAAAAGAGGTCCATCCGTCAGCCATACGCCGTCCCTATTCTCGGAGACTACTGAACCGATTTTCTTGGAATTTGGCACCAAATTCACAGGTCACCCCAGGATGATCCTGGGAGCTCGACATTATTATCCTCCTTTTTTGTTTGTTATCAACTTGTCTAATTCAATAGAGAATCGATATGGATTTATATTAATTAATCGATTAATTAGTTAGTTTTAAATAATTTATTTTTTCTTTCTTTATTATTTATTTTAATAAGATATTTATGAAATAATGGAAAAAATTACTTGATAATTAGAACGTTTTAATAATCACATGAGTGATTATTAATTAATTATCATAAATTAAAACTAAACTGGTTTAGTTTATATTATTTAGATTTATATTATGTCGGCAACCCATATAAATATTAAAATTTTCGGTCAATTTAAAGATAACAAACTCTTTACAAGATAACATCTTTAATCCAAATAGATAATGGCCATAAGAAGTATTTATGTTCTGATGTTTATTTACGTTTTTTTGGACCAATAGGATATGGTCTGAGGCTGCACCACCTCGTCAAGATTTTTTGAAACAAATTCATAGCGTAAAAAAAAGAAACAAAGAAATGTATTAACCCTACATATACAAATGCCGAAAGGTGGTAGTGGGAGTTCACCAGTGCGATGTGCCAAAATAAGATTCCGTCAGTAAGGTTTCTCATTTACTTCCTGGTGGTTCCGCAGAGTCAATGTTTACTCATCTATTTCGTCTGGAATATTTTATTCAACTGAAGATAGACAAACCTTGCTGCATTATTTGTGAGTATATTACATACTGTATGTTTCTAGAAATATTATAAGATTGGCTTACAATGCTGTGTTAATGTAGGAAATATTATATCATTAAAAATATCTATGTATTGTTTTTTTTTTTTTTTTTATTAAATGAAAAATAATTTAATACCATGTGATTTTAGACAAAATTAATTAAAAAAAAAAAAAGAATATGCTTGCTAAATTTTTATATACCTAGTTGTTGAGGCATTATTTCTTAGAAAATTGAAACATAATTTGATCTTAAGATCAGTTAACTTCAAGAAGTTAACAATTGGTTATGAAGGAATTAAATAATTTTTTTCATATTTACATCGCAAAACAAAATAAATAAATTTATTGGCCATCAGCTTCCGTGACATAAATTACTTACAATTATATTCTTAAATCTTATTCTTCTTCTGGCACTACAGGCCGAACTGGTCCTTGGCCTGCTTCAACATTTGCTGCCATAGGTGTTTTGTATGCGGGTCTTAATGGTGCGTGAGATCAGGCTGCGCCTTACCACTTTTCATGTGCATCGTACTCTCTTATCTGCTAGAATCCTTTTAATTTCTGCTTCGTTTGCTTCATGAGTCGTTAGGGATCCGAATTACGGAAATGTAGACACTACTTTAATATTTTTCGAAATCCGAGGCATCTTTGTTGAGCTTTCATAACTATAGGTTTTTTTTTTATGTAGATGGGGTTGTTAGTCCCATGCCACAATCCTCCTCTTTATATCCGGGCTTGGGACCGGCTGTGATCTCCGCAAAGCGATTCTCAAAGGCAGAGTTATATCTTTGAATTTTTTTTTAAGAGAAGAAAAATTAAGGAAGATAAAAAAATAAAACTTCAACACTTCTTTTATTATAATTTTATTATAGGTTTTACATAGAGCCCCTTCAAAATTGCTATGGCATTATAATACGTAAATGCATGATTTGCGTGTTGGTAAACTTCGGGTGATATGCAATTGAATAATAGTTCAACTTATCACCTTCTTCGGCTTTGATGACAGCAATAAAGCTTTGAGAATTCTTAAACAAGTGTTCCCAATATTTATTAGCAGAAATAGAATTGGGGTCCACACCGAAGATTATTGGTATGAGTAGATGTTCCATAATGCTTGATGTTGAAATTTTGTTTAATAAATTGTAAAAATAAAGTGATTTCCTGTACCAAGAGGTTTTATTAAACACAATGAAACAGAGTTTACAGAATTACAATATTTTTAAAACATGGTAATGGACATGACATGGACCAAATTAAGATAAATTTATAAAACATACTAAACAGAGCACCACGCTCACTGTTATTGAACAAATAATTCTTTTAAAAACATTTTTTTTATTTTTATGGTTGAAATGTTTTCCTGTAGATATATTCGTTTATGTTCTGCGCTTCTCACAGAATCTGTGCCCCGTGTCGCATCGGTTGCATAGGTATTTTTTCGCGCCACTGCTTCTAAATTCTCTGAGAATAAAGACCCCGAGGTTTCCTGTTGAAAGTGTCTCAGTTCTCGTCTTGTTCACCTTCCAGATCATGTGCAAGCTGTTGTCATCGCTGATATTAGAAACGTCTCTCATGTAATAATTTTATTTCTCTAACTTTGCTATGGCTAACAATCCGACGTCCAGCGTCTTATTTCTTCGAGTCTCTCGTGTGTCCAAGAAATCCTAAATATTAATTCCAACCTTTGTGCAAACCTCATAGAGATCTTTGAACCACGCCAACCTCTTGGAGATTATCTCCTGTGTTAATTGCTTTGTTAGCCTTTGGTGTGGAGAATTGAGAATCCTGAGGAGGAATCTTGAGGAATCCTAAGGTGTGATCTGAGGGTGTACAAATATAATGGCATTCTTCCGGTTTCCAGCAGCAGCGCATAGTTTGGTGTGGCATTCGGTAGACTAATAAAACGTTTTATAAACCTTCTCTGTACCCGTTCTACTTAATAGTACCTCTTGCCTTCCCAAACTTGAGCTTCACAACAAAGAACAGCTTTTGTGATTTGATACTTTGTGGATATTGGAACTTCCTTCTCATGTATGAATTCTTGATGTTATGATAATTATCTATTCATATATGAATGTGTGACCGACAAAATATATGTATAACCTATTTATTCAGTTTGGATTTAATGTATAATGATTAATAATCACTCATGTGATTATTTAACATTCCAAATGATTATTGTTATTTTTTAAAACTTCATTATTTCTAAAAATAAGTCTAATTAATATAACGACCTAGAAGGAGAAAGGGTTTAAAGGGATTTGGGGGAAACATTTATTGTTTACCTTGTCAAGTAAGGTGAACAACTAATTAGAGAATTTTGCCTCACTCTATTTGAGAAAAATAATTGTTTATTTATATTTGTATGTAATATAGCGTGAGTATTGTAATGTTTTTTTTAAACAAAATAAATGGTCAATAATGCGGACTATTAGTCTTGAAGGATGCTAATTCACGTTGTAAATGGTAAATATATCTGAATTAATTGGTTATTTAGGAAAATATACGGCTTAATGTACAATATATTATTTATTAATATGCTATATCAACATTGCTTTTAAATGTTATGTAAGAAAAATATATGAAGTTAATATAAGTTATTTTTATTTTAAAGGTTGCCCCGGAAAAATGAGGAATATGATCCGAAAAAACAGAAAAAGGAATAGAAAAAAGTACTTTTGCTCGGACTCATTATCATCAAGAAGTTCTCAATGTTTTTCTCCTCCCAATATTTCAACTAACCTCAGTCTAGATCAAAACGAACTTGAGGAAGTGTCTTCTCAGTTGTATGAGGGTCAGCTATCTAAGTACACAAACATGATGAAAGGTTGGCAACACCGTTGGTTTATTTTGAATCCCAAAACTGGTATTCTAAGTTATTTTATTAACGAAAGTGACAAATGGAAACGGCCTAAAGGATGGGCCAATCTGATTTCGGCCATTATTTCTCCCAGTGATGAGGATTCAAATACGTTTACCGTCAGCTCGGTGTGTGGTAACTGTTTGAAACTAAGGGCACGTGATGCTAGAGTCCGTCGTGACTGGATCACTAGGCTAAGAACTGTAGCTCAACTACATGGAGATACTGGGCAGGGAAAATTACTCCGAAGGCCATCTTTTCATTCTGAAATCGATGAAAGCAAGGAAGCTTTTGACAAAGTGAATAAACATCTTTTTGATGCAGAAAAAGAACGCCTCTTGTTGACAAAGACAATCGATGATTTGCCCAGTCGTGGTAAACTTCATCATCTTGATCCTGATCTTCTCTCACTGAAAGCGTTATCCTACGCAGTGGTTGTGTCTCTAAATCAGTGCTTGTTTATATTGCAACAACAACCCCATTGTTCTGAGATATAGAAATATTCACGGAATACTCTTTTTGCTACACTGTTAGAGAAAAATTACATTTCATGTAATCATAAATCAATTCTTTGATTAATACAAAAATCAGTGGAAGCTCAAGTTGTAAAGATGTCCTTTTTTTTTTATTGTAACAGAAGGTGTCAGAAGAAACTTCAGAGCAATCTTGATTATTTGAAATATAAAAATGGGGCGATTTTTTTATCATGATCAGTGGCATAACAAAGTTCACTGACCATTTACTGAATTTTAACGCAGAAGAATAAAATAATGAAAGAATAAAAATGAATCGTAGAGTTCCCAAAACATTATCCACAAACTCTGACAATTGTCCCACAATAAAATTTATAAAAAAGAAGTTTACAATTAGATTGTAATAATAATAAATTGTATGAGTTATCATTTGCCAGTATCCCAATCTGTATGATATTTTTGCTCATTTAAGGTGATTCTCATTATTAACCTGTTGATTAATCATATGAAAAGACAGCCCATTTTTCGTTTGTGCGAAACTACATGTTTAACTACTAAACAAAACTACAAACTACAAACTAAATGTTTCTTAAAGATAAAACTGGTGAAGCCTCTCAAGAAATGAGGAATTTAATTTTTGGTCTGTCTATTATTTTAATTCCGATTACATATTATCTTACAACTTGAATGGCATGTTGACTTATCTTTTGTAAAACTGTTCCAATTTTACGTCCTCAAAGGGTTAAATCATATTAAAATTAAATCTACGGTTTTTAAACTTGAAACAAGTGAATAGCATTAATGCTTTTTTTTTTTATTTATTAAAATTCCTGGTTATTTTTGTCCAGCTAAATGTCCTGCCAAGTCATTTACTAACTAGGCTGGACTTTGATGAAGTGGATATTGATTCCACCCTTAATTGTATATTTTAGATTACATTGGTTGAATTGGTCGAAAACTGCATAATTTACATTTAATATACCATAGTCCAGAAGAAAATCACTGAAAGCTCCCCTTGTTTTTTTGTTCACCACCAAAGATAAGGCTCCTATAATTATAAGCCATATTCAGGTTATATTAATACAATTTCCAAAGTGCTTGAAGAATCAATGGGTATTTTCAACTGAATGTAGAGTTTCCTTAAAACGTAAGCCTGACATAATTGAATGGTTATTCAAAGTCCGATCATTACCTTCAGCAATAGAGGTAAAACGCCTTTTAGACTTGGGAATCCTGGAAAAGGTGAGTGACCCATAGCGAACTTTAATTTTACGGATGGATTAGTTTGAGTATATGGAGACTACGACCTTACTATTAACCATTCTTTACTAGACGATAAAAACCAGTTATCTCGTCTTGATCATATTTCCGCCATCTTTGGGGGAGCTAAATTGTTTTTATAGCTAGATGTCAAAGATGCTTACCAACATATGCTGTTTTACGATAACTGAAAAGACCTTACGACCATAAACACGCAATGGGATTATTCCGATACACACGCCTGTGTTTCGGCATAACCAATGCTCCACGAAAATTCCAAAAAGCTATTGATCAACTTCTAAAGAGAATCAAAGGGATGAAGTCACTTCTTGATGTTATTTATATTTCGAGAAGAACTAGGCTCAATGAACAACTCCAAACAGAATTGAAAATTTTAAGTGATACAAACTTAAGAATACAAAGAAATAAATGATGATTTAGAATATTTATGAAACATTTTTGATAAAGAAAGAAGGAATCCATCCCACACATTCGCACTTAGGTGCTATAGGAGTAAAACCGATTCCTACAAGTTTGAAGTCCATTCAAAGATATAATTTTTGATCTAGTAATTTTCTCTATTGAATTCATCCCCAAATGGTTTCTGAAATTTTGAAGCCCTTGTATGACTTACTCAATATGGATTCGAAATATAATTGGTCCAGGGATGTTTAAAAGCATTCCAGAAAGTTAAGGATATTCTAATATGCTAACCTATGTTCACACATTTTGGCCTAAACCTATACCTTCTAATTGCAGCTTCAATAAGAGATGCGTTCGCACTCATCAAGATATTGCAGATTGTTTATCTCGGATCGAATTACCGGGTTCAAAGCCAGTACCTGATAGTGAAAGCAAATTAGCTTATCTTAATTCCTTTCAAGCAAATAGGGTATTAAGTGCAAGGGACACACTTACGAGCTTACTTTGGTTCATGCATGTCTCAAGTGGGAGAAAAAAAAAAAAAAAAATCGTTCCTTCACAGTTAGATTATAAGAGCAAAGAAAGTGAAAAAAATTTGTCTGGAGTTACATCTCATGGCCTTTCCTAGACTAAGAAATAATCAATGGGCCAACTCATTCTCATGACTCATGTTGTAAAATTCGAGACAATACCAAAAGCAATCCTGAAGCCCAGGCCCTCGCGACAACTCTCAGACACGAATTCATGTCGATTTTCCGAGCTCCATACAGAAAATATTAATGCAACCATTATCACGAATTTCACATCCAAGTGGATTGAAACATTTTTTGTACGGAACATGACAAGCTCCAAAGCTTTTGATAAATTAACGGAGGTATGTGGACGTTTTGGTCTGCCTAAGAGGTGGACACAAGCAGGCCAAGAAATCCACTCAGGAGTCCGCCACCCATACCAGTAAGCTATCGATCTCCCATTCCAATCAGAAACTCATAGTCCTCGTGAGAGCGACCCTTCCTAGCCGGTGGCTATACTGCTCCTTTATCAGCCCGAACGAAGTGAAGATGACACATCAGAGCGACCTCAGTGGAAAAGAATATAGCCCTTCCGTTTTTGCCTGGACTAGGTGTTAATTGAGAGTAAAGCTTATTTATTTTTTTTAAGAAGGGCGTGTGGTGACGTAATGTTTATTTAGTGATCGAGTCATTGGGTCTCTATATCTTTTTAGGTATAGATGCCCCTTTAGTTTGTTTGTAAGTGTCGTGAATAGAAAATTTTTAAGTTCGAAACGTGTATTATGACTTAACTTGTTTCTTAGTCGGAATTTAGTTAGCTCATATTAGCCTTTGAGACGTTATTAAACTTTCTATGGGAAAACATAACAACATTAGACAAGGATTTAACATTATGACTATCCTACATTGGACCTGAAAAAAGTATTAGTAGATGAATCAAGTCTAAAAAGCGAGCCTCATGATCCGTTTTGCCGACTCTAAATAATTTCCTACATGGTTGTCAACCTTTGCTAACCAGATTGTCATGATTCATTTTCTGAAACATAAATCAATCCACACTGCTTCGAACGGAGCGCTCTGAAACTCTAGCCCCGAAATGCAAACCTCGACGACTCACTTTCTAACAATTAGTATTAATTAAGATTTTTTTCTGATTTACGTAAGGACATTTGAAGATGAATCATGGCCGTATTAAAACATCTCACAAGTAAAATTTTCGATTCAATACTGAAATTTAAATCAGTAATTTAATTCGTTTTATAATAACTAAACAAACATAAATTCGAATGAAGTTTTATGATACTTTTATGTTATACTTCTCAGGCAACGCTATTCATAACCTACTAACAGATTATGTTGAACACTCATTTATGAACGGTAAAAGTATAAAATTGCACAGTAATACAACAAATTCAGAAATGGCATCAGTTTCGAAAGATGTTAATGCATATCTTTCAGCAAAACAAAGTTCAGCTCCAAAGGATATTGCTGCAGAATGGACTCTTCTCGAGGAATATCACACAAAAAAGTTTGTAAACTATCCTTTGCTATTACTTTTCCATTGTTACTTGTACCCAATATTTGAATTTTATAGGTTGTGGCATCAATTAACCCTAAAGTTGGCAGCTTTTGTTAAGAAGGACCATTTGCAGAAAGGGACAGAATTAATAGAACTCTACAATAACTTTATTCAGGGTTTTGAAAGCAAGTATGTACAATTCATTTTTTTTCAATTTATTTTTTGTTTGAGAATTTGGTGGTTTTTTGTACTAATATTTATTTAAATCTTGTTTAGGATAAATCCTCTAGCTTTGGTTGAAATAGTGTCACACATAGTTGTTCAATACTCTAATCCTAAGGAAGCTTTGACTTTTCTTGAGTCCATCGAACCTAAGGTTGGAAGCAATTCCGATGCAGTTGCACTTATCAAAGTCTTGCAAGGAAATATTCTTTTGCAGCAACTCAATGACTTAGAAGCTGCTAAGGTATTAATGTGTTTTATTTATGACTGTTTATCTTTAAGTAATCGATCTAAAAAATTTATTAATTTTAGAAAATCATTGATGATGTTGAAAAAATATTAGATGAAGCTGATGGGATTACGACTGTCCATGGTAGATTTTATCTCTTAGCGAGTAAGTATTATCGGCAAAAAGGTCATCATGCTGACTACTACAGAACTGCACTTAGGTATGTTGAATGACTTTTTGGTCGTGGTTTAATATTTATTTATTATTTTTTATGTTTGGCATGATTTTTACTCTACTTATTATTTCAAGTAGTGGCAGGATTTATTTTTCAATGAAGGTTCTGTTTCATTTAGTTTACTCTTTCCCATCTAATATTTGGAATTTTTCTATGAAACTATTTGTTAGACTAACCCTATTATAATTTACGGCTGAAGAAGTAATGTTTTTTGTGTTATAAATATTGATTTAACTTAAATAAATAAAATAAGCATTACTTGTGATATTTGTACCAGGGTACTTATTTTTAAGTGTCATTATTTTATTTCTGATTAGATATAAAGTTTTCTCAATTATCACATATTTCAAGATACTAAATTAAGTTTACTTCCTGGTAAGGTTAGTCGTTATTTAAATTTGGGAAGGATATAGGTAGATAAAATACTTAGCTACAAAAAGTGCCATGAAATTAAACTCTTTGACAGTTATTACATTGTTTTTATCATTTAGTGGTTATTGTCTCAGTACAAGCTGCATTTCTATTTTTTATATAATTAATTTTAATTTATTAGTGGAAGCATTTGATTTTTGTTTTTAGGTATTTAGGTTGTATTGAACTGTCAGATTTGAGTGAGACTGATAAAATTCAGCACGCTTTCTTTCTTGGACTAGCAGCACTGTTAGGAGAAGGAGTTTACAACTTGGGTGAATTAGTAAGTTTTATTGTTTGTAGTAGTTTTATTATCCTGTCCATTATCTGGTTTATTTCGAGGAGAGATCCTCTGAGATTCTAATTCAATTTTTAATAATTAATCACAAGAAATGTTCATGTTTAAATATATGGTTTAAAATTTCTGTTCTCGGTATAACTTCTCCAGATCCTTATCACCACACTAGAAATCTCTTGTTCCATTCCTGCTAACTACATGCCTCTGTTTTCTACTTTCATTTAAACTAGGCTATGCACCTTGTCCTATGTTTATTGCTAAAATGTGTTTTGCAGTTTCCAAATTGATTCTTATTTTAATTTTCAAATAAGAGGGGAATATAAAAATACAGATAAAGTGAATGAGTTACCTCACAAGATTGAAAATTGATCTAATTAAAGCATTAATAACTCAAATGAAAAGAATCCATTGGTGTTCTGTGTATCTACTGAGCTATCAGGAAGACGACAGCAATAGTAATTTTAAATAATACAGTCGAACCTCTATATTTGGAACACGAAGGTTCCTTGAAAAAAAATTGATTTATGGAATTTTCGGTGTATAGAAAGATTGCTTCACCCTTTTTAGGCTAAAACAATTACAGCTATTTTTTAGAGGTAAAGAAGCATCAAAGGCAATTTTTTAGGGTTAAAGGAAAAACAGAGCTTAACGATCAATAGTACTTATATGAAAAATTGTACAATATACATCTGTGATTGCAGATTTTTTGTACATTTAAAATTTAATAAGGACATGTATTCAAAATTTGCAAACATGCATAAAAATTAATTTATTATCACTCAAAATAGCTTTTAATATCTATTTGTGTACAATTAATCACCAAAGTTATGTTTAGGATCAATGTTCAGAACCAGAAAGGCAAAGTTAAACTGAATTTAAAATGAAAATTTCACTGTATGTTAGCAAAGAGATTCAGAGAATTTAGGTACTCCTGTACTTGTTCTGAAACAAGATCTTCCCCGAATTTCCATTGCTTTGCAAACCAGTAGAAAATTTTGTTTTTCCTATTTAATTATTACCCATTCTTATGTACGTAAACTAAGGGCTCTTTTTGATGACAATCGCATTTTATATTTTCTTCAATAGAAATTTTTTGTTAATGGAGGGAGTTATTGTTGACCGTATATTTATATTTAAAGGGAGAAGTTGATCGGGGGTGCGGTCAAAGAAATAGACTTAATAAGTGTGGTCTTATATAATTGTGCCTACGTTTCGGCCTAAATTTTAGGCCATCTTCAGGGCTAAAATGAAAACAAAATAACAACAATGAAAAAAGAGAAAAGAGGCAGTACCAGTAACAGTAAAAATGATAAATGATAAAAAACAGAAAATACAAGTAAGATAAAAAGTATAAAGAATAAAAAGAAAAGGATAACACTAAATTACATAATACAAAAGACAATTGAAAAAATAAAATCAAATAAAATAAATGAAATAACAATGTAAATAAATAATTGAAATAATAATAAATAATATAAATATAATTGAAATAACAATGTATAAATACTTTGTATAAGGAGTCGTTGCGGGTGACGAGTTAAAAAATAATATAATAATAAAATTAAAGTTAAGTAAACAATAAGTATAAGTTAAATAATAACAATAGGGGTTTAATTTACTATGGAAAATTTTTAAATAAATACTTTGTATAAGGAGTTGTCACGGAGAGGGAAAAAAAGGAAAAAAAAAAAAAAAAAATTTTGTTCAATGTACAGAAATTTTATGCGATATACAGAATATTTTTTTCTTATAAAAATTCAAGGTTCCTGAAAAAAGTTCGATATATAGAGATTTTCGAAATATATGGAAGTTTGATATACAGACGTTTGACTGTATATAATTCTCTGTCACTTCTGACATAATGTGTTTTAAACCCTGGATAGTTTAGGTCTTACATAATGTATTGTATTTTTTGTTTTAATTTTAATTTATTAACATTTTCCTAATATTAATTGTTTAGTTGGCCCATCCTGTTCTCGATAGTTTAAAGGGAACTAGTAACGCATGGATCATCGACTTACTATCAGCTTTCAATTCTGGAGACATTGCAAAGTTTGAACTAATGAAACCTAAATGGAGTGAAATTCCTGATCTCTTAGCACATGAGATAAAACTCCGCCAGAAAATCTCTCTTCTTTGCTTGATGGAGGTATGTATTTTCAAGATTATATCTTGTTATTAATAAATTAAAATTAAAATATGTGCTTTACTATTTGAAAGATTTTGAGAAAAAATCAGGGATAATCCTTTTTTTTTTCTTTCTTTCTACATTTTGAACTGTTTAGAATTAAAAGACTATAAATTCTGTGAAGATCTCTTTACTCAATGTTTATTAGAGCTTGATATTATGTGTAAATTTCAGTTCTTAAAATTTGTTATTTAGCAGTGTTTTGCATCTGTCTACAAAACCATTTGGTCATAATTTATATTTTCCATATAGTCATAATTAAATTATTAATTCTTTCTTTATCTCTATAAAGACATCTGTTACTTTCCGTATATCCTCACAATACTGTGCGGCGTGTTGGTTTTTGTACCAATTTTTTTTAAAAAGTATTCTCTGAATGTTTCCATAGAAACCCGTCAACTTAAAAACTAAGTCTCCAGGAACATTGCAGATGCACATTTCAAAGATAAATAAATTTTCTAAAAAGTTAAATTAAATTAAGAAAATAATACAACCAAAGCAATACGGAAAGTCAAATGAATGGACTTACAGAATATTTAGTTTAAAATATGTTTTGCTATTTCTAACTTCGTTTTACATTCTCGTTCGGCAAATATAAAATTATTTTCTTAGTTGAAAAAAATTAAATGGTGTTGATTATGCCTAATTTGGTAAGATATTTAGACAACCACTTAAAAAAACAAAAAACAGATAAACTATACATGTATGTAGTGGTATGAATAAGATTGAGCCTTCGATGAAATATTTTAACTTCGTTTATTGTACATAAATTACTCTGGAAAAGAGATTAACATAAATTTATTACTGTACTACTTTACTCTAAATACCAAAATTCTATCCATCATGCCACCAGAATTCTAAACTTAAAAAACAAGACTTTACTTAATAATGTGCAGCTTATATGTTCTAAATTATGTTGTAAATTATTCTAAATTTGTTTATAAACCTTGAGTCGCAACAATATAATGCCTTATTCATAACTTTACTACCCTCAGATGCTTTTGATTTTAAACATATTGATTATAAGTTTAGTTATTTATGACTAGGGCTATTTTTCTTTTATTATTTAATGTGATAATTATATTATAACAATTAAATTTTTAAGATATTATAATCCTGTTTTATCACAAACCTCTAAATGGTAACATCTTATTATTAAATGTTTCTAGATGACCTTTAAAAGAGCCTCCAACAAGCGAGACCTGACCTTTGTCGAAATTTCACAAGCAACAAGGCTGCCAATTGAAGAGGTAGAACTACTGGTGATGAAAGCCTTAGCACAGGGACTTGTAAAGGGTGCTATAGATCAAGTTGGCCAAACTGTCCATATGACATGGCTTAAACCCAGAGTTCTTAATAAGCAACAGGTATTAATCATATTTCATCTATAAAAGATCCACAAAAAATATTAATCCATAAGTTAAAGGTTGGTATTTCCTACTATTTCTCAGTCGCAAAATTACTTAGGATGTAAATGAAAAGTTTCAGACACAAAGCCTTTAGTTTTTGAAATAATGGTAAAAAAACTTACCCGTCGATATTTCACCAATTCACGAATCATCATAATCTTAAAACTTAAGGAACTTTTCTCACTTTTCGGTGCACCTGCTTACTTACATACCGATAGAGGCTCTAACTTTATGTCACAAGAACTAAAATTGTTCCTAACTGATATGGGTGTTGTTACAAGTCGAACAACAGCATACAATCCTCAAGGTAATGAGCAATGTGAACGATACGTTGGGATAGTTTGGAAGACTATTGAGCTAGCAGTGAGGAATCGATATTTCTAAATGGGAAGATATTGGTCATGAAGCCTTACACATTAATTGTGCACATTAACAAATGCAACACCGCATGAACGTTTTTTGAATTTGTCTCGCCAATGCAGCATAGGAATAGGAATACCATCGTGGCCAATGAACTCTGGTCCAGTATTAATGAAGAGACATGTGCGTTATTCAAAATATGATCCTTATGTCGATGAAGTGGTTTTGCTGGAAGGATACCCTGAATATTCATATGTCAGACTACCTGATGGAAGGGAGACCACTGTGTCAACTAGACATCTATCGCCAATAGGCGATACCGAGGCTGGCCTAGAAAATCTAAACAACTCTGATTCAGCTGAAACAGTGACTCTGGACAGCAATATTCAACCACAGGTCTGCCAACTTCATCGCCAAAGGAGCCTCTGAGTACTCAGGCCCTTGATTACCCAATTGCCAATCCTGATGTGGCTGAAAAAATTACTCTAGACATTGATGTTACAGATCTGCAGATTTCGTTGCCAAAGGAGCCCCTTCGAAGTGCTCATAAACTGCATCCTCCAGCTTACCTGAAAGAGAAAGACTTTACCAACCAGGAGGGGTGAATGCTAAGTGTCATTTGTACATCTTTGGTTGAACATGTTTGTTATTCTCTCATTATGCAATCTCAAATAGTTTGTTTTGTTTACTGTGAAATCTGTTGTAATTTAAAGTTGTATTTAAGTGTTATAAAGTCTAATTTCAGGTTATTCTATCCTCTTTATAACAGCAGCTGGGAAAGGTTAAATTAAAAACTGCTGATCATGAAAAAGAAACAGAAAATACATATAATAAACAACCAAAACTGTACAAAAGACCATACAAATAAATCAAATATTAAAAAGAAAAGAAATATAACAAATAAAATAGAAAAAGGAACGTAAAAATGTTGAGAAGAGGAAGGTTCCTGTAAAGATAACAGTGGATACACGACTATTCCACAAAATATATTAATATAGAAGAGTAAAAACTCAAAAAGAGACATCAAATAATTGTTAGGATATAAATGGAAAGTTCCACACTTGAAGCCTTGAATTTCTGATTGGGGTGTTGTATCTGGTTGGAGTTTTTGGACTGTGGATGAGCTGTATTTCGTCTTTATCTGTGTGTATATATATATATATATATATATATATATATATATATATATATATATATACACACACACACAGATAAAGACGAAATACAGCACATCCACAGTCCAAAAACTCCAACCAGATACAACACCCCAATCAGAAATTATTATATATATATATAAAGACAAAATATACATATGTGTATGCTTTTGTTGTTTTTTTTCTCTCCTGTCCTGAATTGGAGACAGGTTAGTTTTTTTATCCGTTATTTCGGAGACTCTAGGATTTGTATGTGGAACGTTCCATTTATATCCTAACAAATTTCATGTCTCCTTTTGAATATTTGCTCCTCTTCTATATTAAAAATATCATAGTTTCTATTTTACTATTATACTTTCTTATTTAAAAAGAAGAGCAATATATGAAGGTTTTAAAAAATAGAGTATTGCATAAAATATTTAGCTTTCCTATTAGTTGGACTATAATAACAGAATGCATGATCCATGATTCCTATAGCCTCCTAAATTCTCCAGTGGACTTTCTTTGGGCTGAATATTCTATCTAATACTTTATTTTTGAAGATCTCAAGGCGTTGTTCTATCAAAGTAATCGATCATATTTCACAGCCATAAAAAGCAAAAGGGTGGGTATATGCATGTAAAATATATTTCGTTCAATTTTTTTTTTGTAATTCTTATTGCTATTGATTAAAACCTAAATAGTTTTTTCTTTCCAATTTTTTTTTCTAAATAATAAGTTTTCTTTAAACAAAAATGCATTTAATACGTGTGAAATTTAAAATATCTAAACGCAATGCTATTTATTAGACCGTAGTGTGATGTCAAATTTTATGTCAGCATAATTACTTCATATGGTTTCTTTGTACTTTCTTTATGTGATCGAAGATAAATTGAATTATATATTAAGTTTTGTGTGATATAATTAATTAAAATGATTAGAAGAGGATACAGAAAATTTAATGCAATACAAAATAATGAGTCACCAAACAACTCCCGTTTTTTTTCTCTTCAAATCCAGTTTTTATATCTACTGAATTTAAAGGAGTTAAAGCTACAAGATAATTTTATGATTAATAATTCAGTTTTGAAGTTCTTTTAATACATAATTTACCATAATAATTTGTAAAACTAAGCATAACCTATAAATGCAGAAAAAATAATTTTATCAACAAATGCAATCAAGTATACAATTACGAATTATTTTATCGAGTAAATAGGTGCATGTATTTCAGTTGTTAGAATATAATACAGTTAGAATTATTATATTAAATATTTTTGGTATAGATCTCAACAGGAGTTGTTTAGTGACTCATTATTTTATATTGCATTAAATTTTCTGTATCCTCTTCTAACAAAAAAGAAAAAAAATATTCACATATAAAGATTGATATGCAAACAAATATCCCACAAATAAAAAATATAAAGTGATAAAAATTCATCAAATGTCCTATCTAAACTTTTTGAGATTACAATAATTTTTTTAACACAAAACAACAAAGTTGTAAATTTGATTGTAAAGGAAACGACATATTCATTATAATGACTTTAAAACAATACAAATTATTTATTGGAGATACTTTATCTCTTCTCATGGCTTTATACCACTTTTCTCGTATAGTTGAGTCTTTTGGAACGAGAAAAAAATAGTATATCTGGTGCACTTTTCATCGTTTTCTTGCACATTTGCACAAGACAATACTTATACGAAGGTTTTTGATCTTGTTCCCTGGTTTTACTAATGAAAGAGTGAGATTAAATTTAGCAAGTTTCACCAGAACTAATACAAATTTGTTTATATAGCTTATCTGACATGAAAAGTGACTTCATATGAATTCTGCAAAAAATGGCGTGTTTGAATAGCCAAAATATCTTGCCCAAAAGAAGCATATTTTTTTTTAAATTTAATAACAATGTTTTTATGAATGATTTGATGTTTAACGTAGCTTTTGAGATAAAAATTATTTATTTAAGGTATTTTAAAAAAAATCATGCATATTCCCCAGTGAAAGGATAGTAGTCTTGTAAATTCTAAGTCAGGGTTCTGTAAAATAGGTGCAGACTAAGTAATTTTGCGACTGAGAAATAACTAGCATTACCCACTTTCAGTTTGAAGAGATCATTTATAACCATTATTAATTTAGATGGATAATTATTGTTTTTTTAATTATTTTTCTTTATTTCTAGATATCATCCATGGTTGACAGGCTAAATGTTTGGTGCAAGGAGGTGCGAGAGATGGAAAACATACTGGAAACAAAAGGCCAAGATTTCCTTACATTATAAGATAACTTACTTATAAGATCTCGAATGTAAGGAGGATTCTTTCCTTCTCTTTTTGTATCTATTATAGATTTTTTTATTGTTATTAATTAAATGAAGATAACAACTAAATTCAATTTCAATTTTTTTTTTTTTAATATTTATATTTTCTGTAAGAAAATAAAATGAAAAAAAAACAACTAATTTTTCAATCAAATATAGAAGAAACTATGTAAAGTAATAAAATTAAAAAAGTATTAAATGTGATTTGTTCCTATCCTGCCCTTTCCCAATATATTAAAAATTAGAGGGATATCTGTAGATAAATGATAATTATTTTTTTAAATATTTATATGCTTGCTTAATTGCATACTGTTTACCGCTGATCAGTGTGAGGAGTCAGACCTAAGTCTCAGTATTGGACCAATTGTCTCATCCTTCTACAATTCATGTTCTTTCTTCTAAAGGTACCAATTATGCCTCGTTCCCATATCTTTTTTGTAGTCTCATTTTACTTATGCTTGTTATAAGAGTCTGGTCACTCAGTCACCGGACATACAGGAAATGTGGCTGGAACACTCCCAGCAGGTGCAGCAATGTTCGTAATATTGTAGCATTCCCCAACTTATCTCTCCTTATTTTACCTTTCCTTTGACAGAGCATCTCTATTGTTTGAAGATTCCTCTTGTGCTTTGAAATAAAGGTCCATGACTCATGCAGGTTAGTATTGGAAAGAAGGTATTTTTGTATACAACTTTCTTTGAGTTCTTTCTAGCCCGGAAATCCTTCTTGAGGGAATTATAACATGTTCCAGCAGCTTTTATCCATTCCTTTATTTCACTGTTGATCTAATCATGCTTGTTGAGCTGGGTGCAGAAATATTTCCAGTCCATACTTGCTCCAGCTTTTTTCCATTATTACTGGCAATAAAGTTTCCCAGCTAATCTCTTCTGACAATCCTCATGAATTGAGTTTTATATATAGTAATTTTTCTCAATTCTGTCAGACATCCAGTTTACCTGATGGCTCCTACAGTTATTCACAAACCATCAGTTTTGGCACCCTGAAAGCGCCGGCAGGTCAGATGTTTTCATATGAATGTAATAGCAGACTAGTTTATTGTACTATACTATACAACTAGTGTGTTGTCTGCTGTCGGTGACTTTAGTGTGCCGTATTTAACCTGTCACGGATGAATTTTCATTACAGTAGGCATATAGTTCAAGTGTAGAGCGATGTCACAAAAATGAAAACGTGTTGTTTTAACGTTATAATAGTGATTTTTGTTATCCTTTACATTACAAATAGCTTTCATAAGTATTTATACAAGATTTTCATACAAATTTTGTTTTTTTAAATATACCTTAACTAATCTGGGACTACCGATCCCGATATAAGGCCGTATTATCGAGACTGTATTGTTTATAAATATTAATACATTCTGTGTTAAACCATTTAATATCATTCACGAAACTAATTTCCCTCACTTTTGAACTTAACTATTTTTATAAGACCAAGATGAAGAAATATTGAGTTTACATCTGCATGATGGTATAGAAGGATCAATCATAATTCATAAATATTTTATAATACTGATTTATATTACATCTAATTTAATATGTATAATAATACCAAACTATTCTTTGTGTGTTTTTAGAACTGAGGATGAATGTATAACATTCAAAACTAGTTTTCAATAAAACAAATTTATAGAAGTGGCAAATAATTTATCAATCCCTAATGAAGAAATATTGGTATGGGTTCAAAAACCGAAATTTATGTTAGTCCCTCAAAATCATAAAAATTAATTAGGAATATCTAAAAGGAGTTGCCTGGATGAACGTGACACGGATTTATTTAAAATTAGGAATATGATATAAAAAAAAATACATTAAATAAATGATTTTATTTTCTAAATTAAAATGCATTATAACAAATTAATGTACACAATAATATATATATATTTTTTTTTTATGAGATCTTAGATTTACAATGTTTTGTACTCCTACAAACAGTTAACATTCACACTGATTTATTCTATAGATAATAAATGGAACATTTAATATATATGGTATTTATTTTTATGTACTGCCATTAACAGTACTAAAATAAAATATCGGAATAAAATAACATAAATTATAACAAAAACAGTTATATATAAATGACTATCAACTGATATCACAATTTTATGGTGGCAATGAATGATGGTTAAAATATATCTACTATACAAACAATTGAGGAGCTGAAGGAAAGCACACTGAGTCCAACGTTGCATTTACAAGTACAAAATAAACATTTAACAGGGTTTCTATACAAGTTCTAAAAATTAAATTTTTATTGCAAGACTTACCATGTCTTTTCTTTAAACATTTATACATTAAGGAGAAACATTTCACCAAAAATGATGCAAAATTAAAAAAACAACGAAAAGTTAACTTTAAAAATATCAAGACTTGTTGGATTTAATTGCATTCCAATGAGAGCTCCTTAATTACTATTGTAATAAATAATAAACAAATATAATATTGAAGGTAAAGAACTGAAAACTTACAAATCTTTACCCTGTCTCCAATAATTGCTTAAATATTAACACTGTAGACTTTTCAACATCACACGATGCCCCTATATTGTATATCATTATAGGCAAACATAAATATAATCATTTTTTAATTGAATATCACTTATTGTTAATAAAATTGCAGGGATCATTATTTATTTTAAAAATAAATACTAATAAATCTAAAATAAAATTCTTAAAAAAAATAAAATAAATTCTATATAATATAAATTATTTGGAGGAGGTATCACTGAGCTCAGCATTTTTTGAGTTCAATTCCAATTCCTTCTTTTCCTCCCATTCCTTTTCTAATTCTGCCCAAGGGTTTTCCAACATAGAAGGATCATAATATGCTGATGTTGGGATTGGAAATTCATAAGATCTTCTATTATTTTTCTGATATGTATCCCTCTGGAACATAAATTATTTCTATGAAGGCTATTATGAAAGTCAAATAAAACAATTAAAAAAAAAAAAAAAAAAATTGATACCGGTTTAACTTTGTCTGAGGTTAACTATCACAACATTTTCAATGTTTTATAGGAGAGTAAAAAAAAAGAAGTTTCATATCGTAGTGTATTGTTTATTTTGGATAGTGGTTAATATTTATATTTGAAGTATTGCACTTTTTATTACCCTTTCAGCTTTTTTACAATAATTTACCCCAAGGAAAATACGGCCAGAATAATGCCAATCACATAAAATCAAAATGAGAAAAAATTGGACTTATCATAGTTTACCTCTGACATACAGAACTAAGAGTCCCATAACCTAAACATTACTTCCACTTGTCTTCTTTTTCCTTATCTAATCTGAGATATTGCTGGAGATCCATTTAGCTTTACGTAACTATATTTGTAAAAAAGTAAAATGTTATAAAAAATATAGGCTCTTAAATGAAATAAAGAAGAGTGTGTAGCTCAGTAGTCTAATGCATTTAGCTTTATTCCAAGCAAACCAGTTACAATAGATGGATTTCAATTTTTCTTTTTTTATTGAGTTCCTTGGGCAAAAATTGAACTATTTTTTAAGTGTAAAAAAACAAAGAAAAGAAAAATGGAAACTTTTAATGTGTAAACGATTTACTTCTAGATGCAAGGAATTCAATAAAAAAAGAAAAATTTCAATCCATCCATTGCAACTGGATTTCTTCATTTTTCAGGCCTAAATGCACTGGAATACTGTGTATTTTGTGTAATTTGGGGGAGGGGAGGGCTGTGGCAGATAATTTATTTATTATATTATATTATACATTAATCAATTCTAGGGTCGGGAGACTCTCGTGGGGCACACCCAGCCTCTATTAAGTGGATACCCTTCATTAGGACAGGTATAATCCTGGCCGTTAAGCAGGAATGCTGACTATATCAGCTCATTGTACAACCGTTGACCAAGAAACAGTGCTTCCATACAAGTACTGAATCCAAGACCCTTCATGGCCTGTAGAGGTACAGGTTATTGAAATGGGAATTTTTATGACATTACATGAAGCAAAGTTATCTATATTAACAAAGGCTTGCTTATATATGTAGTTGTCCGTCATTCTTTTCATACCCGTGGAAGCATAACAAAAACTTTATTAGGTTAACTGTGCGATGATGTGTTGTAAAAGAAGCATAACAAAATAAGTGGGGAAGGGACTTAGAAAAAAAAAAAGTTTATAATTATCCAATGATTCAGAGAAATCAATTCGATTATTCCCTAATTTATGAAAAAGTAGAATTATAATCAGACGAACTTAAAAATAGATGAATTCACATACCTCAAAATGTTAGGTCAAGCTTTATTAACAATTTAATTTGGATAATAATAGGAGGACCAAACTAAAGAAGATAATTAAAGGATATATCAAAAGTTATCTACAAAAGCTTAACAAAATCAATGTTATGAAAATATTTACAGTAAGAAATAATGAAGCGAAGGGTCTGCAAGAACTTAGAAATAATATTTGAAATGTGAGTTCTGAAAGTAACTATCAACTGAAAGGAAAGATTAAGTCAAAATAAAGATGGAGAATAAGGAGGGCAAATGCAATAGACTTTTTTAACACATGTGTAAAATTCTATCAGTCGATTAAAAGAAGCAGAAACATTGCTAAATGTTCTTTTAGAACAGCATTAATATTTTTTTTATATGAAAATTATTATAGTAACAGAATTATACTTAAGTAAATTAATACAAAACTATTTAAAACTCTGAACTTACATTGTTCCTGTTATGGTTATAAGGGCTTGAGCTGTTGAAGTATCTCATTCTTCCTCCTCTGTTAGGTTGTTTTGGGCTGCTATAACTGTAAGGGGAGAACGCCTGTCCATTATTAGAAGGACTGGTGTAAGGGGATTTAAATCCTTCAGAGTATCGAAAATGAGGATTTGCTTTGTGGGAGAAATTAGGTGAATTATAACTCATGGTTAAAGTGTCTTGAAAAAAATACAAAAATCCTAATATCAGGTACAATTTTACACTAAATCTATGCTAGAGTAAGAAATAATGCGATTGAAACTATATCAGGGATTAAAATAAATGTATAAAACAAGCATATCGAAGAAACGAAAAGATCACAAACCCTCACTAACGACAACAAATAATAAACCTAGTAAGGAAGGTTACGAATCAGTGCTACCAACTGTAGATAATTTATAAATATACACTGATCCAGTTTTGCTAAAAGGAGAATGAGTGTAATACACAATATATATTATAAAAATTGTTTATTCAAAACATAAATAGAAAAATGCAATCATTTAATTTTTTTTAAAGTTAGTATTTTGTATTTAAAATATAAATTTAAATAATTCTTATTCCAATTAAATACGCATTTGGAGCTAATTAACTAAATTATGTTCTAGGTATTATATACAATATAATATATTAAATTCTTTTTCAGCTTCCAGTAGCTTTGAATGCGACTGTTGCGGCTAAAAGAGAGAGAAACTGGAGCGCTGAGTTGAGCATGGTAAAGCTAATAATTTCTTTGTCAATGTAATAGTTCTCTTTACTTCTTTATGTTTTGTAAATCTTCAAATTAAAATCACTCATTTGCAAATTATGTAAATATTACAGAAGTATTTAATGATATATAATTACGAAATAAAGTAATTACAATATAAATAATAATTAATGTAATTACAAGTTTTAACACACAGTCTTAATTGACAAAAATACAAATACAAATATATTCTAATAATAAATATAGAAATAAAGAGTCAAATATGATGTTAAATGATGTAAAATTTTTATAATAAGCTTTTTGTGAAATTAAGTGAACTAAGAAATAAACATATTCCAGCCATTGAAAGAAGAAAATAATCCCAATATTTTTCTATTTAACACTAGTATATAGATATGGATGATCTATTCTAAGAATAGGTATTAATATAACTTATTTTCATTGAAAATGTTTTTAACTTAGATATATTTTTTTGCCTTAATCTTTTGGGAACAATATTCTATTTCAATACAATGCTCTACAAAAATAGAATATTTCTAAATCTAATTCTTATAAACAGTTAACACATTTGGTGGATCCTAAAGATATGATATCTGATAATCTCTCCTTCATCTATCTATTTCATAGTTCAGTCTAATGTGAGGTACTTAAATGTACCATCGATTCCAAAGGTATTCTGGGCATCAGGTAGACGTTTAGTTTCGTCAGAACATAATTTTGAAGTTTCCAAAAACCATTCTCTTTTCTCTTCTAACAATATTCTCCATTGTTCTGCAACATTGAAATGTTTAATAATTCAAAATGTATACACAAAGAGATATTGTTAAACATTATTTATGTCTAACAAATTTAATTAATCATTTTCATGTATTAATTGCTCAATATTGTTGTGAAAGGGAAAAATCTGGTTGATCACGCCCCTATCATGTAGGTTTTGGAAGATTCGTAATTCAGCCGAATGTTTTTCATGACAAAGTTTTGTAAAAATCTGTCTATGTTTCGTTAAATATAGCAATCTTTAGGGCTAAAGATTTTCTGTTAATTTATATTGTCACATAAAAGTGTTAAGCAAAAAACATGTCAGGTACTGCATTCCATCTAATTGATAGTATTAGTAAATACCCAAGGCAGACAAAAAATACAGTGATATCTAATAATTTTACCTTAATATAATATTGTAAATTATATTTTATTACTTTTAATTTAGGAACCAATGCAACCGAGTTACTAGAGCTTGGGGACTTGTGATGGAAAGAATATTGGGCAACAGTGTTCTCCAACAGCATGATTTCCTGACTAATGCTAGTCACTCATTTTAGAACTGATTGGACATTGGAAATGCCCACTATTTTTCCGTCAAGAGATAACTTCCACTTAAAAGCTCAGAAACATTCCTATCCTATAAAATTCAAAAATTTATGAAAAAAATAGTTCAGTTTCTTTAGGCGAATGAAGGGATTTAAACTTTGAGGACAATAACAACTACAGCATAAAAATATTATTTATTGTTACTTTTTTGAATTACGGAATTCAAAAATGGGTAAATTAGGTGAATTCTTGAAAAATAAATTAAGATGCTTCCTTTATTGAATGCTTTTGAAAAAATAAAATCAATAAAACAGAATATTATCTGAAATTCTAGGACTGGAGACAATAGTGGAATGGCTTCTAAGCATGTCTATATACCATAGGGATGAGTGAAGTTTGATTCTCAGAACTCCTGAGGATTGTTTCTATGTGAATTGAGTAAGCTGATCAAATAAATTAATAGTAGTTATGTAAAAAAAAAACCTAAATTAAGTTTTTTAGATACTAAGCATAGTCGACTATCATACACTTCAAATATAAAAATTGTAAACGTAGGATTAAATAATTTGTTACAGTTTTGTATCTTCATAGGGATGTTGGACAACGACTTTTTATTATTAAAATTTACAACCCCATTAACAATACAACAAGTAAATATGATGAATAATAATTGTTTCAGATAAAAATTACTTGTGCAGAACTTGTTCATTAATAATTCTAATTTTTATTGGCATTATAACATTCCAATAGGCTATTTGACTAATTTTGGAAAATCATTTTAAATTATTCTTTATTACCTAATGAACTCTCTACATTAATATATATTTCAGGGAGATCTACTGAATTATCAATAAAAATCAATACTAAAGTTTAAATTTCCAAAACTGTATCAAAAACGCTGTTTCTGTTATGACACTGGTCATATGACGTCACAGGCTAGGACTCCAAGTTTATAACCTTAGGAAAACAGTCTAGCAGAAGTGAATTTCATTGTTTAAACGGGTGTGTAGTGCCACAATGTATAAATACGTCTATAAAAAGTCCAGACTAAGTGTTTGTTTCTTTTACAAAGAATCTCAACAAACGAAAAAAGTGGTTACAATTAGCTCGGAGAGACAAATTTATTATTTATATCTCAACACATCACAAAAATTACAATGTTACGAGGCCAAATTGCCTCTTCCTCAGGGAAAAAACCCCATCTAAAACGTTATTTCAATAACTTAAACAATCTTTAAATTCCAATTACAATAACCAAATATTAAAAGTTAACATAATTTCAATGTTTCTGTTTCAACATATTCATAAATAATGTTCCTTTATAAACAAATTTGTAGGATTAAAGGAACTGATTATATGATGAAGAAATAGAATATATCTGTGTAAGATTTTAGATTTTCTGAAAAATGTGAAATTTTAAAATGAATAATGACAAAATATATAATGATATATGGATATGGTTGACTAAGGAACATTATTCACAAATAGGCGTAACAGAAATTTAAGGTAATTCATATTGCTTAAAGTATTGAAATTATGTTAACTTTTAATATTTGGTTGTTGTAATTGATATTTAAAGATGCTTAACTTATTGAAATAATGTTGTAATAACGTTTTAGGTGTTTTTTTTCCCCCTGAGGATGAGGAACTTTGGCCTCCAACTTTTGGAGTTTTTGTGATGTGTTAAGATATAATAAATAAATTTGTATCAAATTATGTACTGAATTCTTCTCAAAATACTTTAAAAGTATAATAATAACGATAAATAACAAAAAATGATCCTTGAAATAATTTGTTACAGTACATAGAAAAAAATAAAATAAATATGAAAAGAGTTAAAGAAAATATAGTTCTTGTAAAGCAACATGGACCCTTACTATTAAAAAAAGATAAAGTAATATGAAGAAAAAAAGATAAGGTTTGTAAATCATACATAAAGTATGATTTATGTGATATGATTAAAGTATGATCATACATAAAGTTTGTAAATCATACATATTGTAAATAAAAAATTCATATATGGTTATACATATATGGTTATACACTGCCGTTTTAACATTTTTGAGTACCGCAGCATAGCAATCAGCAATCTTCTTAAAGAAACGTTCAACCATAAATGAGTCTATCTTTGGTAGGCTGCTGTTATCAGCTCGCACAAAATTTGATTATATTTGAAGCAGAAAACATAAAACATGAACTGCTATCAGTGAATTTGTCACACAGTACTAGTCTGTGACATCACTATAGTTGCAACCAATCACAGGGTGTTCCCGGCACAGATAAAATTTCAAAAAATGTTTTTTTTGTCTAATTTTAAAAAAAATATACATAATTCACTTAAAAATAAAGTGAAATATATTTGTTTATGCTATTATCTGATAGGATCACCACAATTTATAGTATATTTTCAATGTTGTCAAATAGCCTATTGCCATATATTAATCCGCATCAAATAAATAAAGCTTTCAATTAAATGTTCCAAACTTTAGCTTATATATATTTATATGGTGTATACCATTTAATTCTTCTACAGAAAGCGCTGTACCTCCATTATAATCTTTAGGAAGCAATTCCAGTGGAAAATATTTTTCTATTCCTTTTTCATCCTCTGTCATGACATTAATCTACAAGCATAAGAAGAATCATTAAAATAAATATTCATTTTAAGAGTTGATTCATAAGCAGGGACCAGATTTTTATGAAGTAAAAACCTTCACAAATGCAAAGAAAAGTGTAAAAATATGCAATGAAATAGCCCCAACATGCAATTATTTTCTATGTAATGCAAATGCATTATAAAAGCTCAAACAGCAAAATACAATAATATAATAAAAATAATTCTTTTGCAAAATTGTTATAAAGGGGTTGTAATGATTAAGAAGAAGAAAAGGAAAATAAAATTTGCTTTGTATATGAAACACGTATAAGTATTAATCATAAAATTTATACATATATATTTTTAAATCTTTTATTTGTATATCCACACCTGTCGCTCAGCCTGTGACAATAAGCAAATGTGATGTTACATGATATCATTGACATGTCAGACTTGAGGAAAATCAATACCCATCGGTACCTACTCCGAACTTGAACTTGAAATTCTTCATTTACTCCAGGAGATCCCTTAGCCATCTCCTTTTCTGCCTTTTTCGGTTTTTTCAGGCATTCGTATCGTAGCCATGTTTTGTATAAGTTGGTTGATATGTCCATAAAGTTTGTCATAAAATTTTATATATTAAGTCCAAATGTGATCTTGGATTCTGGGTAGGTGTAGGTCTGTATTTGTAATGTTTTGTTTCTGACATACCAGGGAGGAACAAGTGATGAGTCTTAAAGTTTTTGATTGGAAAGTCTGTATTTTATTAATCTGAGTCTTTTTAGCTAACCCGTAAATTTGTGAAGCGTAGATCCGTATGGATTTTAGTAAGTAAGTGTAAATATTTAGTCTTCGTCCAATTTTTAAAGTTGATCATTTGTGTAAAAGAGAACACAGAAGCCTGAGTTAAGGTTAGACATTTCTGTTTAATGTATGGTCCACAAGTCATCCTTCTGTTGAATGCGAGTCCTAAGTAATGTAGTACTGTGTTAGTCTGTTAGATGGGAACATTGTTTATGTAAACTGGAGTGCAGGTTTCGTGCTGTAGTGTGAAAGTGGTGTGTTGTGATTTATTGCTGTTGAGTTTAATTTTCCATTTTTTTTTATTTTTCCATGTCTTGTAATAGTTGTAAGTAACCTTGAAGGGTTCCTGAAGCCTGAGTGATGTCTGCATATCTGGTAAGAATAGCTGTGTCATCTGTATATACTGCTATTAATGTGCTAGGGTATGTTGGTATTTCATATGTGTATAAAATGTATAACAAAGGTGCGAGAATTGATCCCTGTGGTACTCCAGGCCTAAGGGACGTGTAAAAAAGGCATCGGAGCCTTGCTATTTAGAGAAAAACCTGTTGGAAAGAAAGGAGAGAAGGATACAGTAGTAAGTAGAGGGAGGTAATTACTTAAGTTTGAAATAAGTCCATTGTGTCAAACTCTGGTGAATGCTTGAGCTACATTCAGAAATACTCGAGTGCCGTATAACCTGTATTCTAGTGGAACTGGAATTTAATCAGTTGGTCTATAGTTGAATTTAGTGGACAGAATCTGAATTGGTGATCAGGCTGTATTTGGTTGTCGGTCAGTATGCCAAGTATACGTCTGTTAAGTAATTTAAAAAAAAAAATTGAGCAAACTTGAAGTAGACTAATGGTTCTGTATGAAAAAAGCCTATTAGTATTTTTGTTAGGTTTTTGTATCATTCATCAGGCATGAAGGAGGCATGCAACCATTGGCACTTACTCCTAAGTTGAATTTAACTGAATTATCTTCATCATTGGTATGGCATTCATCAATGGCATTGAGGACTGTGTTAAACTTTAAATTGATCTGGAAAATTTGATAAGATGGTGTCCTAAAATTTATTGTATTTACATATTAAAAAATGTTTACAATTCTCTATAACTTTATGGTAGGGAATGAAACATTGGACACATTTGATGAAGTAAAAGATTTTGGAATATTATTTGATAGCCGTTTGATGTTTAAAGCTCATATTGGTAATGTTTATTCAATGTGTGTCCTGAAAATTCGTTGGATTAGAAGGACTTGTTCTGATTTTACTGATCTTGAAACACTATTACTTCTATTTAATGCATTTGTTCTACCATTATAGGCTTAACTTTGATAGAAAGGCTGCAAAAGCGATTTTTAAAATATTTATTTTTTAACAAATATTCAAACTAGCCTGGCTGGGAAATCTCCTATAATCATTTAGTGCTGGAGTTGGTCACACAATTTAAAAAATAGGTGTACAATATCAGCCATTCGTTACCTTGTTAAACTTTTTTAAATTTTTCAAATAAACACATTTGAAAAAAAACAACCAGAAATCACAGTTTTGTTAATTTATGATTGAGACTGTTGATATTATAAATTACCTTATGGTGCATTTAACTAGTTCTAATTTGAGTGGTAATAGACATATATACGTCTAATAGTTCCCGAGATAAAATCTTTCGAAAAAGAATTTGTTTTTCCAAAAAACGAGAAATAACCATTTTGTGAATTTATTTTGCCAAATATGGAAACTGTTCTTCCTACGAAGATAATCAATACATATTAAGATAATCAATATATCAATAACATACACCACTAATTTATGGTGCATTGAAATAGCTCTAATTTGGGTGATAATAGATATGTATACGTCTAATAGTTTTCGAGGTATGGTCTTTCAAAAAATAATTATTTTTTTTCGAAAAGCAACAAATAACCATTTTGTGAATTTATTTTGGGTAAATATCATGGAAACTGTTCTTCCTTCGAGAAAAGTGATTATGAGCTGCTTTATGATGCATTTAACTGGCTTAAATTAAGGAGTAATTAACATCTGTACATCAAATGATTCTCGAGTTAAAGTTTTACAAAAAACACATTGTACACGATTTTGACCGAGCCATACAATAAGTTAGATACCTCAGGAAATATTTGGTGTATGTCAATTATCACTCAAATTTTAGGTAGTTAAATGCACCATAAAGTAGTTTACATTGATAATCTTCGTAGGAAGAACATTTTCCACCATATTTTCTAAAATAAATTCTCATAATGGTTGTTTATCAGTTTTCGGTAGAAAGTAATTATTTTACTTTAGTTGAATGCACCACAAATTAGTGTATATTGATTATCTTCGTAGGAAGAACAGTTTCCATAATAATTGGCTAAATAAATTCATAAAATGATTATTTCTCGTTTTTTGGAAAAAAAAATTCTTTTCCGAAAGACTTTATCTTGCGAAGTATTAAACGTAAATATGTCTATTGTCACACAAATTAGAGCTAGTTAAATGCGCCATAAAGCATTGTAATGACCATTGTAATGACCATCCTTGTATGAAGAACTGTCTCAATGATATTGGCCAAAATAAATAAACAAAACTGTGATTTCTGTTATTTTTTTTTTTAATGTGTTTATTTGAAAAACATTATCTCGAGAACTAGTTAACCTAAAAAGCTCTGTTAGGGCTCAAATTTTAACAAATTTAATGTCCTTTAAAAAGATAATTATAATATTTTTTGCCTGGTTGGTAATTTTCAAGATATTGAGCACGGAATGAAAAATGAGTGAAAATTTTACGCTTTTTCTTGAATCAATGATAGACTAGACTTATTTTACTTAGAATATCCTACACATTCGTTATTCACATTCAAACCTTCCTCTAAAATGAGTACCCAATTTCGGCCATGGCTCCAGTTGGCTGTATCGATGTTTAATTAGGATTTGGAATGAGCATTAACATTGATGAGGAAGAAGTCTAATAGCACTTTATGCTAATTAAGTGCATTTTCTAAGAAACTATTTCGAATATTTTAAAAAGTGACTACTGGTTTTTAAAGACGAATAAGTGCTCCACATGTTTTATTTGAAGGCTTTTTCGTTATTTTTGGCCGTTTAATTGCCACTGGTCTTGAAATTTCAACTTTCGTGTGAACGACTTAAAAAATTGAATTTAGTGGTGCTTTTTAATGTTCAAGCCAGTTATTTTTTGAAATTATTCTAGGTCTTGTCATTCTTTGAAACAAAGTCGAATATGGTGAAATCAAGCCAAATGCTGAATGACAGTGAACGAAAACTAAATCAAATGAAAGGCAGTAGTTCGCCATATTTGTACGCCATTTTGGCAAGGTGCGGCCATGTTTATTTCTGGGAACATTGGCTTTTTTTTAACCATTAGTCACAAGTTACACAACGATGTCTGGCCCACAGACTATGCCTCCTTGGTTACCAGAGCTCAATAGATTAATTAAGTGAAAATTTGTTTATTATAAATTATTTGTTTTGGACGGATTTTAAATTTTAAGTTGATATAGTGGAACTATAGTTTAACTAATGTAGTGTTATTTATTTTACCACTATTATATATATATATATATATATATATATATATATATATATATATATATAAATTAAAAAATAATTCTATTATAAAAATGTGAGCACACACAAGCAATCACTCAAATAAATGACCTTAATAGTATAGATCGTAAAAGATATTATTTAGGTCTAATGTGATGGTATATTATATTATAATAATAAATTAAATGAATAATATTGTAGAACTTACTCTATCACCTATTTTTTTTGAGAGGCAACGCTTGGTTACGCCGTTGATAATAAAGTCGGCAACTGATGTAGCGTTGAAGACGATAATTCCCTTAAGTTTAACCGGCAAAGCAGTCTTGAAATAAAATAAACAAATAATAATCAAATAAAAAAGTTGATCCATTTCGGTCATTTATTTATTTGGTAGTACACCCCATGCGGTAATTATAGCAAAATTTTATGTTTTCCATAATGCATGATACTACCTTTTGCAATAAAAGAAAAATATCTTTGCGTTGGAAACCACAAGACACGGTGGTATTAAACAAAAGTTACAAGTCCAAATGTTGTGGAATTACAATATTTTTTTGACTAACAAATTTTTTAGACTTAGGAGATTCCAAAAAAAAAAAAAAAAAATTGACTTCTCAAAAGCATTTTTTCAATTTGTTTATAATATTCTACCTTTAGCTAAGGAGGGGTGTCGAAATCAAGCTGGTCTCGACCATTTTATAAAAGTATTGAAATAAAACAAACCAAAAAATATATTACCTGATAATATCGAGCATCTGACATGTTTAGCCCGATATTTATCTTTGGTATTATGGAGGCATTGCTTCCTATGGCGTCTATCACAAGGAGGTAGCCCGGCGTGGCTGGCCACAATACTAGCGCTAGTTCCAAGAACATCGCGAGCCGGATATTGTGCCGCTCGTTGTCATACTTATCCACATCGAAACCACTGATCATTAACACTCTATATCCTTCTGGAGTGGCTTTCGGTAGAAAAAACATGTTTCTGAGAAATAAAGAGAGTAATAATTATCCTTTTAGTGATTCGTTCCTTATTAAGCCTACAACTTTACACGCAGTCTTCAGACGTCATATACTATCACATAAATTTACAGGTTGCGCAATTAGGTGTTTTTTAGTCGTCTAAATTTTCCGGATGATACCAATAACAATCACTGCCTGCATTCCTCAGCCCATCGACCCCCGTTAAAATTCGCGAGGTCAGCCTTAAGGCAGCTACTGACGATTGCTCCAAATGGTACGAGTGGAGCGACTGGAGTGCTTGGAATCCTAGTAGCTAGGGCAATGTCACATACAATCCTATATTAGGATATAATAAACAAAGCCTGATACAATACATAGGGGATAGGTCTTCGGAAACATAGGGAACGGATGAAGAAGGAAGCGAACCAGAAGAAGGACGAGTCCGAGGAGATAGGAGGATTGGAGGGAGAAAAACAGCGGCGGAGAGAAGCTGATGAAACGAGGAATGAGAAAAGGGAGAGGAGAATGGCACCACGCGATCATAAATAATGTGGAGAGTGGATGGGCGGAATTGCGATTATGTGTCGCAGAGCGATAGAAGCAGTTTGCTAAGGAGAAGAAATACCTTAGTTACAGATATGTAAGTGTAATTTGATCACTTTGGGTGGAACCTGTAAGGTATAGGAGGAAATGGAATTAGGATTGAGTCGGTGGGTGAACTTGGAAGGGAGCCTGCGGATGCACATAGTAGAAAGCATGCCGAGGGAATAGGGGAGGATAATAGAATCCGACCTATTAAGCAAATTAGGGACAAGGATTCGGAACAAGGGACAGCGATGGGTGATCCGAATAGGAGGGAAGAGGTATAGGGGGAGGAAGGCCCGGTCAGGGGACAAGATCAGTGTAGGGGCTATCAAACAAGAGGATAATTGGAGACAGAAGTTAAAGAAGGATATTTTTCTTAACGAAGGTGAGGTATTGGGAGCCACGAGTAAGACAGTACATGAGATTCTTCTGAAACAGGAGAGGGTGACGTATGTCAAAGTAAGACGATACCCACAAGCCATGCGCCAGCAGAGGGGAAGAACTCGAGAATCTCAAGAGACAGAGCATTATCGTCGGTAGCACGTCGCCATATAATATCCTCCTATGGGCAGTAAAGAAGAAATCCACTGATGGGAACGAGAAATACAGGGTGGTCGACTTTCGGAAGTTGAATGAGAACACCGTGGACGTAAAGCACCCGATTCCACGATTCGAAGATATCCTGGACAAACTAAGCCACAATGGAGCCACAATCTTCAGCACCCTGGACCTTAAGGCAGGCTATCATCAGATAAGGATGCACTCGATAGATAGCTATAAAATAACATTTTCCTTCGAGTAGAAACGTTATGAATTAACGCGTAGGCTGTTCGGCCTCAAGAACGCACCAATTACCTTCCAAAGACTCATAGACGAGTTCCTATGAAATATATATGAGGATGACTTACTGGTCCTCAGCAACATATCGAGCACTTGAAGAAGATATTCGATAAGATGAGAGAATTCGGGTTGAAGCAGTCGGCGGCAAAGTCGATCCTAGGTAAGGAAACAATCAGTTTTTTGGGGCATTCCATATCGAAGGAGGGAATCAGGCCAGAAGAACAGAAAATGGAAACAATAAGGAACATGGCGATACCCAGAGACGTGAGGAGAATTCGGAGGTTGTTAGGCACGCTAAAGTATTATCGCCGAACCGTTCCGGACATGGCGGAATACCCCGCACCCCTCAATAACCTGCTGCAAAAGGTAAACAAGTTATAATAACCCCGGAAATCGAGGATAATATTGGCGAATGGACGTCGGAGAGGGATGGAGGGCGAGAATCGCAGGGTTCGGAGACCGAAAGGGAGTCAACAGGAGAGGAAAGTTCTGGGGAAGGAAGGCCGACGGATACGGAGGAATGGGAGGAACTTGTTAACCCAAGAAAACGCCAGATAATATGGAAATCGAGATCAAGGACATAGGAGGAACATGCGAGGTGTGCCAGATTAGGAAGTATGATCGCACTGTACGCCGACACCGAACGTACTACTTGCAAATAGACATATTCATCTAGAAAGGTTTCAAATGGATAACGGCGATAGATGTCTTTAGTAAGGTCGCCATTGCTCATCCAGTAAAGGAAAGGCCCTCAAGTGAGGTAATTGCAGCTCTGAAAACTTGGTTCCAATTATACGGAGTACCGGACAGAATATTGTCGGACGGAGAAAGAGAATTTGACAATGCAGAGGTTATGAAGCAGATGAGGAATCTAGACTATATGGCACATTAGGGGACCACCACCTCCGGGTATACCATGTGGAAAAGGGTTTTGATCCAGATATGGCCATGCCACGGGTTGTGGCAGTAAATAACCACTCTATACACTCCTCGACGGGATTTTCCCCTTTCATGGCACTCTTCGGGCTGCGTGATAGGAGGAGGAATAGTGGGGATACCGTAGTAGACGAGGAATTTTTGGAGTGGTTGGTAAATAATAGGACAGAAGTCGTGAGGATGTGGGAGAAAGCGCGACGGCGGATCGAATCCGAAAAATAGTAGGAGAGTATCACGCGAAAATGTGGGGATACGCGACAGAACTGGCTTCAAATCGCGGGAAGGAACTGATCAGATACGAGGGTCCATTCAAAGTGATCGTGATTCGTGAACTAACATTGACACGATCCAGTGCAGTAAGGACCCAAGGAAATGGCAAAACGTCCATGTGGAGCAATTAAACTTCTAGTGAGAGGGAAAAGCCAGGCGGACTAATATTGGAGTTTCCTTTCTCCTAGAGTTAAGGAATGGTATATATAGTGACCTAGGTAATATATAAGTTAGAAGGCAAAAGGTTACATATCATTTTATATGATTGAACAAACTAAGAAGAGAGCTTTTGTTTAATTTTTGGTATTACCTTTAGGATATTTCTTTTATAGAATATTTCCTTTTGGTTGTTTTGCAATGTTTTTGTGTTTTGTTGTATAAATTTATGAGGAGTGTTCATAAACTGGCAGGGGAGAGTTAAGATAGCGACTAATCCTATATTAGGAACATGAACAAAGCCTAATACTATATATAGAGAATATTGTAAAAAAGAATAAAGAATTTATCCAGCACTCGTGTGTGTTATTTCGTCTCCCGATTTCCCCTTTTATATACATATATATATATATATATATATATATATATATATATATATATATGTATATAGCACTAAACATTATTATGTGAGAAAAATTATGGATTAATAAATATGAATTGCAATAAAAACTGAATACAGAAAAAAAAAAGAGGATAAATTCACATCAAACAAATAAATACTTACGTGAACTTACAGGATTCTTTGAACTCAGCATTGAGTGGGTCGCGAAATGGAAATTCAAAGGTCTCAGGAAATTTTGAACGTGAAGAACAGAACGATTCGATTTTCTTTTTTGCGGCTTCTAAAGAGTTCGTTCCATAAATGAATGCCGATAATAAATTATCATCTGTAGAAAACAAAAAAAATCTTTATAATTTAAATGTTATTTCGCATTAATAAGAAAAAAGAAAAAGAATGAAAACGAAATATTACCGATATCTTTGGGCAAGTGGGGAATTTTCGAAAGCCATTCCTTTATAAGCTTCATATCACTTTCGATGTCAGTTCTGTCTTTGATTTTATCGATGGAATTCATTTCTCTGTAAATTTAAAAGCATGTATAAAAAAATGAATTACCAAAGCAGGCAAGTAAGAATAACTCGCCGCTTTAACATGAGATCATGACTATTATGTTAATAATGATTATGATTATAATTATATATGATTAATGATTAAGATTTTGATAATGATAATAAGATTATTACATTTTTTTGGATAGTTAAATATCCTGGGCCGGCTCGTCTAACTAGGCGATAGCCTTGGGCGGAAAAGTTCAGGAGCGGAATGTTGGAGGATTGTTTTTTTTTTATAATTTATTTAATTTTCTTTTTAAGTAAGGTTTTTTTTTTCAGATAGTGGTTATGTGACTCGGTCAAAGTTGGTGGAAGAATGCAAAATTAATCTTAACAAACTGTCTGAAACCAACATGGTAAGGTTTGAATGGGACCCTGGACACTCGGGAATTCTGGGGAATGAAAAGGCTCATCACCTTGCAAGGAGAGGCTCTGAGATGAAACCTTGTACACCAGAGCCCATATATGGCATAAGCCTTAGCTATGTCAAAAGGCGTATTAGAGTGGCTGTAGGCAATAAAGTTAAGAACTACTGGGAAAATACTAGAAAACAGATACACTTCAAACTGTTTTTAGATGGACTCTGGCCCAAAAGAAGTGAGATTCTTCTGTTTTTGGATAGGTGTAACATTAGGAGAGTGACGGGACTATATACAGATCACTGTCAATTGATTAAGCACCTCCACAACATGGGGCTAACTGTGTCACCGACATGTAGACTATGTGGGATGGAGGACGAAACGGCTTTCCACATAATCTGTGGATGCGATGCTTTGACAAGGGTGCGGTACCTCCACTTTGGTTGTGACCGGATCACTGACCCAAAGCTCTGCGAGATGATGGACCCGATGAGTCTACTCAGATTTGCAAAGGCTAATGGCCTGTTTTAGACGGTTTAGGCCAGCGCACAATATGCCGCGGTGCATATATGCTGGAAAAAAAAAAAAAAAGGTTTACTACCATTAACCAAAAGTATGCGTACCTGCGCCCGACATGTTTTTGGAAGACTGAATCGGAGCCACTGAACGGTATTGTTGATTTTATAAAATAGGAACAACAGTTCCAAAATTGCTTCTTGCCATTCCACCGCAAAAAAAAAAATGTTTTGTTATTCAAATTATTATACATGTATAATCGTCAAGTGTGACCTTGGCTTGGTTTAGGATAGGAGGAGGAAGAAGGGTATGAGGTTATAGGCACAGGCATTTTTTTCACCTAGGTTGTGTGGAATTAGGTTTCTCCGAGAAAGAAGAGTTTTGAGAATGAAATTTATTACATTCACATTGTTTCTATAGTTGGGTTCACAGAATTAGATACATGAGACCGGCAACGCATGGGAAGCTCTGTTGCCGCTCTGTGCTCAACTTCTCTTCTAACCTCTTGACCACTTTACTTTGATAATGTCAATCATCAAGAAAATTAGTAATGGATTATTGTTTAATATTATATTGCTACGTACACTCTAGTCAGTCATATTGCCTATCGAAAGTGTATATCCCTCCTTCTTATGGATAAATTTATCACAATTTTACTTTCTTAAATATATTTTTACACCTGCAGTTGTGTCGATTAAAACGAAAAATTCTTTTTGCGTTAGATAGATCGCGCATTGAGGAAGGGTTTAATAGCATCACGCTACGACCCATACGAACGGAGCAGTAACCTTACATTAATAAAATAAGTTGGTATGAATAAAATTGTTGTGGTAAAATTATTTTCATCTTTTAAATATTTAACCATTATTCATTTTCATTTGTCAATGTTTATTTTATATTTATTTTTAGGCACAATTTCATTACATATTTAATTTCAGAATTGTTTTGGTTAATTTACAGATATTTTTAATGGTAAAGTTTTTTTTATTTCAAAAAGAAGCTGTTTATTCGATATTTCCGTGTTTTTTATTGACTAGAAACAAAGCGAATTTCATTCTTAAAACACTTCTTTCTGAGGGAAATCTAATTCCACCCTTCACTTTTTGACAAATCAGGAGGCAATTCCAGAGCAATCCCAAAAAAAAACACAACTTCATTTATACGAAGTTATAGCTTAATAAAAGAAGTCATTTTCCTAGAAGTAAGCATTCGCGTAAAAGCTATGTCCACACTGTTCGACTTTTGATTCGATCTTGGTTAGGCACGCTGGCCCTAGATTTGTAAAATTATTTGTAAATAATTTGTAAAATTTTACTCAGTAAAATAATAAGAAAAAAGAAAATGTAATAACAAAAAAAAAACGTATTCGTTATTCTGGTGCTTTCTGATAATTCCTGGATGCTTCGAATAAACTTGGTCTTTATATCAATGCCAATAAGACCAATATAATACAAAATACACTAGATCCGCTAGAAAGAAAAGACAAAAGTACCCTTACATTGAAGATAATGTGGGCAATTTCAAATATCTAGGGTCAGCGAAAAATAATATTAAAGAAGAAAGACTGGAGACTGGGAGTGGGTGTTTGCATACACTCCAGAAGGCACTTCGTTTTCAAAATCTCTCTCGCAAAGCTAAGCAAATAATATATCTGACAGTCATCCGACCTGTGTTGGTATATGGTAGCAAAATGTGCGTCGAGGCACAAGAAAGTGAAAAAAAAAAAAACTATTAAGGCGTAGGAAAGAAATGCCCTCCGAATTATGGGCCATTATGAATCAGGGCAATGGCGATCCAGAAAAATCAAGAGTTAATGAAGATGTATGGTGAACCAGATATTGTGATATTCATCAAGAATACGATGGGCTTGACAATATGGAAAGAATGCCAGATGATCGCCTACTTGCCTAAAGAAATGAAGGAATGCGAAGGCGTGGAACACCATATATGTATATTAATAAATTTATCATTGGACTTAAGATAAAATACTAAAATAATACCTTTTCCGATCCTTAATTTCAAGCTGTACTATGCTGCTTGTATGGTATGCCATCAGCGCGATTCTGTTGTATGAGTGAAATATCAGGAGGGTTTTAAACATAAGTATATCACATAACATATTCATAAGGTATACAAAACAATAGAATGGCTAACTTTTTATAGCATGTTAAAAAAAAAGATTTCCATTCTATAACTTTTTTTTTATTTCCTTGTACGCAGTAAAGGAAGTATTCTGATCGCGAAAGTTTTCATCCATTTTGACCATCCCTGAATTCATTTTAACTAGTTTGATAGTGATGTTATGTACGTTCGTGAGTATCTCGCCTAACTCAAAAACGGTTAGCTGTAGAAAGTTAAAATTTTGTATTTAGGATTGTTGTAAAATCTAGTTGTGACTCGCCCTTTTTGGTCACTAAATAATACCGGAAGTGGTTACTTTACTTAAGGTCATTATTGATTTCCATCAAAAAAGATATTGAAATATAATGTAATGCTTTTCAAATTTGGTATTTATGATTTATATATTCATTGAAATAATATTATACATTTTGGTTTAAAGTGGCAAACCGAAAGCGTTACTTTACTTGACGGTCCTAATAAACTTTCATAAAAAATTGTATTAAAATAAAATGTAAAAATCTCAAATTTGGTAAATAAGACTTTTATACCAATATAAATAATATACTAAATTTTGGTTAAAATTGGTGAAACGGATGGGTACTTTACTTGAAGGTCATTATAAACACTTAAAAAATTATATTAATATTAAATACAAAGATCATGATAAAGGTAAAAAACACGATTTTGATGTATGTATATTAAGTAATTATGTATGTGACCTCCAAAAACAAGAGCTTAGGTTTGCGTGTTTGCCTGTATGTGTGTCAATATATGGACGTCGCGATGACGAGTGTCGTTTTTGAGATACTGCTATCTTTGGTAACTACAAACTAAATTCAGGATCACTTTTTGGACCACCGATTTATAGTTTCATAGTCGTACAAGGAAGTCATGCGGTGTCCAAATCAGATATATTTTTACTTCCTTGTACGAAGTAAAGGAAGTATTGTGATCGCGAAAATTTTCGGTTTTCAGATTTCAACGAAAATATCCATTTTGACCATCCCTGAATCCATTTTGACTAGTTTCGTCGTGACGTCTGTACGTACGTTCGTTCGTACGTTCGTACGTATCTCGCATAACTCAAAAACGTTTAGATTTTAATCTAATTTTTGATAAAAGTCTAATATGATCTTCAAGTTAAGTACCACTTCCAGTCTGTCAATGTTAACAAAAATTTATTATATTATTTATATTAATATGTAAGCCTTATATACCTAATTTGAAAAGTTTTGCATTATATTTAAATATAATTTTTGATGAAAATAAATAATGAACTTCAAGTTAAGTACCACTTCCGGTTATCACGTGGTGACCAAAAAGGCTGGTTCACAACTAAATTTTTCAAAAATTCTAAATACAAAATTTTAACTTTCTACGACTAACCGTTTTTGAGTTATGCGAGATACGCACGTACGAACGTACGTACAGACGTCACGACGAAACTAGTCAAAATGGATTCAAGGATGGTCAAAATGGATGTTCCCGCTGAAATCTGAAAACCGAAAATTTTCGCTATTACAATACTTCCTTTACTTCGTACAAGGAAGTAAAACACATTTATAATATTTATGAGGACGGGATATCATTTCCTTTTCAAATTTATTCAAATTATATTCAACAGGCTGGTCCAATACTCCGGAATGTGAAGCAACATGGGAAGCTGGAATTGACATTGTATTTTATACTTTATCAAGGCGCGAGTAAAACCTGCTCCATTATTTTTTTTTTCGGTTTCTTCTTGGTTTAAACAGCCTTGTGAATAACTTAAATCACGATTTTCCCACTAATTAACAATGGACGTTAGGGAGGCGTAAAGTGGACCCTAATTTATAAATGTGTATTTGGTTTATTGTTTAAAAAGAAAAGAAGGTGTTATTTATTGAGTCTTGATTATTCAAACGTTCGTAGAAAAGATGAGTGTTGTGAATAATAATAGTTGTATATAAAAAATAGTTGTTATATGAATAATTTACTTCTGTAATTATTATTCAATTATATTATCATTATTAAGTAATTTTGTAAAAAAATTGTGTTGTATTTTATGTGAAACAATGAATTGTTGTTATTATAATGCAGTAGTATGTTTCGTTTCCTTAATACCTTAATCCGTAAATGGGCGTTAATAAAAAGAAACTTTATTCCAGATCGTTGCCATTATTACATGAACACACACACACACACACAATCTGTATCCATTAAAATAATTCTAAGAACAAGATTCCCGTCTGAAGGACTGCATTAAAAAAAAAATATCTGATGTGGACAACACATGACTTCATTGTACGCCTATTAAACTATAAATCGGTGACTCAAAATGTAATCCTGAATTTGGTTATGTTTCTTAAGATTGTAGTAGTATGTCAAAAAGAACACTCGGCCTCGCATCATCCATCTATTGACACACACACACCAAACTCTTGTTTCAGAAGGTCTCATTCCATTATTATATGTCGTTTTCTTTCAGTAGGTAAAGCATTGGAAATCGACAGTTTGGACATTTTAAGCGGAAAAAACCCACTTAACTTATATCTTATTCTCCTGCTGCAGACTTATTCATCTCACAAATGGGGTGGAAAACCAGTATTTTACAATCAATTTTAACACTTAAAACAAGTAATAAAATTATTTAATTAAAGTGGAAAAAAATTGCGTTTATAACTTTTATCACCGAAACATATGATCTCTGTAATAAATTTCAATATATCTTTTGATGTAAGTTTCTTATGACCTTGAAGTAAAGTACCCCTTTCGGATCTTCAATTTCAGCCAAAATCTATTAAATTACTTATATTGATATAGGAGTCTAATTTACCAAATTTGATATGTTTTACATTATATTTTAATATACTTTTTGATGAAAGTCTAATATGACCTTCAAGTAAAGTACAACTTCCTGTACGCTAATGTTTACCAAAATTTATTATGTTGTTTATATTAATATTTGAATCTTAAATACCAAATTTGAAAAGTTTTGCATAATATTTTAATATAATATTTGATGAAAATCAGTAATGACCTCTTCAAATAAAGTATCACTTCTGGTAATCATGCAGTGACCAAAAAGGGAGGTTCACAACTAGATTATATAATAATCCTAAATACGAAATTTTAACTTTCTACGGCTAAACGTTTTTGAGTTATGCGAGATACGTACGAACGTACGAACGAACGTACGTACAGACGTCACGACGAAACTAGTCAAAATGGATTCAGGGATGGTCAAAATGGATATTTCCGTTGAAATCTGAAAACCGAAAATTTTCGCGATCACAATACTTCCTTTACTTCGTACAAGGAAGTAAAAATATATGTGATTTGGACACCGCATGACTTTCTTGTACGACTATGCAACTATAAATCGGTGGTCCAAAAAGTGATCCTGAATTTGGTTTGTAGTTACCAAAGATAGCAGTATCTCGAAAACGACACTCGTCATCGCGACGTCCATATAGGTATCCTACTAGCCGGCATCCGCTCCACATGTCCCAGCCACCTCAACTGATTCTTTCTGACAAAGGAAACCAGATCTGGTTCTTGAAACATTTCTTTCAGCTCCTCATTCTTTCTTATTCTCCAGTTGCCGTTTTCACAGACAGGTCCATGTATTCTTCTTAGTACTTTCCTTTCCCAAACTTTTAATATTCTTTCACTTTCTTTGGAAAGTACCCAAGTCTCACAGCCATATGACACAACCGGTCTAATGACTGTTTTATATAAAATGGCCTTAGCTCTGTTGGTGAGACCTCTGAATTTTAAGGGCTTTTGAAGAGCATAATAGCACCTGTTTCCAGCAGCTACTCTTGCCTTAATTTCTTCTTGGTGTTCATTCTTTGATGTGACAAGAGTACCCAAATATTTAAATTGGTTTACCATCTTGAAAGTGTGGCTTCCAAATTTGACCATTTCTTCTCTATTATCTGGTGGGTTTATCGATGACTTCATATAGACTGTCTTTTCATCGTTTACATGGAGGCCCAATTGAATTGCAGCCTTTTCGAATTCCTCAAATGCCCCAAATAAAACTGCTCTTGATCTAGCCGATATTAATACATCGTCTGCGTGTCAGATGCTGTGTCAATACAGATGCTGTGTCAATCTATTATATATCGTGCCATTAGGGCTTGTCCGAATAGCATGTACAGCATTTTCTAGGGCCAGGTTGAAAAGAGTTGGAGACAGGGGGTCTCCCTGCCTTAGGCCGTCTTCTACTGCAAACTTTTCCGATAGTGCTCCTTGTATCTTGACTTTACAGCAACAATCTGTCAATGTCATCCTAGCTAATCTGACTAGCTTTTTCGGTACACCTAAAGTACACCTAATATTAGATACATGGCGACAGTATTTCCAGGAACTTTTGAATGGAGATGAAGGTGCAGAGAGAAATGTGTTGCCTGGACGTAAACAAGAGGAATTACTGAATGACGAGGATGATGTAGAACCTCCTGATTATGAAGATTTCTTGGAAGTAGTGGAAGCACTTAAAAACAATAAAAGCCCCGGCTATGATGGCATTGACGCAGAAATGCTAAAATATGGTGGAGAGGACCTATTAAAGAAAGTGTACGAATTGTTGTTGGAGGTGTGGGTCGAAGAAAAAATGCCGAATGAGTGGATAGTAGCTGTTATCTGTCCAGTTTTCAAAAAGGGAGAAATCATAGAGGTATATCTCTCTTAGGAGTAGTGTATAAGGCATTTTCCATACTCCTAAATAAAAAGTTACAAGTATGGTCCGAACGTATTCTTGGTGAATATCAGTGTGGCTTCAGGCCGAATAGATCTACAATCGACCTTATATTTTCCGTCAAACAGATGCTGGAAAAATGTAATGAATATAATGTGGATCTTCATCATCTTTTCATCGATTGGGAAACAGGCTTACTAGGATTAGTACAAGGATTAATATCAGGACAGTGATAGAAAATATGTATTGCAACCTTCTAGCGCTACTAGAGATAAGAATCTATTACAGATAAGGATAGGATCTGCTTCGCTTGAGAGGGGGAAAGGAATAACTTAATATCGCAATTAAAATTCATTAATTTACGGCAGTATATTATTATCAATCTATAATAATCAGAAATGATTTCTTGTATGACAAGTAAAGCGATCACGTAAGGTGATAGTGCTATAGCTGTTAGAGAGTCTCTTTTGATAAAGACAATAGTTGGCACTCAGAGCGAGATCAGCTGGATTTTTTTCTTCTCTCTGCTAACTAGAAGGAGTACACTAGAAGTTTACTTATAGGCATAATTAACTTTTTTAAATTATTTAATTATTGTATATAAATTTGTATGTAAACACTCTTTCATGTGACGTTATTCGGTAGCAACTTCCATAGATACGACATCCAAAGGGTATAGGTTCGGCCCTCTGGTCGAAATCCACATACATACAGGAGGAAAAGATATAATACTTGTAATCATCAAGTTTGGCGCATACGCTACGGTTTGGTCACCTGAGCTCTACAGTGTATAGAATACGGTTTTTAAATGAAATCAAATATGGATTATATTTGACAATAGGAATAGAGAAGAGGTGATAGAATTAAAGTATGTATCTGATATAACTATGATTTATGGTCTATGTAGTGACTAATGAGCTATTTAGTAAAGTTAATATTTTTAATGATTAAAAAGTATAGGACGTCGATATCGGATAGACCGAAGAGGATATATAGAGCTTAAAATTTCGCAGCATAAAAATTTTGAGCACACTCGGAACTGAAATTTTTTTGTTTTTTGTTTGAGATGATACTTTCAACATTTAGGTTTTTTTGGCATGCTGAATCAAAATCTGCCATAATTTTCGGTATGAAAAATCTAAAAGGCTTGTTTATTTAATAATTTAATGTTTTTTAAAAATCTATTTGTCTAAAAATAATTTTTTTTTTGTTTAATCAATTTTTCCTTTAATATGGCTTAAAATGTTTTTTTTTCTGGAAGAACCAAGTCGATATCATTTTTCAAACTCGAGATATGAAATAAACCAGTTTCAGCGCGTTTTATTTTATTTTTTCTTGACTCCTAGGGCACACATTAAATAATTTTTTTTTTTGCAATTTTATATATTTTATTTGCAATATATTGATTTTTACAGACAATTTTTATAGGAGCATAGTATTGATTAAATAATGATCCGCATGAATCCGATTTTAGGTTAATGTATACTTCGAATGATATTTCTGTAATAAGTCAATTCGACGCTGACAGTTAATCGAAATTTTACTGTACTTTCCTAACCCAGAAATGGAAGAAACATAAAAACATGCTTATTATGTTCAATCCCCAATATCTTTGCTAATAATAGTCCGATTTAGATGATTTATTGTTAAGGGAATTAATTATCTTTAAAATGAGCATTTGTATATTTGACGAAAAATTCTTATCTGTTTCATTAAAATATTCGACTAAAACATTTGATTACGATGGATTGTCTATTTGCAAAAGCGATAAGAAGAGATAAATAACGTTCTTTGGACGTTTAACATTTTTATTACTTGTTTTAAGTGTTAAAGAAAAGATAGTATGCTTATTAAATTTAAAAAAGTATTTAAAATAGCTTTAAAAAGCGATAAGAAGAGATAAATAACGTTCTTTGGACGTTTAACATTTTTATTACTTGTTTTAAGTGTTAAAGAAAAGATAGTATGCTTATTAAATTTAAAAAAGTATTTAAAATAGCTTTAAATAATGTTTCTGTTTATATGGAATAAGTGGAATAAACTCTTCCATTACATCACAAATATTCCATTATTCGTTGCTCTTGCATTATTCCACCAACGTTTCGAGGTACTCCTCCATTCTCAAGGTAATCAACAAAAAGCATACGAAAATTCAGCAATAATTTTATATTTGATATTTTTATATTATTTAAAATTTTACATTACTATGATAAAAAATTGGTACATATTTTTCCGTTAAGTCTGTTTCTTTGTTTATGACTTTGTCACATTTATCTCTTGAACGAGTGGTCCGATTTTATTACTTTCCGTTTTGTTTTTTAGAGTTTGGACCCGATGTGTCCGTGTACCAAATCTAGCACCCTGTACATTATATGCGCAATGGCCGAAAAATCATTTCTTCCACAGATTTTTAGCTCTAAAACGGCTCAGAAGATTTTGGTGAAACTTGCCTCAAGTCTTCTTAAAGCCCTTCAACTATCGACACCCGTGCAACATCCCCAAGAAAAAGAAGGAAAAAGTAACGACGGAAAGAATTTGCGCATAATTGGAAAACGATACATTTTTCGTCAGTTATACAAATACTCATTTGAAAGATAATTAATTCTCTAAAAAAAAAAAAAAAAAATCTTAGAAATCGGATTATTATTAGCAAAGATATTGCGGATTGAACATTATAAGCATGTTTTTATGTTCCTTCCACTTCTGGATTAGAAATGTACTGTAAAATTTCGATTGACTGTCACCGTCGAATTGATGTATTACAGAGATATCATTGGAAATATACCAAAACCTAAAATCGGATTCATGCAGATCGTTGTTTAATCAATGCTATGTACCGATACAAAATTGTTTGCAAAATAAAAATATTGCAAATAAAATATAAAAACCTGCAAATTTTAAAAAATTTAATATGGGCCCTAGGAGTTGAGAAAAAATAATAAAATAAAAGGAGCTGAAACTGGTTTATTTCATATCTCGAGTTTGAAAAATGATATCGACTTGGTCCTTCCAGGAAAAACATTTAAAGGAAAAATTGATTAAACAAAAAGAAAAAAATTATTTTTAGACAAATAGATTTTTAAAAAACATTAAATTATTAAATAAACTAGCCTTTTAGATTTTTCATACCGAAAATTATGGCAAATTTTGATTCAGCATGCCAAAAAAACCTTAATGTTGAAAGTATCATCACAAACAAAAAACAAAAAAATTTCAGTTCCGAGTGTGCTCAAAATTTGTATGCTGCGAAATTACCTTTCAATTTTATGCTCTATATATCCTCTTCGGTCTATCCGATATCGGCGTCCTATATTTTTTAATCATTAAAAATATTAACTTTACTAAATGTAGTGACTAATGACTACATAGACCATAAATCATAGTTATATTAGATACATACTTTAATTCTATCACCTCTTCTCTATTCCTATTGTCTAATATAATCCATATTTGATTTCATTTAAAAACCGTATTCTATACACTGTAGAGCTCAGGTGACCAAACCGTAGCGTATGCGCCAAACTTGATGATTACAAGTATTATATCTTTGCCTCCTGTATGTATGTGGATTTCGACCAGAGGGCCGAACCTATACCCTTTGGATGTCGTATCTATGGAAGTTGCTACCGAATAACGTCACATGAAAGAGTGTTTACATACAAATTTATATACAATAATTAAATAATTTAAAAAAGTTAATTATGCCTATAAGTAAACTTCTAGTGTACTCCTTCTAGTTAGCAGAGAGAAGAAAAAAATCCAGCTGATCTCGCTCTGAGTGCCAACTATTGTCTTTATCAAAAGAGACTCTCTAACAGCTATAGCACTATCACCTTACGTGATCGCTTTACTTGTCGTACAAGAAATCATTTCTGATTATTATAGATTGATAATAATATACTGCCGTAAATTAATGAATTTTAATTGCGATATTAAGTTATTCCTTTCCCCCTCTCAAGCGAAGCAGATCCTATCCTTATCTGTATTAGATTCTTATCTCTAGTAGCGCTAGAAGGTTGCAATAAATATTTTCTATCACTGTCCTGATATTAATCCTTGTACTAATCCTAGTACATAGATTAATTTACTTAGCATGCTAAATAAGATAGTAAGTACTCCTAATAATAAATAGAAATTAATGTTTAAGTTTGACTTAAGAATGGTAAATAAGGCCACAAGTTGTACAATTGTCTAATTTATTAAGATAACTATTTATTAACTATCTGAGCAAAACCTATCCACAAAAGCTTTTATATCAGGTCCTATATCTTTTTCAAGTACATCAGGAAGAAAGTTTTCGTCAGAATATCCTTCCTTTCCATCGGTTCCTTCTATCTTTACGTAATCACGTAGTTCATCCATTTTATCTGATTTCACCAAATTAGGGTACCAGGAGAGAGCCAGCATCAATCCCATGAAAGAGTGTTTTTCCATTCCATCTCTGATTTCCTCTATGTCGGGTTTGTTTCCCTGGAAATGATACTTGTCCAAGGTGCTTATGAGGGCACTGTGATATGTCCTCAATATAAGATCGAAGTTGTCCCGTCGAACGGAAGGATTCACGGCCAGGTGTGTCATGTAAGTCAAGTCAGCGCAAGGAGATCCATAGTGCACTAGTTGGAAGTCCAAAAATCTGAAAAAAAAATTTAAAGATGAGACCAAGTGGCACGATCTACAATAGACTGACCCAACATCTAGCATATGCCGACGATATTCTTATATCGGCCAGGACAATGTCAGTATTAGCCGGGGCTATGCAGGAGTTTGAGGGGGCAGCAAAAAGACTTGGCCTCGTGGTAAGCGAAACAAAAACAAAATACATGCAGTCGACGAGAAGCGGGTTGTTTAGGCCTGGACCACGAAAGATCGGTGACCGTGAATTCCCTGGATGTGAGTCCTGGGAAGGATGCTATCAAGGAACAATGATGTAACAATGGAAGTCAAGGCAAGAATTACAGCGGGCAACAAGTGTTTATATGCTCTGAGGAAGGTCTTGAAGTTTAGGAACCTCTCCCGGAAGATTAAAATCATAATCTACAAGACTATCATACGCCCTCTGTAACATATTGCAACGAGACATGGGTCCTAACAAAAGCAGACAAAGATTTCCTTAGTATGTGGGAAAGAAGACTTCTAAGAATAATATATAGCCCTATCAAGAAAGGCGAGCAATGCAGAACTGATGGAATTGCTAGCAGAGCCAGACTTCGTCACGGTCATTAGACAGAGAAGGCTTGGCTGGTTGGGTCATATTGAACGCATGGATCCAAAGAGACTACCTCGGAAAATTATGTATGAGAATCCAGGAGGAAGGAGAAAACGTGGGAGGTCACGATTAAGATGGATGGAAGATGTGGAAGAGGACCTTTCTCGTACGATGGGAGTGCGGAGCTGGAGCAGGAGTGCCACGGATAGGACAGAGTGGAGCAAGCTGTTGGAGGAGGCCCAGGTCCTACAGGGACTGTAGCCCCAGACTCTGAGTGAGTGAGTGAGTGAAGACCCTGGACTCAAACTTGGAGTTAGGGAGTCTGATATTTAAGTTTTCAACATTTATATTTTTTAAAGAATTAAATCCTATTGTATTTAATAAAATGTTCCAGGAAAAGTAGCCGCCTGTTTTTGGCCTCTAGGTCCAATTATATTGACCAAATAAAAAACAAATAAATATAAACAATGTACAGATAATACTTAAAAAAAGTTTCATGACAATATATTGCCAATATATATTTAATGGCATTATATTTTCAGCGATGCATTGCAGTATTTTATCCTACTCGCTTTCTTTTTCTAAGACGGAGGAACTGACCTCTCATTGACGTCTCAAACTATATAAAAAAAAACAACTCGTTTTTGCAAAGTGATTTACTTTACAGATTAAAACATTACGCTATCATCTTTATTCACTATTTCATTTGTGTATTATAAAAAATTTATCTATTATTCACAGCGATAAGATTCATCGCCTGTCTGGGCAATATAGAAGAACCCCTCTCTCTCCCCCCCTCCCATTAGTACACCCTCTAATAAAGAATGCTGCGCACGCCTATGATTTATATAGTAAGCTACATTTACTAACATTTAGTAAAGTAATGTAATATGAATTAACAATTCAGATGACTTTACCTTATTGCAATCGGCCGTTTGTCCCAATTATATTTGATGACAATATTATTTTTATGGCAGTCACCATGATTTCTGACATTAAATTTGGTTTCGTCCACCTCTTTTAATTTTTGAAATCTTTCATGCACTTCTGTTTTTGAAGTTTTTATTTTGTCTACAATTGATTTCCTATAACACAGAAATGTTTTCATATGAAACAAGTAAATCATTATGTATAACACCAAAAGGTATCAATTCTTAGTGTTCATTTTAAAATAATTTCGAAGTCCTTAACATTGTGTACGAGTAAGTAATTCTCCAATGTTCTACTTTTCCTGATAAAAATACTAACAAATAAGCTAACATCTTTCAAAGGAACGTGTTAGCAACTGTCGTTTCGTTTTTTGTTTTTCGCCTCACCTGGTTTGGACGTGGGCTCGTGATTTCAGTGTCCAATACTTTACCCTCTCCTAAATAATAAGCTAATTATAAAAAGTTGGATTTTGTTTTATTATTTTAAATAAAGATCCTTTGTAATCGACCAAGAAAAAAAAATTTGATTTTACGTTTCAAGATACGTAGAATCAAAAAATCGAATAAAAGAAAATCCGACGGTCCGAAAGTCGGAAAAATATAGAATATTTTGGAATCCTTAAACCAAAGCCTAAAAAAAAAAAATTAAAAATCATTTTTTTTTTTTTGATGTAATGTATTATTATTTGAAAATAATAAACAATAGCGTAATAGTTTTCAGTTTTTTTTTTACTTCCTTGTACGAAGTAAAGGAAGTATTGTAATCGCGAAAATTTTCGGTTTTCAGTTTCGTCGTGGCGTCTGTACGTTCGTATCTCGCATAACTCAAAAACCGTTAGCTGTAGAAAGTTGAAATTTCGTATTTACAATTGCTGTAAAATCTAGTTGTAAACCTCCTTTTTTTGTCAATGCTTGATCACCGGAAGTGGTACTTTACTTGAAGGTCATAATTGATTTCCATCAAAAATGATATTAAAATACTTTGCAAAACTTCTCAAATTTAGTATTTATAACTTATATATTGATTAAAATAATATACTAGATTTTGGTCTAAATTGGAAAACTGGAAGCGGTACTTTACTTGAACGTCATATTAGACTTTCATCAAAAATAATATTAAAATATAATGTAAATTATCTAAAATTTGGTAAATAGGACTTCTATATCGATATGAATGTATTTACTATATTTTAAAATTGGTGAGCCGAAAAGGGTACTTTACTTGAAGGTCATAATAAGCTTACTTCAAAAATTATATTTAAATTAAATACATAAATCATATGTTTCGGTAATACAGGTTACAAACGCAATTTGGTTTCCAATCCAATTAAATATTTTTATTACTTCTTTTAAGTGTTAATATTGAGTGTAAAATACTGGTTTTCCTCCCCATTTGTGTGTGTGTCAATAGATGGATGTCGCGACCGAGTGTCGTTTTTGAGATACTGCAATCTTCGGAAACTAGTAACCAAATTCAGGATCACTTTTTGAGCCACCGATTTATTGTTTAATAGGCGTACAAGGAAGTCATGTGCTGTCCATATCAGATATTTTTAATTTAGGACTTTTTTCAATTCATAATTACAATATCGGGAAAGGTCTGATTAAAATAAAATAGTGCTTGATTTTCTATACTAATACATATTTAGAAAAATAAAATAAATTACTTACATATAAAGTTTTATTTTGTTTTAGAATAATTTCATAATTTTCTTTATAATTGAAAAAAAAAAATCAATAAATAAAAAAAATATTGATATAGTGCAGGGGTGTCCAGCCTATTTAAAACGCGTCCCACAACCAAGGGTTCCTTATTTGAGTCGTGCCACAACTGTATTCTCCCTCTCCTATATCCTGCTACCTTCACAATAATTATTTTAGTTACTTATATTGGCATATCACCACAACATGGTTTATCATCGGATCACACGCGTATAGTTCCTGCTACTCATGTATGCTTGGGCCAACTCACCAGCTCGGATCCCATAATTTTTTGACGCCTTCTCTCAGTGCTATCACGTCCCAGTACATGTATTCGTGCATTTTTTCGTTATCAAAAATAAACCATTTTTTTAATCCTTGCGGGGACAGTCCTCTTCCCTCAAGTACTTTACACATGCCATGGTACCTTCCCAGGGAGTGCACTGCCAACAAAATGTGATCCAAGTCATAGAATTGTTCTCTTTCGATCATATGGAACCCCTTGGCCTGGATATTAAATAACAATTAATTTGTTAAATAATCTTTGAAGTTTTAAGATAACTATGGTTACGACCAAGACCTTTAAATCCTCCATTACTATACAGGTGTAGGGGATATGATGGACCATTTTGCACCAAAGTATATCTTCGGTGTCATCAAATTCTTCCATGAGGTATTCGATTTGTGTTAGCGTATTGTACATCTGAAACATACTTACAATACTATATTTCCAATATATGTTTTTGTTAAAATATGTAATTAATAATCATGAATTGCAGTTACTATTGCAGATTACTATGTCATACATATTATATCTATGATCGTAAGGAATTTCGCTACCTTGGAAATGACCGGCACCAATCTGTACAATCAAAATCTGTACTTTTGAGAAAACGACACTTGAAGTTTTTTTCATTATTAAATCTAATCTGATTTTTACAGGTTTCCTTACAGTTGTATAAATAGTTTATTGAACCCATATGCAAGTAAATACTAGGTGGTAACTTTTGTAAGGAAGTTTTTTATTCTGAACATATTTTTAAGCCTAAATATTGTATGACTTGTGATAGTTTTGCTTAAAAAGCAACTGCTCTCCAGCGGTGAATATTTTTTGTGGCTTTCTTCACCATAAAAAAATAATCATTTTGTTAATTTATGAATTGTGCCGATCTTCTTCCAAGGTAGCATGTCAAAACATGATCAAATTAATAATTATATTATTATGGGGTTCCTTAAACTTTTTTCTTTCTTGTTTCATTAAAAGATATTAGAAAAGAATTTAGAAGACTTTATGTAATCTTGATATGCCCTTCAAGCTAGTACCTCCCAAACCACAACGGAAGAATAGATGCGAAATGGATAATATATATTATACTCTTTTCTTAAAAACAACCTTAAAATTTACAATGATGCTCCCTTTATTGAACAAGTCTCTTAATAGTTATAAACGAGAGGTCTTGTGTGGCTATGGGATTTATAATAAAAACAAGAATGTACTTGCGATGGTGGCAATGAAAAAGCCTCTTCAACATGGCCCTATAATCTTTGGAGATCTTGGAAATAAATCGCATAAAGCACTTCATTAATTTCATTTCATATCATTCTACAGCTTTGACACTAATCTTCAAGGCTTGTTATAAGTCATGGAAGGGTTTAGAACCCATAGATGCACTGATAGGATGGATTGAGTGTAGAAACATTGTAGAGCATGAGGCCGAAGATACAACCTTGAGGGACACACCATCAGGCTGAGAAAGGAGGAATGAATAAGTAAAATTATTATTTACTTTAAATGATCTGTAAATGAAATAGAAACAGGTATGAGAGAGTAAGATATTGGTTAAGAAAGAAAGGGGTAAGGAATTGATGGGGTGTGTAATCTTGAAATGCCATTATAGCACCATTAAAATATGTCAACTCTTAAACTGTGGTATGGTTATTTATATAATAATTACATACCGAAGTTTCCGTCTTGAAGGTGTTGTATATTCCATTGAACTCTGCTAGAAAGTCACTCTGTCCGTTCCCGGAGGCGAGTTTAGCGACGAGACTCTTGTTGACAACTCTCCCATTGCCGAGGATGACTTTGAGGTTGAGCCTGTTGACGGTGGACAAGAAGTTCAGATTCTTTCCAACGGCTGGGACACTTTCAACGCTCACAACCTTCTCCAGGCAAGTCTCCTTCCAGTTCTTCTTTAAGACGCTTTCCAAGATATCCTTGTCCATCTGAAAACCATATGTAACAGGTTTTGTCAATGCTCTGGTGATGGGCCAGTATATCGTACTAACACAATGTTATGAATTCAGAACTGCCATGTATACTGTTTTTGAAACTGGGATATCAAAGCTCGCATGAAAATTTACATAAACGGGAGGTAGCCGAAACATACCAATTTAAAAAAAAAGTTGCATACATGGTTTCTATTCGAAGGTGTATACTATTAGTCTAGTTAGCATTGATAGGTATTTCATTACCGTGAACATATTTTATATTGGGCTTACAGATAATGGTGGATCTTGACCTTAAGGGCCCCTAGGCGATAAGATATTATAAAACCGGACTGGGATTATGGTTTTGACAAAATAGCAGCATTACGGAATTTATGCTTGATTTAGAGAACAAATATAATAAATATAAATAATAACAGATAATAAATTAAGATAATAATATGTGTTGAAAAATTTAACTTGTCAATTAAGGTAAATTCTTAGATTCTTACTACACATTGCGCATGATAAGATATACAGGCTCATGGCATACGAGGCAATGAATGTAGCTAAAATCCTTCCTAATCTAACAACTTTAACCAAAATGACAATGTGGCGCACTAATTGCCAAATAAGTTTGAATTGAGAGATTTCTAAGCCATGGAAATAAAGAATGGACTGATACTGGGAGACGCTCTGGTCCCTTTGCTTTCAATCTGGTTCTTGATAAGGGAGAGTGGAATATAAGGATGGAGGAACATGTGATAGGCTTGACAGATTAGAAAGGATGGTGCTGCGAGCAATGTTTGGTGGTGTATATGAGAGCAGGATCAGGAATTTTTTGATGGAGTCATTCATTTGGCCTTGAGAATCATTTGAGTCAATTTATACTGGACACTGTTTATTAATTCTGAAGTATAGATCCCTTTTCCGGCTCTCAGGAGAGATGGATTTTGAAATAGGAGGTGCCAAAAGACAGAGAATTTCACGAAGTGACGAATCCGAATTTCGATTCTCAAATTCCTACTAGAACTTTAATAAAAATGATAGAAATATTTAGGTGGTTTCAAAACTCCAATGGTGATAAATCCATGATACAGATCTTAAGTGCGTACGTGTTGTTGTTTATAAAAAAAATTCATACACAAACTTTTTAATAAGTGTGAAAACGTTATAAAATAAAATGAGATGATAAGGAAAAACATGAAATTTATTTAGGCGAAACTTTATTGCGGTTTATAATTTTTTTTGTCGTATTGAACTTATTTCTTGAAACTGTTGAACATCATATCGACATTATACCTGCAAAACCTCGTAAGTGATAAGATAAGAATTTACGAGGTTTTTCAGGTATACTGTCGATATTATAGGATGTAGTTTTAAAGGCCAAATTTTATTTCAGGGATAAATCCAAATTAACGCGGGTGAGCACAGTTAGATATTTAATATTTAAGATATATTTTCTAATAAAAATAAATTGTTATGATTTAAATATTGTATATTATACAAATTTGCTTTTGAAAAAAAAAATCATAAAAATTGGTACTAAAATGTAAAATTCTAAGCTGAGCACATCCGTTTGAGACTAAATTTATCCTTAAAAGGAATAAAATTCTGGCATTTAACATCAAAATTTTAAATTATTCTGAAAGTGTGATTTCAGATCTCCTCTTCCTCTTGGGGATATGTCATACCTCCCTCTCCCTCCCCTTCCGGCAATCCCCCACTCTAACCAAGGAGGTCTCCGCATTATCTTAAAAATTTTCTTCAGCAAATGTTTGTGTTTTAGAAAAGAATCCAAGTTGAACGCGGCTGAAATAGTGGAGCACAGATAGTTTATTTTCGATGTGGAACCAATTTTTTCTAACAAATTATCGATACTGAAGGTAATAGATGAAATGGCAGAGTTTTTTATAGGAAGATAGTGGTAGAACTGTACTTACATACATTTGCGTAATATAACATTTTAAGGCTCATTTCCCAAAGCACTAGGTATAAAGTTAATAATAGAAATAGAATTAACTCACTGTAAGAAAAATAGTTCGATTGATAAGATAAAGTTGCTAGGCAATGAGCTCATGAAGATTTTTGGATAAACCTCATCAGAGACGTCGGGAGTTATTGAGTGACGTTGCGCGGAATTGAGCCGCCTTCCTGCCTCACAAGATTGCACTGGGCCAAGGTGAAGACAGTCATAATATTTACTCTCCCCCACTATTCTTCCTAATTGACGGTTAAGTTGTTCGTCGGCGAATGGCCTCCCATACAGGATATCAGGAGGCAGGTTTACATTAATTCAAATTAAATTTTATGATTATCTAGCTGCCTGGACCCGCATGGCGATGCCCGTGAATTACCGGTTTTGCGGCTGCGCAAAAGCCGAAAAACCACTTATATATTTCATTTGCGTATAAATCGAAAAGTATATCGAAAAATCGTCTAATATGCACTCTAGGATTACATTAAACCACCTAAAAAATCATTGAAATCGGACCATTATTAGCAAAGATACAGCGCATTGAACATTGCAACCATGATTTTATTTGTCTACCACTGCAGGTCGGAGGAACTGCAGAACATAAGCGCGCTGCTGGGTAATATTAAAATAATATTGCAACAGGATCGAATTGTCGATGAGCAGTTTTCAACAGTTCTTCGAATATAATTGCGAGTTAAACACCCTCCCAAATTTTAATTTTTTTTTTTTATGTTCAATTTTTAAAAGATAATGTGAGTAACAGAAGACAGAACTATTGTTCTTATCACACTGTAAACTTTGAATAAAACTTTTAAAAAAAAAGGAAAGATTTAAGTTAAATTTGATTTTGTTTTTAACACATCAATTATACATTGCAAATTTCATCATATGCATATATTTCTTGCTATGTGAAATAAATGGGAAAGCAAATAAAAATATTATAGCGAACATAGATTTATCGAGGAAATACATTTTATTCTATTCCCTGGCTTGCCTGTCGATGGGTGCTGTGTGGAACAAAAGGAAAGGATGAAAAAAGATATTTAAAAAAAAAAAATCATTTTTTTATTGTAATGCTAGTACTATTATAAATGTGATTTTATTACTTATACAACTACATGTTTTCAGAATAAAATTTTTTTTTTTTTTAATTAAGTCAGATTTCTTTAAAATTTTTCAAGTTGAAACTTGAATTCTGAAAACATTTTCTAAAGGCATTTAGATTCTTTTGCATTTCTATGCTTCAACTAGTATGACTCTTTGGGAGGGAGGGGGTGGGGAGGGAAGGAGAGGCTACCAGAACTCTTAACGAAACTACTGGCTAAAAACAACAATTTTTGTTGTAAATATTCCAAGGCCAAAGGGATGAACATTTTTCTCGGTAATCGACTACATTGTTTAGAATAAGTCTCATTTCATTTAGGCGTTTTCGAGGAACAGAATCAAAATCATAATAAATTTGTCAAAACGGGAATAAAGCTTCATGTTTTTACAGTTTTACTTCCTCGTACGCAGTAAAGGATTAGCCGTAGAAGGTTAAAATTTGTATTTGGGATTGTTGTAAAATTTAGTCGTGAACCTCCCTTTTCGGTCACTAAATGATTACCGAAAGTGGTACTTTATTTGAAATTCATTTTTGATTTTCATAAAAAATTATATTAAAATATTATGCGAAACTTCTCAAATTTGGTATTTATGATTTATATATTCGTACATATGAATATATAAATAACGTAATAAATTTCGGTTAAAATTGGCAAACCGGAAGTGATATTATACTTGAAGGTCATATTAGACTTTCATCAAAAATTATATTAAAATATAATTTAAAACATCTCAAATTTGGTAAATTAGACTTCTATATAAATATAAATAATATAATAGATTTTGGTTGAATTGAAGAGCCGAAAGGAGTACTTTAATTGAAAGTCTTAATAAAGTTACATCAAAAGGTATATTGACGTTTAATAAAGAGAGTATATGGCTCGGTAATAAACGTTATAAATACTATTTTTTCTCATTATAATTAAACATTTGTATTACTTGTTTTAAGTGTTAAAATTGAGTGTAAATTTTTTTTCCTCCCATTTGTGAGCTGAACAAGACTGTGGTAGGAGAATAATATATAAGTTAAGCGAGTTCTTCGGCTTAAAATGTTGAAACCGTCGATTTCCAATGCTTTATCTAGTGACATAAATAGTTCTAATGTTATCAAGGAACACCAAGAAATCTCTAGGGAGCTGGTTACCAAATGAAAGAAAACGACATATAATGACAGGACGAGACCTCCAGAAACAAGAGCTTATGTGTGTGTCAGTATGTGTCAATAGATGGACGTCGCGACACCGAGTGTCGTTTTTGAGCTGTCTTCGGAAACTAGTAACGAAATTCAGGATAATATTTTGAGCCACCTATTTATAGTTCATTAGTCGTACAAGGAAGTCATGGGGTGTCCACATCAGATATTCACCCGATTTTATTAACAAATGACGTTTTCACACAATAATACCACTCTTGACAAAAAGTTTTCGTAGTGAACTTGCTTTCAAATGTATGAAATTGTCATGACAACGATTACATAATTACCTATTTGATAGGCATGCAAGGTTTAAAATAAATATATTAATATGAAAGAGCAAAAGCTCAAAATGAGATATAAAAATGTGTGAGAACATAAGTGAAAAATTCCAAACAAAAAGCCAAGAGTCTCAAAAATACCAGAAAATAAATCACCTGTCGATATTTCGCCGATTCAAGGATCATCAGGACAGAAGGAGCGAATGAAAAAAAATAAAGAAAGAATGAAAACAAATCTATATACAGAACAAAATTCAGCGCATCTCACATCCATAGTCAAAAAAGACCCTAACCAGAAAGAACACTCCACTCCAAGACATCCAGACACATACTGATAGAAAAGGGAAGCTACATGACAACAGGTGGGAAAAAGCTAATTTACAAGCAGCTAATCATAAAAAAAAAAAGGAAATACTCAAACTAAAAATCCAAAAATGTACAATAGATCATTAAAATAATTAAATAAGAACAAATTTAAAAAATACAAGAGGAAAGGGAAAGTTAAAATGCACAGAAAAGGAAGGTCCTTATAAAGAAAACAGTGCTATTCCACAAAATATATTAATATGCAAAAGCTCAAAATGAGACTTAAAAAGTTGTTAGGACATAAATGGAAAATTCCAAACAAGCCAAGAGTTTCAAAAATAACAGAAAACACATCACCAGCCGATATTGCGCCAATTCAAGCATCATCAGGACAGAAGAAGAGAAGTAGAGAAAAAACAATAAAAAAAAAAATATATATATATATATATATATATTTAAAAATCAAATAATTTAGCGAGAAATTCTACGCAAGGTATTTTATTAATTTCCGATATTAATTTTTTATTTTAATTTTATTTATGTTTTGTGTTATATAATTGAATATCAAAACACGTAGCTAGCAATTTTCAGTTACAGCATCACTTTAATTGACTGAAGATAACATTTATATTTCGAGAATTCAGGAAAAAGTCTATTATCAAAGTTACAATAGTCACACTAGTGTTACATAATATTAAACTTCAATCCACAAAAGAATAAACCAGTAAGGAATTATCTTCATAGCTATGGTCGTAAAAAAAGAATACTAATAGGAAGCATTCATAGATAATACAATACCAATATTGCTAATTAATTATTAAAATTATAATTACAAGCAATATTTAGCAAAATAAATTATTAATAACTTCTAGATTGACATAAAAGCCTTCAATGGCTAAAATTTGAAGTAAAGTAAGCTTTCCGAAATCCGTTCTGTCGTCTAAATTCATCCCCCCCCCCCCCCCCCCCCACAGTTATTTAGCATTGATAGTATTGCCGGCTGCTGAAAAACACTTGAAATACATAAGTACCATCCTGTTGAGTGCTAACAGTAAAATAATCATGACGGTTTAAATTTGTGCTCAATATTTTTCAACTATAGAGCGAGGAGAGCTGGTTATAGTTTTTGTTTAACTTGAGTATACTATTCTGTTGAGTATACTATTCTGGTGCATCAAGGAAACATATTTTTATTTTATCATTATTATTCATTCGCAGACTACATCGTCCGAGAGATGTACGTTTATTCGTTAGAGTAAGTGTGGCAGTCGAGAATAAAATAGAATAGTTGTAACTATTTATTTATTAGCGACGTTTCGACCCACATTGCAGGTCTTCATCAGGACTAAAAATAAACATACAAAGGTGTAATGTAGGGATATTAAGACATAAAAAAACACAACTAAAAATAATATTTTTCTAAATTAAAAATTGTTCTTTATTCACTATGTACTACTTATACTTCTTTCTTTACACCTCTACATTACTCCTTACATTTCCTGCTATTTTTTATTTGTTCAATTTTAGTTTTAGTTTTGTCTTTATACTCCTACATCACTCCTTTGTATCTTTATTCTTAGCTCTGATGATGACCTACAACGCTGAAATTAAATAAATAATTAATTAATTGAACTATTTTATTTTATTCTTGACCGCCACCCGAAACATCTCCTTCCTGATATATCATACAGTCAACTATCAATACACAAAAATTTAGATAACACTTTTCTTTAATTCAATATTAGGATATTAAATATTAATATAAGAATTTTTTCAAGTAAGAAGAAAAAAAATTTTTTTTGTACTTCTAGGAGAAATTTGAAGTAAAAAAGTTGAAATTCGTAATCAGCACCCTAAAAAATATGAAAAAAGTTTCAGAACTTCTCCAAAACGTTCCACCGAGATTTCTTTCTGGTCTCTACTTCAGTGAACCTCTTAAACCATGTTGAGGTCGGAATAAGACAGACCACAAGTCTGTGAGTGCGCAAGCCATTGGCCGTGGGAACTAAGTGATGCTCCTAAACGAACTCCCGGACGAAAAAATTATAGAGCACAAAAATTTAAGGAATTTACTCTTGTTTAATTTAGTGTAGGTCGATGTTGCTAAAAAAAATGCTTGGTTTTCAAGCTATGGGAGAAAAATCGAAAAAAGATAAGCGTTTTTTCTTAGGTAAAAGTACCATAGGCCTGGATTATAGCCAACATATTATCAGTAATTCGTCGGAAGGGATACACTCTTCATACTGTTTTACGGAATTTATTGTAACCTGCAATAAAACTATGTAATATAGGCAAAAATTAATTATCATAAATTAAAAAAAAAAAAATTACTGTTAATGGGGGCTTCAGAAAGGCCGGGGCAGATAAGCCTGGTTTTACTGTAGTTTTAATATTTTATTTCATTTTTATTTTATTTTATATCTTATATTTAATTTTTTTATATTTCTTATTGACCAAACATTTCATTGTTCTTCTAGTTGTTTTATTAATTTTCGGTGCCTTGTCATTTGATCAATAAATAAAAACAAAAGGCTAATCGGTCATCAAATTTTGTTTTATTACAAAGCAATTCGACATTTTGGGCAACTTTTTCAGACTTGAGAATGGCCCAAAGTTGGCCGAAACGTCGAATTGATGTGAAATAAAATAAAATATTTGGTGACCGATTGGCCTTTGGTTTTTATTTTCTGATTTCATTGTTCATAACTGCAATAAAGAATAATAATAATAATAATAAAAATATTGAAGGTACTCACGGAAAGGTACGAGGGCAAGCAGACTAAGAAATAAATAGATTATTTTATCAGTAAACTATCCCCAGCTTGCGTCACTATTTCATCACACTCTTTAATAACTCAGACGTCGGAGAACTGAATTATAGCTCACCCACAACTCCACTTATGATCCTTATAAGAGGAAATATGACATCAGTTTTATCTGTATTATACTTGTTTGAAAATTCAATATTTATTCTTTACTCCACCGTGCTTGCGTTACAGCCATTAGTCCAATCTCGCATCCAAATGATTAGACAAAATTTTAAATTACTCCTTAAGAACAAATGTTTTTGTGAATGACTAAAAATCAAGAGCGTTTTAGCCTTGTAATCCACTCCCTTAATATGTTCTTTAAGATTTAATTCATAGTATTTTCTATTTTATAAACTGTTTGATATTATTAATTATCAGTATATAGTTCGAGGAGTCGAAAAGTGCAAAATCTGACTTGTGCGAGTATTACGATTTTTAAAATTTTTTTTTTCTAATCTCATATTACTTACTTCTGGTTTCGATTATTTCTTGTCTTTTATCCTTCTTCTGTATCTTGGATGTGACGGGGCTCACTTCTGATATTCGATTTCTTAGGTATTATAGAGTGAAGAAAACCCTATTATGCCATGAGAGTGACTCACTAAAAAATTTGTATCTTGATTTTTACTAAGTTTTTTGTGTTATTAATTAATAGGACTAGTTATTGTAGTGAAATGGATCAGCAGTAATCAAAATATACTTCATTGATTTATTAAATATATTGATAATTTTCGAAACTCACTTCGGATAGAATGCAACTCACACGAACTTTTCACAAGAAATTTTACACGGACTTTTTATTTTTGAACATTAAATATCTCTAAATTTACTCTACTTAATGCTGATTGGGGAGCGGGGTAGCTCAGTGGGTAAGGCAATGCGCTACTAATCTCAAGGTCCCGGGTTCGAGACCGGCTGAGGCAGATAATTATTTATCCTGTATTCAGTCGTGGATCGACCCTGTGGGATCGGGGGACCCTCCTGGGGCTCACCCAGCCTCTATAAAGTGGGTACCCTTAATTGGGGGAAAAACCTGGCGGTCGAGCGTGATCTCGGCCAAATCACCTCCTTGCACAACCTTTGGCCTTGAAACAGTATGGTCCTTACCAAGTACTGAGCCCAAGACTCCTTCACGGGTTGTAATGGTACAGGTTTTTTTTTTTAATGCTGATTGAGGAACATTGCTGGAGCACTAGAGCAAAAACTATATACAACTGGTGTATTTCTGGATGTAGCCCAGGCATTTGATAAAGTCTGGCACCAGGGGCTTCTGTTTAAAATCAAAACCATTCTAGCATAAACGTACTATCTCATCTTCCAATTATTCCTCTTCTTCAGATTTTTCTTAATCCGGCAGGTCTCGGAAATTCGCCCAGTATTACCCCAAATCCGAGTATCTTACCTTTATCAATGAGGCATTGAATAGTACTTACACTGACGTAACAACTACTCTCCCGAAACAGGAAGATCGTACAGAGTCCTTTCTAACTTTACACCACTTTTATAAATTATATGAAAACGACGGTAAATTCGACTAAATCATGAAAAACCGAAATACATAACATTTACCCTTAGAAGAAATACCTGCCCTCCAGCGTATATCGAAAACAACCAAATTCCTCAGATGGACAAAATAAACCAGGAAGAATGAAATAGGGCCCACATGTTAAAATGAAACAGAAGATCCTTAATTACTCACTTTTTTCCAAATCTTCAAAAATTAAACTGAGACAGAAATAAAATATATACCCATACTTGCTTAAACCTTCCAAAAAGACCCACTTAAGAAAATTTCAAGCTTTCCAATAAAATATATCAACATATATTTTATTTATATATAGGCTCACAACATAAATACCTTGGTTTGTGACTAACAAACCTTGGCTGAAATCTAATAACTGCCGACTAACACTCTCTACTAACGATTTCATACTGACGGGCATACCAAGTTACTGATAAGAGATATGGCTACCGCTGATATGCACATGAATACGAGGAGGAGACTGATAATGCGCTGGATGAGAGATCTTCCTAAGTATCTGAATCAATCGAGAAAATAGGTGTTGCTCGGTGCTATTCTTCCCGTTGTCTGGCATTATCATTGTGTGACGTCATTATTTCCCATGATTATCAGACCTCTTTCTGATTGTGAATAAGCTGTTTACAGGTGCGAATTTATAATTGAAAACAAAAAAAAAAAACGTAAATTACATATATCATATTAGTGTTTTTATTATTTATAATAATTTAAAAATTAAATAAACAGGTGAGTTGTAATGCAGAACGTTATTTATCTCTTCTTATCGCTTTTGCAAATAGACAATCCATCGTACTCAAATGTTTTAGTCGAATATTTTAATGAAACAGATAAGAATTTTTCGTCAAATATACAAATGCTCATTTTAAAGATAATTAATTCCCTTAACAATAAATCATCTAAATTGGACTATTATTGGCAAAGATATTGGGGATTGAACATAATGAGCCTGTTTTTATGTTTCTTCCATTTCTGGGTTAGGAAAGTACAGTTAAATTTCGATTAACTGTCAGCGTCGAATTAACTTATTACAGAAATATCATTCGAAGTATACATTAACCTAAAATCGGATTCATGCGGATCATTGTTTAATCAATACTATGCACCTATAAAAATTGTCTGCAAAATCAATATATTGCAAATAAAATATATAAAATTGCAAAAAAATAATTATTTAATGTGTGCCCTAGGAGTCGAGAAAAAATAAAATAAAACGCGCTGAAACTGGTTTATTTCATATCTCCAGTTTGAAAAATGATATCGACTTGGTTCTTCCAGGAAAAAAACATTTTAATCCATATTAAAGGATAAATTGATTAAACAAAAAAAAAATATTTTTAGACAAATAGATTTTTTAACAACATTAAATTATTAAATAAACTAGCTTTTTAGATTTTTCATACCGAAAATTATGGCAGATTTTGATTCAGCATGACAAAAAACCTTAATGTTGAAAGTATCATCGAAAACAAAAAACAAAATTTTTTTCAGTTCCGAGTGTGCTCAAAATTTTTATTCTGCGAAATGAATCAATTTTAAGCTCTGTATATCCTCTTCGGTCTATCCGATATCGACGTCCTATATTTTTTTAATTATTAAAATTATTAACTTAACTAAACAGCTCATTAGTCACTACATAGACCATAAATCATAGTTATATCCTATATATACTTTAATTGTATCATCCTTCTCCCCTCCCTATTCCTATTGTCTAATATAGTCCATAATTAATTTCATTTAAAAACTGTATTATAGGCCAAATCGTGGCGCATGCGCGAAACTTGGTGGAATCGGTGATTGCAAATGGCGCATTGCATCTTTGCTCCTGTATGTATGTGGATTTTGACCAGAGGGTCGAATCTATACTCTTTGGATGTCATGTCTGTGGACACAAGATAATACGGAATAACGTTAACTAAAACAGTGTTTTCGTAAAAATTTATAAACAATTATTAAATAATTTAAAAAAGTTAATTATGTCTATAAATATACTCCTTCTAGTTAGCAGAGAGAAGAAAAAAATTCAAGTTCCCAGCTGATCTAGCTCTGAGTGCCAACTGTTGTCCAGAATTGTCTTTACCAAAAGAAATCTCAAACAAACATCATAAATTTGGAATTTATCGGAAACCCACCCAAACGGATGTCGTTATAAACAATGAAGCTAGGAGACCGATACCACATAAACTCGCAGCCTTTAATAGCATGAACCGTCTTTTGAACGTACCATTAAATGAAAAGAATTATAATATAGAAATTGAAATAATATATTCCATAGCAAAAAACAACGGGTAACAACCGCTTTCAACCACATTTAAAAAAAAAAAAAAAATACAAAAAAAGATAATTTATGATATTTATTCAACAATCCCCGAAGATAGGCTCATCCTGAAACATTATGTCTTGATTCTATATTACGGCCCTATATCCACCAAAGTCGGAAATGAATTGAAAAAAATAGGATTAAACCTTGCATTTAAAATAGAAAAATCCTTTCCTCATATTTCCCTTCTCCAAAAGACAAAACAGACCCTTTCCAAAAAAGCGAAATACACGAACTAAATTTTAATGATTGTGCAGAAAAACTTGCATATAATAATAAGACAGACAATTCCAACTTTGCAATTCATTTAAATGAAAAAAAACAAAAACATAAATTCATCAAAGACTCAGGAGTTAAATTAATACATCACGTTGAAAACAGTCTCAAATTAATATATATGAAGCACTTGAAATAATAAAATCCTTCAAATCCAATCCAGATTTTTGCTTAACTTACCAAATAAATATCTCCAATAGTCCAATTTTAAATTTATTCCTGTCAATAACAGAAAAAAAAATTACTGAAAAAACCCCAACCCTTAAACCGTTTAGCTATAAACACCCCTCCTTTCTTCCGTTGCTAGTTCATTGCGAGAACAAACCAATACAAACTTTTCTGTTTGATACAATTTACTTAAACTTTGCTGAGTACCAACATGTATTTGATTTCTTGTCTTAATTAACTTTAATTGCGGTATTAAGTTATTCCTTTTCCTCTTTCAAGCGAAACAGATCTTATCCTTATTTCTGTTTTCCAATCCCTAACTAAGAAAGTAAAAAAGCAAACAAAAGTTCTGCATTTATATTGCGCATGGTATGCAAAGGGTTGATCATTCCTGCTGTAAAAGTAGCGCTAGAAGGTTGCAATACATATTTTCTATCACTGTCCTGATATTAATCCTTGTACTAATCCTAGTACATAGATTAATTTACTTAGCATGCTAAATAAGATTTTAAGTACTCCTAATAATGAATAGAAATTAATTTTAAAGTTTGAGCTAGGAATTGTAAATAAGTCCACAAGTGGTAGATTTATCTTATTTATTAACTATCTGAGCAAAACCTATCCACAAAAGCTTTTATATCAGGTCCTATATCTTTTTCAAGTACATCAGGATAAAAGTATTCGTCGGCATATCCTTCCTTTCCATCGGTTGCTTCTATCTTTACTTCATCACGTACTTCATCCAGTTTACCTGATATCAACAAATTAGGGTACCAGAAGAGAGCCAACATCAATCCCAGGAAATAGTGTTTTTCCATTCCATCTCTGATTTCCTCTATGTCGGGTTTGTTTCCCTGGAAGTGATACTTGTCCAAGGTGCTCAAGAGGGCACTGTGGTACGTCTTCAATATAAGATCGAAGTTGTCCCGTCGAACGGAAGGATTCACGGCCAGGTACATCATGAAAGTCAGGTCAGCGCAAGGGGATCCGTAGTGCACTAGTTGAAAGTCCAAAAATCTGAAGAAAAATAAAAAAAATAAATTTAAACAATCAAAGTTAAACTGAAATCAGAGACACATTAGGTTATGACTTAAATTCAGTTGTAAGAAAAATTCTAAATTTTGTGTTAAAATATTCTAAAAACATATAATATCATATAGTTGGGACTATAGAATATTATACTATGATATATGATATGATACTATTTATTAAAATAGTATTTGTACAGTATAATAAATATAGTGTAATATATATTACTAATATATCGTGCCTTAGGAAGAAGAGTGCTATAATACGAAAGTGGAATTTTATGGGGAAAGTGTCCGAAGTTTGCCTATTTCGGTTCAACAATATCGTTCCACTCACTGATCATGAAAAAATCAAGTTGAACATTTTCTTTGGCGTGCGCACGAGGGGTGCCATAGCCAGTGTTGCCAGATTGGGTTTTATTCACCCTCTGGGGTATTTTTTACTTTTATAATAATTTATTCTTGTCTTATACTAGAGGGTAATTTTGGTTATACTATTAGAGAAATAAGAAGAAATCATTTAGGATTAAAGTTTAGGAAAATTTAGATAAGTTTAGGGTTAAAGTTGGTAAATTTTGGGGACCTAGCAGCACTGGCCATAGGTGCACAGGCTAATGTATCAGAAATATTTTTTTCTCTCTATAAAACAGTAGATAGATGCTAAGTTTAAAGATTCAACTTAAAGAAAAGAATAGAACTATAGTTCAAACACTTAAATTAATTTTTTTTTTTGAGTGCTAAAGTTTTGGTTTAATTTTAACACTTAAATACTAACTTTTACTTGTACTTTATTATGATACAGGTGGTAAAATACAAGCTGTTATGTATTGTTAAGACATTGTTATAATGTTGAAACACGATAACATTTTAAATATTAAGAAACAGTCAATTAAAAAAAATGAATAAAATTATTATTATATAATGACGATAAGTAACTTGTAACCTTTCAACACGAACCTTTTAACTTGTACTTTTATAATTTTTTTTATGAAATAAGGCCCTGGAATCAAAGCTGGAATTAGGGAGCGTAATATTTAATTTTTCAACATATACATTTTTTTAAGAATTAAATCCTATTGTATTTAATAAAATGTTCCAGGAAAAGTAGGCACTTGTTTTTGGTCTCAGCGTCCAATTACTTTGACCATAAATAAAAAATGTATAGATAATTAAAAAATTATACGAAAAGCCACTGTTTTTAACAATCTCCGAGTTCATACCCGTTGAAGCTATTATTCCCAGAAAGCCTATTAGGAATGTCGTGAGAAAGGGTGGGTTGGGTAAGGGGGAGGAGGAGCGTTGAATTTTTACATATATATATACATATATACTATTTTTGACGAGGGTTGAGGTCCCTCGAGAGGTAATTAGATAATTAAAAAAAAATTCATAACAATATATTGTCAATATATATTTTATGACAATGTATTGTCAATATATATTTTATGACAATATATTTTCAGCGATGCATTGCAGAAATTACCCTACTCGCCTTTTTTTAAGGCAGAACTGACTGCAATTGACATTTCAAACTAAAAAAAAAACTCGTTCTTACAAAGCGATTTACTTTACACATTAAAATATTACGCTATCATCTTTATTCACTATTTTATTTGTACAGTATAAAAAACTTATCTATTATACACAGTGGTAAGATTCATCGCCCGTCTGGGCAATATGGAAGAACCCCTCCTCCTCTCCCTCCATTAGTACACACTCTAATAAAGAATGCTGCGCACGCCTATGATGTATATAGTAAATTACATTTAGTAAACTAATAACATTAGTAACTAGAATTTAACAATTCAGATGACATTACCTCATTGAAATTGGCCGATTGTCCCAATTATATTTGATGGCAATATTACTTTTTTGGCAGTCACCATGATTTGTGACATTAAATTTGGTTTCGTCCAGCTCTTTTAATTTTAAAAATCTTTCATGAACTTCTGTTTTTGAAATTTTTATTTTTTCTACAATTGATTTCCTAAAACACAAGTATACGTTCATATGAAACAAGTAATAGATCATGTACATCACCATAATGTGTCAATTCTTAGCATTCATTTCAAAATTATTTCGAAATCCTTTTCTTGTGAGTTATATAACATTGTGCACGACTAGGTAATTCTCTAATGTTCTATTTTTTTCGGATAAAAACACTAACAAATACGCTTGCACCATTCAAAAGAGCGTTTTTTTATTTTTTTCCTCACCTGGCTTAAACGTGGCCACGTGATTTCGGTGTACAATACCTTACCCTCTCCTAAATAATAAATTAGTTATAAAAAGTTGGATTTTGTTTTATTATTTTCAATAAAGGTCCTTCTATAAAACGAGAGGATACAAGAGTACTGAGGGGTACATCAAACAGATGAGGGAAGATAGTGAGAGACTGAAAATAACAGACCAAGACTGTTTCGGTAGGGATGACTATGGGAGAAGACTAAAAGAAATCAAGGTCCTTGTGGGAGAGAGAGATGCGAGAAAAGGAGTGCCGTGGACCGAAAAAATAAGGAAAGAACAATCGGAAAGAATGAGGAAAAGGTGGGAAGAAAGAAAGAAGGAGAGAAGCGTTATGAAGGGAACTGAAAATAATGATATTCGCGTGGTCTCTAAGGCCGTTCGGTGAAAAAAAAAAGATCCTTTGTAATCGACGAATAAAAAAAAATAAATTTGATGTTACGTTTCAAGATACTTAGAATAAAAAAATCGAATAAAAGAAAATCCGTCGGTCCGCTCTTCTCCAATACTAGTGGGCCGATTTATTTTAGATTTGACACCTGAACAAGCTAGGATGATCCTCGGAACTCGGCCGATTAGATGCTTCAGAGCCTATATCCCACCCATTTATGAAAATAGAGGAAAAATACAGAATATTCTGGAATCCTTAAACCAATGCCTAAAAAAAAATAATAATTAAATCATTTTTTTGAGGTACTGTATAATTATTTGAAAATAATAAATAATAGTGTTCCGATTTTTTTTTTATTAGGATTTTTTTCAATTCAGAATTACAAGATCGGAAAAGGTCACATTAGTTACTTATATTGGCCTGTCACCACAACACGGTTTATCATCAGATCACACGCGTATAGTTCCTGCTACTCATGTATGCTTGGGCCAACTCACCAGCTCGGATCCCATAATTTTTTGACGCCTTCTCTTAGTGCTATCACGTCCCAGTATATGAATTCGTGCATTTTTTCGTTACCGAACATAAACCAAGTTTTTAATCCTTGCGGGGACAGTCCTCTTCCCTCAAGTGCTTTAAACATGCCATGGTACCTTCCCAGAGAGTGCACTGCCAACAAAGTGTGATCCAAGTCGTAGAATTGTTCTCTTTGGATCATATGGAACCCCTTGGCCTGGAAATTAAATAACGATTAATATGTTAATGGTTAAATAATCTTTGAAGTTTTTAGATAACTATGGTTACGACCAAGACCTTTAAATCCTCCATTACGATACAGGTGTAGGGGATATGATGGACCATTTTGCACCAAAGTACATCTTCGGTGTCATCAAATTCTTCCATGAGGTATTCGATTTGTGTTAGCGTATTGTACATCTGAAACATGCATACATACAATACTATATTTCCAATAAATGTTTTTGTTAAAATACGTAATTAATAATCATGAATTGCAGTTAAGGTTATCATGTCATACATATTATATCTATGATCGTAAGGAATGCCGGTACCTTGGAAGAAGACCGGCACCATAAATAATAAAGAAGTATTTTCATTATTAAATTTAAACTGATTTTTACAGGTTTCCTTACAGTTGTATAATTAATTTATTGAACCCATATGCAAGTAAATGCTAGGAGGTAACTTTTGTAAGGTATTTTTTTTATTCCAAACATATTTTAAGGCCTAAATTTTGTGACTTGTGATAATTTTGCTTAAAAAACAACTGCTCTCCAGCGTTGACGCGATGAATATTTTTTGTGGCTTTCTTCATCATAAAAAAATAATCATGTTGTTTATTATGATTACAAAAAAATTGGAAAATCGTTAATTTGAGTTCTTCCGATCATCTTCCAAGGCAGCAATATTTCAAAAGATGATAAAATTGAGTAATTAGAAGAAGAAATTAGAAAAGAGTTTCCCCTTCAAGCTGGCACAAAGCCTCAAAACTCTAAAATACCGGCAAACAACTAACCAGTCAACGTTTCGCCAATTCAGACATCGTCAGATCTTGTTTGCCGGTAAGTTAGAGACTTGAGGCTTTGTGTTTTTGAATTTTCCAATTGTATTCTAACATAACATAGCATTATATATTACTATGTATCTTTTAAGTTTTGGCTCTTTTATGTTTATTTAAAAAAAAAGAACTTTAAAATTTACAATGGTGTTCCCTTCAGAGCTGCCCACTCTCCTCAAAGTGAAAGACGCAACACCCCTCCCCCTTAGTCCAGGATGTACCCACCATCCTCCAAACTTACCGCTAATCCCTTATTATTATTTATGAACATAATACTTTTTCTATATTATTCCTTATTATTATTATATGAAAATTTTATTATTTTTTTTTATAATGCGATGTTTGAAAAAATAGAGAAAAGTTTTGTTGTAGTTGTTTTGGTTCACACCATTTTTTTTGTCGCTAAACACGTATCTGGGCTTTGCTGACAGATATTTTGACCGGAGCCTTCTTTTTGTTGCAAAATACTTCAATTTTTTTTGTCCAATATCTCGGAAACTATTAGTTTTTGTGAGATCACCTGATAAGAAACTAAGGTAGACAAAATTTCTACATTTTTTGCCCCAAAAAAATGTCTTTACGATCAACCGCTAAGCCTCTAGAACGTGTTGTAAAAGTATAAAACAGTGGCAAAAAGCGATTTATTGGTCTTTACGTCCGATTTCCATAAAAACTATCCAAGTTACCCTACTTTTGACTATGCTATTAAAGTTAATGAAATACACATTAAATACATGAAAAGTACACATTACCCATGTACATTGTGCTTGAAGCGAGTTTCGATGCAAGTTTTTAAAGTCAAAGTGAAAGGAAAAATTATGAAAGATATGAAGACAAATGATGGAAATAAATTTGAGGGTGTGAATTGCAAAACTTTTTACCTCCATTTAATATTAAAATCGAGATGACCATGGTTATTATTACTCACTGAGTAAATAGTCTAAATATTTATTTTCTTACGTTTAAAAATCAATAGTTACAAAACTCTCTTCATCAGCAACCGGTGGACTGCATAACTACTTACGCATAATTCTGCTTTTAGAGTAGAATTCCACTAATTATAATACCACCGATTTCAAAAAAAGTCGGACGAGAATATGTGTTTTGTAGATTTCTGAAGCAGAATTCAGCTTTTTTTGTTCAGCTCGTTTTTATTTCAGGATGTCATGCTACGTTTTTCATTATTGTGATTTCAGCACATATTCGCCAATGATGTAGAAGTTCTCGTGAGAGCTGTTTAGTTCCCTGAGGAGATTGTTTCTGTCGGGTTAAAATTTTTAATTTTGTCTGTTTTAATTTAAGATAAGGCTTTCGCAGGATCCTGAAACTCTGCTAATATCAGTAAATTAAAAACCATTCCTTTGAACAATTTTAAAAATTAAGTTCAAGTTATGAAGTAAAAACATCGATTTATATTGATCAAAGAGGACAAAATTGTCTTACAGCCTCTTATATCATGTAAGAACATGACATGCTTTAAAAAAGTTCGGTTGTTAACAGCGTGCATTGGAGAGTTTTTTTTTTTTTATTACTGAAATTAAGCGACTAAGAGATAAAGAAGATACGTTTGTTGGGCCTCTATTTGTTCAGATACAACAAATATTAATGTGTATACTATTTATTTTTATGTGCATTCTATGACGTTTAATATCATATCCATATATGACTATTCATAAGTAGCGTTACTATGGATAGTTTTTATAGATATTTTCAGCGGGATAAATGTTGACAGGAAAATATTTTATGGGCATAAAGTGTAAAACATTTTGTCTACCTACTTTAATTTGGTAGAGAAAGGTCTTGTTTGAATAAAACAATAGTTTACAAAATATAGACGGAAAACCAAGATTTTGGGCAAAATATCTGTCAGGAAACCACAGGTTCAAGCTCAGAGATCCAAAAAACTAGAATGTACCAAATTTTTCGTCTACAACTAACCTTTTCCCTAATATGTCCCAGTTTGTCTGGACCACCACTCATATAATTTTAGTTTCAGTGTACTTTTTTTCTATTTCTTCTTCAAACAACCGCTCCCTCTCACCCCCCCCCCCCCCTCACCCCAGGAAACCCCAAAAAAGCCACTTTTCGTCTCCCCCGAGAATTTTTACGACGCGTCGTAACCTCCCTCTATGGGCACTTTTATTATTTTTTTTCTAATTTTTTTAAAAGAAAACCAAAAGAGTTTCCCCTTCCAGCTGGTACCTCCCAAACAGCAACAGAAGAATAGTTTTCAAAAGGACAATATACATTACTCTCTCTTCTTAAAAAGAACTAAATTAAAAAAACTCATAAAACTTACAATCATATTCCCTTTATTGGACAAGTCTGGAGATAAACTGGAGGTCTTGTGTGGGTATAGAATTTATAATAAAAGCAAGAACGTTCTTGCGATGGTGGTAATAAAAAAGCCTCTTCAACATGGCTCTATAATCTTTGGAGATCTAGGAAATAAATCACATAAAGCACATCATTAATTTTATTTAGTATCATTCTCCAGCTTTGACACCAATCTTTTAGGTTTGCTATATGTCATGGAAGAGTTTAGAATGCATAGATGCGCTGATAACACAGGATGGATTGGGTGTAGAAAAATTGGCTTTTTCATTATCATCATCTAGTACATGGTGCTTTTTCTTGCTTTTATTATAAATTCCATAGCACCACAAGACCTCTCGTTTATAACTATTAAGCGACTTGTTCAATAAAGGGAACATCATTGTAAATTTTAAGGTTGTTTTTAAGAAATGAGTATAATATATATTGTCCTTTTGACATCTATTCTATAATCTCAAGGATACAACCTTGAGGAACTCACCAGTAGGCTGAGAAAAGAGAAATGAATAGGTAAAATTATTCTTTACTTTAAATGATCTGTAAATGAGATAGGAACAGGTATGAGAAAGTAAGATATTGGTTGAGAAAGAAAGGGGTAAGGAATTGATGGGGTGTGTAATCTTGATATGCCGTTTTATAGCACCATTAAAATATGTCAACTCATGTTAACTCTTAAGTTGGGATATGGTTATTTATATAATAATTACATACCAAAGTTTCCGTCTTGAAGGTGTTGTACATTCTATTGAACTCTGCTATAAAGTCACTCTTTTCAGGTCCGGAGTCGAATTTAGCGACGAGACTCTTGTTGACAACTCTCCCATTGGCGAGGATGACTTTGAGGTTGAGCCTGTTGACGGTGGACAAGTAGTTCAGATTCTTTCCAACGGCTGGGACACTTTCAACGCTCACAACCTTCTCCAGGCAAGACTCCTTCCAGTTCTTCTTTAAGACGCTCTCCAAGATATCCTTGTCCATCTGAGAACCGTATGTAACAGGTTTTGTCAGTGCTCTGGTGATGGGCCAGTATATCGTACTAACACAATGTTATGAATTCAGAACTGCCAAGTATACTGTTTTTGAAACTGGGATATAAAAGCTCGCATGAAAATTTACATAAGCGGGAAGTAGACTCTATATAAGGGGGACCTTCCTCTCCCCTACCCCTCTCCAGCAGTTCCTGCTCTAACCAAGGACGTTTCCGCAGTATCTTGAAAATGTTAGCACTAAAGGAGAATGAATAACATATTATAGACTATAACTCTAAATTTTATTTTGTGTTTTAGAGAATAATCCAGATTGAACGCGGCTGAAACCAAATTGATGACACTGAAGGGCATTGAGAAAGCAGGGTTCCCTTTAATTGACGGTTAATTTGTTCGTCGGCGAATGCCCCTCCTCCCCTCCATACGGAATATCAGGAGGCAGGTTTACATTTATTAAAATTAAATTTTATGATTACCTAGCTTTACCCGCACGGCGTTGCCCGTGAAAAGAATTTCGAGTTAAATACCCTCCCAAATTTCAAGTTTTTTTGATTTTTTTTTTTATGTTCAAATTTTAAAAGATAATGTTAGTAAGAGAAGACAGATCTATTGTTCTTATCACCATTCATCATCATGCTGCAAAGTTTGTGCAAACCTTTTACAAACAACTTTAAAAAAAGATAAGATTTAAGTTTAACTTTGATTTTTATTTTATTTATTATTTTTAATACATTAATTATACATTGCACATTTCATCATATTTTTTGCTAATGAAATAAATGTTAAAGTAAATAAAAAGTATTATAACGAACATAGTTATAGCATTTCCACATCAATTGTAACCTTTTCCAAATAAATTGTCACCTTTTCCATTTTAATTGCAACTCTTTCCATTTCAAATGTAACCTTTTTCAAATCAATTATAGAGCACAAAAAATTAAGGAATTTACTCTTGTTTATTTTAGCGTAGGTTGATGTTGCTAAAAAAATGCTTGATTGGAGAAAAAACGAAAAAAGATAAATTTTTTGAGCGTTTTTCTTAGGCAAAAGTAATATAGGCCTGGACTACAGCCGTTAATATTAACATAACGTGTTATCAGTAATACGTCGGCAGAGCAACCCTCTTCACACTGTTTTACGAAATTTATTACAACCTGCAATAAAACTGTATGATATCGGCAAAAGATTTATTGCCATAAATTCAAAAAAAAAAACCTAATGTTAATGGGGGTTTCAGATAAGGTCAGGGTGGACTAGCGTGGTTTTACTGTAGTTTAAATCTTTTATTTCTGTGTCTGAGTTTAAGATTTTACGTTTATTTTATTTTTTATAAGTTTGTTTATTATTTCTTGTATTAATTTAATTTTTGTTGTTATTATTTCATTTTTTGTAAATATTGTACGAATAATTTATTTTATCACTATTACCATTATCCCTGCCGAGACAGAATGTAATATTTCTCAATAAATAAATAATGATAAAAAAAAATCTTTTATTTCACTTTTATTTTATTTTATATCTTTTATTTAATTTTTTACTTCCTTGTACGAAGTAAAGGAAGTATTGTAATCGCGAAAATTTTCGGTTTTCAGATTTCAACGGAAATATCCATTTTGACCATCCCTGAATCCATTTTGACTAGTTTCGTCGTGGCGTATGTACGTATGTACGTTCATATTTCGCATAACTCAAAAACGGTTTTCCCTAGAAAGTTGAAATTTTGTATTTAGGATTGTTGTAAAATCTAGTTGTGAACCTCGCTTTGTTGGTCACTGCTTAATCACCGGAAGTGGTACTTTACTTGAAGGTCATAATTGATTTCCATCACAAATTATATTAAAACAGTTTGTAAGACTTCTCAAATTTGGTATTTATAACTTATATATTGGTTTAAATAACATACTAGATTGTGGTCTAAATTGGAAAACCGGAAGCGGTACTTTACTTGAAGGTCATATTAGACTTTCATCAAAAATTATATTAAAATATAATGTAAAATATTTCAAATTTGGTAAATAAGACTTTTATATTAATGTGAATCTATTTACTATATTTTGGTTAAAATTAGTGAGCCGAAAACGGTATTTTACTTGAAGGTCATAATAAGCTTACATCAAAAATTATATTTAAATTAAATACATAAATTATATGTTTCGGTGATAAAGGTTACAAACACAAATTGGTTTCCAATCCAATTAAACATTTTTATTTCTTGTTTTAAGTGTTAAAATTTAGTGTAAAACACTGGTTTTCCTACCTATTTGTGTGTGTGTGTGTGTGTGTGTGTGTGTGTGTGTGTGTGTGTGTGTGTGTGTGTGTGTGTGTGTGTGTGTGTGTTTATGTCAATAGATGGATGTCGCGACGCCGAGTGTTGTTTTTGAGATACTGCGATCTTCGGAAACTAGTAACCAAATTGTGTATCACTTTTTGAGCCACCGATTTATAGTTTAATAGGCGTACAAGGAAGTCGTATGTTGTCCTCATCAGATATTTTATATTTCTTTTTGGCCAAACATTTCATTGCTCTTCTAGTTGTTTTATTAATCATTTGATCAATAAATAAAAACAAAAGGCCAATCGGTCACTAAATATTTTGTTTTATTACACAGAAATTCCAAGTTTCGGGCAACTTTTTTCATGGCCCAACCAAGTTGGTCGGAACATTGAATTGGTGTAAAATAAAAAAAAAAAAAATTGGTGAATGATTGGCCTTTTGTTTTCATTTTCTGATTTCATTGTTCATAACGGCAATAAAGAATAATAATAATGAAAATATTGAAGATACTCACGGAAAGGTACGAGGGCAAGCAGACTAAGAAATATAAGTAGATTACTTTATCAGTACACTATCCCCAGCTTGCGTCAATATTTCATCACACTCTTTAGTAACTCAGACGTAGGAGAACTGAATTATAGGTCACCCACCCCACTCCACTGACGATCCTTATCAGTGGGTTAATGACATCAGTTTTATCTGTATTGGACTTGTTTGAAAATTCAATATTTATTCTTTACTCCACCGTGCTTGCGTTACAGCAATTAGTCTAATCCCACATCCAAATGATTAGGCAAAATTTTTAATTACTCCTGAAGAGCAAGTATTTTTGTGAAAGACGAAAAATCAAGAGTGTTTTAGCCTTGTAACCATTATTTTCTAATTTCATTGTTCATAACGGCAATAAAGAATAATAATAATGAAAATATTAAAGGTACTCACGGAAAGGTACGAGGGCAAGCAGACTAAGAAATATAAGTAGATTATTTTATATTTATTCTTTACTCCACCGTGCTTGCGTTACAGCAATTAGTCTAATCCCACATCCAAATGATTAGGCAAAATTTTAAATTACTCCTGAAGAGCAAGTATTTTTGTGAATGACGAAAAATCAAGAGTGTTTTAGCCTTGTAACTCACTCCCTTAATATGTTTTTTAAGATTTTTTTCATAGTATTTTCTAAATAGATAATCATAATGTATAAACTGTTTTATATAATTAATTATAATTAATAATATCCTGATAATTATCAGGATATAGTTCGAGGAGTCGAAATGTGCAAAGTCTGACTTGTTTTGCGAGTATTATGATTTTTTTTTCGTAGCTCCTTATGAACATTTAATATCTAGAAGTAGATTTATATCGACGTCGTATTTGAAAAAGTTTTAAGCGCCAAAAGTTCTTAATTTAGGTTTCAATCGATTATGGGACGTAAACACTGCCTCTATCGATTCTATGGTCTAAAATTAATAAACTCTTAAAGTATTCAATAAAGGATAAAAAAATATATATATAGTTTTTGGAAAAAATCGTTTCTTTGTTTCCTGACAGAATATAACTTTTCACAAGAAATTTTTTTACGAACTTTTTATTTTTAAACATCAAACATCTCTAAATTTACTCTAGCTGAGACGAACTGAATGCTGGTTGAGAGTTTAAAAAAAAATGAATATCGAAAAAATGAAATATACCGAGCTTCTCAACCTAATACAAACCTCAGCACAGCCAAAGTGACAGTTTATTTAAGAATGACCCAAACAGCAAACCGATCAACATTCCGCCGATTCAGGCATCATCATGACAGAAAAAAAAGATCACCATGTGCATACAAAATACAGCACATCTCACATCAAGAGATTAATAAGACACATCAACTAGAGGCAATGCAGTAGTATACAGTCACTAGCTAGTTTGTCTGCACATCTCGTGTTGTCGGTTCGTGAATTGGCGAAAGTTTGACTGGTTAATTGTTTACAGGTATTTCAGAGACTCGAGTGTTTGGAATCTTTTAATTAAATCTCAACAATCAATATATTTTTGATAAGCCGGCCCAAAGTCATTCTTCTGTGTAAGGCTAGTCCAAGATGGTGTTCTGCAGAGGTGGCCAAATCATGATGCATGCGTCAAATGTGGGGTGTTGGATGATTATAAGTAGATCAGTATATAACTCTTCTGCTTCTTCTTTCACCTCCTCCTTAGTGCCATCAGCGTGGAGGAACGACCTCGACCCATCTCGCCTACTGATCTCTGTCGCTGGCCCTTCTTCTCATATCCATCATCGTGCTGCCTCTGGCTCGCCCAAGTCTCTCCAGATAGTTATGATACATCATCCTGGGTTTGCCTCTGGGTCGCCTTTCCTCTGGTTTTGCTTCCAAGAGCCATTTAGCCTTTTGGTTATCGCCCATCCTGTAAACATGGCCAAACCATTTCAGTTGGCGTTCTTCTATAATTTCTTTTAATGGTCTTACATTCAGTTCCTCCCTTATTCTCCCATTACTCCAGCAGTCTCTTATTGTTTTGACAAGTGCTCTCTTAAGGTAACTCATTTCAATGGCCGTTACTTTGCTGGCGTGTTTATCAAGGACAGTACAGCTCTCCGCACCATATAGAAGGACAGGCAGAAATACTGTTTTTAATAATGCTATTTTCGTTTCTTTCTTTATCTCCTGTTTCCTTAATATTGTAGCGCAGATGAAGTAGAACACACCATTAGCCTTCTTGACTCTATGCAGAACCTCTTTGTCTATTCTCCCATCTCTGCTAAAAATCGTGCCCTGGTACTGGAAATTATCTACCTTCTCTAGCGGCTCATTATTGCATGAAATATGAATCGGGTCTTCCACGTCTCGGCCGATAACCATCACCTTACTTTTAATAGGACTTATTTCCATTCCTTTCCTCTGGATCTCTTCCGACTATTCATTGACAGCCACTTGAAGCCTTCATCCGCATATAGGAGAGCTTGTGCCAGTACAGGAATTAAATTTCAGTACCCCCACTGTTGCCCTTGGTGTTCTTCGCTACAGACTTTCCATCCTTCATCCATGCATATTATGAAAAGAAGTGGGCTTGATGACTATTATAAAACCTAAATGGCTCTGAGTCCCGTTTAGCCGTATAGATTCACATGGGATCCTGGTATTCCGATTTGATCGCAGTGATGAGAGTGGGTGGCACCTGTTTTTCATGTAGTGCATTCCAAATCTCTTGGCGGGGAATCGAATCGAATGCAGCCTTCTAATCCAGGAACGCCCAAAAAAACTTTCTTCCTCTATCCCACGCTTTCTCAACAACCATTCGTAGCGAGAAAATAGGGGTGGTCGAGCTGGTTGTTGCGCCTGCAAAAGTGTACCTACTCACAAACCCAAAGGTTGTGAGTTCGAACCCGGTACTGGCATTACTTTAATTTAATTAATAATTCAATGCGTTAATTATATTCATATCACCCCTTCCCCCCGGGTATGTGAGCCCCGTCAGCCTACTGGAGGCAACTCACATAGGCCAGGCGTAGGAGTGATGACTCTACCTCATGTACCTAAAATGCGAATCGCGGTGTGGTTTTCCAGGACATAAAATAGCCACCCAGAGGCTCAGGTTTGGTCCTTGCGTCCATATTTCTGCTTCGGGGAAAGAAATATACACGAGGAAGCGCCTGCTGATTCCGAACAGCCATAATCCGTGGATCTTGACCGGTTTGTCACTGTCCTTGAACCCGAGTGAGTCGGTGGTAAGGACACTGCCGAATTGGCCCCAAAGGGACCGGTTATGGAGCTATGGATAGCCTGCCGCTGCTCCATGGAAATCATGGTTCGTAGCAACGTGAGGTTGGGTGACCCCCTCCAGGCTGTCTGTTCTCCCGCAAGCAATACATGTCTGTATGAATACCACATCGCGCGGCCAAAGATATCCACAGAAAAAAAAAAAAAAAAAAATATATATATATATATATATATATATATATATATATATATATATATATATATATATCAGTGTACTAATATCTATATCAGTGTACTTGTAAAAATGTTATTAAACATATTCCAGAACCAGGACTTCTAGTAATCAGAGAGGACAGACCAATCCAAGTTCCAAGCTGATCTCCCTCTCGCAACTCTGGTCCAGGGTTTTCTTCACCAAACGATACTCTCTGGCAACTATAGCACCACACAATGCGATCAGCCTCTCATAAAAGAGATCGTTTCTGACTATTTTAGATTGCTGCTTTAATAAGCTGGTGTAAATTAATTCATATAATTGCGTGATAATGTTATTCCTTTTCTTACCCTGAGCGGCGCAGAGATATTATCCTTATTTTTATTTTCCAACAATTAAACGGGCTATTCTACGCAAAATGACGTTTTCGGGTGTGATCAGTTCAGCGTGCACACTCTTAGGGATGTCGTGATCCGAACATTTCTTGAAAGACTCAGCTGCTGGGGCCTTCATTCTGGGTGTTATCGATATAATGAGTTTTCTCTGTGGGATACTCTTCTCTGGCGAGAGGGTGAGCTGGTGAGGCATTAGATCCAGTAATTTGGTGTTAGTGCTGTTTGTGGTATTTTCCTTCGAAGATTTCTTCTCAAGATTCAAAAAGTTTTCGGAACTATCTAGACTAGCACGGGATGTTCTACGTATTATCTTAATCTCACACCGCCCTCTCTTCATATTCTTCATGAAAGAAGAAGGATAAAGGCGTCAGGAGGCAAATTTTCATACGACTCCTTAGCTATCTGGGCTTCATCCTAATGTGAGTTTCAAAACATTCAGGGCTGTCTACGTTTCCTTTGGAAAGTTTTTGAGAGCTATGGAACGCGTTTTTAGTAAAGACTGTCACGCAGGAGTAAACACAGAAAAAAATCTTTGAGCCTGACGGTCTTTACAAAATTACTTCAATATGGCTGCCAAGAGAAGCTAAATCACCCTCCACCATTGGTTGAGGTCTTAATGTTGCATGAGCCCCACAAGTAAAATTTTTGTAACTTCTTGGAAACATTGCCTGGAACAGCGTAACAGAGTATAACACATGTAACGGTCTTTACGTGAAGTATCTAAAAATCATGACCTACTTGATGAAAATTGATGCTGGAGAAATGAAAATAACACTTGGGACAGATGGGAAGCATCTTTCCTTACGCCAACATAATGGCTGACTGACGCCGAAATGGAAATTTTCTCAAATTCGTCACCAAAGCAATCTGCTGGTAGTTCAAAGTACTAAAAAAGATAGTGTGACGGTCGCATCTAATTTTGAAAACTGAACTTTCACCAACCATTTCATAATTCAAACCATTGTATACACGGGACTTTCTTCAATTTTGCAGCTTGGGACTATATACTTCGGTTTGAAGAAGACTTCCAGTGCAAATATGCTGAAGTGCAAACAATATCATGTTCGAGAGACCACTCACCCTCTCGAATACGCGTGACGGTCTTTACATTTTGATGCTATTATATCAAATTTCAAGTATAACCGGTGTGAGATGACACCAACAAATTAAAAAATTCCAGTAACAAACGATATTATTCTCAATTTTTTTAGAAAAAAATGGTGAAAATACTAGAATTGTTTAGGTCAGTGGAGGCAAATACAGGAAATTTTGTCAAAACGTCATTTTGTGTAAAATAGTTCAAACATGAACATGAGGTGGTATAAAAAGTGCTCGAGTTATATGACGCTTCTGAACTTCTTTGTGAACAAATTGGTGCTTAGTATGCAAAAGGATGGCCAGCCCTGTTTTACTGTAATTTGATTGTTGCCGATATAAACAGGTAGACAGGTATCTCGTCGATGAGAGAATATAATTTGTGTGAACTTGTCGCGATTTAGTCCCATCTTCCAAAGTTAATACCATTTATATAAATATAATTAGAGTTTTTGTAAAGCTAATATATTATAACATTGTTTTCCTATTATTTTCTTAATAGATAATCAGAACTTACAAACTCTTTTATTATTGCTAATATTAAACAAGAATTTTTACATGGAAAGTAGTAAAATCGAAGTAGAGAAGGAGACGAGGGCGACTCTGATCCTTTGCTCACCCCTTCCTATCCCCCCTCCCCATCCCCTCCTTCTCGACCGACCAAAATAAAAATCCAATGATAAATTTCTAGAAAAAACAAAATGTTTTTCTGAGAAATACAGTGCAATTTTTCATCAATTTATCTTCATATCAAAATAGCTGATGCTTATTTGCATACATTTTTAAGTTGTTTGTCCGAGTTACGAACTTAATTCCTCAATTGTTAACTCCAATTATAATTTAATACCCTGAGACCGACCATACTCGGTTAATTATTTTACTTGATTAGTTTTTTATTGAATTTGTAAACGCAGATAAAAAAACTCCTGGGAAACCTGTCACTACAGCATCCTCACCATTTCTATTATGTACACGAGGAAACACAAATGCAAACAACAAATGTGTAAGGAAAAATATTTAGTCTTTTAAATACTTGTTTCGAATAATTATATATGAGGAGTTTTCCATCAAAAATTAACATATCCACTACTCAAAAACAAAGGTTTTTTTTAAGAATTAATATTCTACACCCAAATATTATTCAGCTTATTTCGAATTTTAAAATTCCCCAGTAAAATAGGTGTTACACATCAACATTTTCAATAAGAGTTTGCCTTATCTCCATGAGATGATGCCTCTCTAATAATGTAATAATTTTCCAAAATTGGGTAATAATATTAACTTTTGATAGAAGCCTCCTCATATATATATATATATATATATATATATATATATATATATATATATATATATATATATATATATATATATATATATATACATATATATATATATAAACTTTCCTCCAATTTTGGGCCAAATCGGAGGGACCGTTTTTGAAATATTAGCTAATAAAGGAAAACAAGTACGGAAAGTACTGGATAGAATTTGATAAAATTGATCTGAGACCATCTATGAACGTAACAACCATTAAAATCCCGGAATAAATCATCAAAATCAGATTTGACCACGAACAGATAGACATGAGACCAATTTTTTTGCTTGATGTCTAAAAAGTAAAATGTGAATTTTTACATTTTTTCATCTGTATTAATAGAAAGCATCTCTATCCTCGGTTTGGAGGCAGTATACGATGTTGTGCATTACCATAATTTTATTATTTCATTAAACTTTAGAGAATATCAATACAATAAAGATGTAAATTATTACAACATATTTATAACATATAATATTTCAAATCATTAGAGAAGCTCAAAACAGAAAATAAAATAGTTCTTCTGATGTCTTAATCGCACAAAATTCATTTTATTGTCATTTCATTTTTATTTAAATCCAAATTTTAGTAACATTATATAACACCATAATAATAAACGATGTCGCTACGGCTGACATATCAACTAGGAGACGGCTAAAAAGGAGATGGATAAGAGATCTCCTTTCCTGAAATAAGGGACTAATTCAAGACCGTGATGAGTTGCAGTTTGGTACCATCCTTTCCATATTTACTGATTACCACTCTCATCAGTGCGTATAGAGAAATTAAGTTACAAAAAAAAAAGGAACAATAAAATTGAAAATAATAAAATTAATGGCGAATTGTTTGTTTAAAAAAATTATTTCATTGGATAGATTTTTCAGGAATAAATTACTGCGATTCGTTAATTTTGTTTAATGACTGGCGTTCCGCTCTTACGTTCACTTTTTTTCTCACTGCCCTGATTGATTTTAAATTTGTTCGAAATTTCCATGTTAAATATTTTTTCTGATTTTTGTTTAGATTTTTGATGTTCGAAATTTATTCAAAATTACCGAACTAGTTTTTATTAAATTTAGTCCAGCAGTTCAGGAAAAATAAAAATCGATTATTTGTGATGATTTTTGTGACCAAAACTCAGAAATCGTTGGAAGAAATATCATTTGTTTGACAAGGTAATGCAGCACTTCATGTCCATTAAAAGGTTTTTCAAATTTTAATCTGACCCTGAGAAATGTTTCAAATCAATTGTTCATTCTGGGAAAGATGTTACGACACAACTGCATGCTTTGAGACAGACCTCCAACTTCAAATGTTTATCTACAAAATTGTTTATATACAAAAGTTTCAAAAGTCGGTGAAGATTAGCTCGGTGTAATCCAATCTCCGATAACAGTTAAGTAGTTCAAAATATTTTGGACGCGCCAATTTTAAAAATATGATATGACTAATTAATATCAAACTGTTTTTCCGTTTGCTAAACAATCAGAAATAATTATATTATAAAATTAAAAACCAGCAATTGTCCAACAAAAATCCGACCAAGTGCGCGTCTGACCGGCCAAATTCCCAAAATTTTGTTCTACGATTCAATAATTGTGTTGTTAATATCGATCTAATTTTTGGTTTTCACAAAGAATTTTTTTTATGCCAGTATAAAATGAAATATCTGGAAATGAATGTATTAAAAACGTTCAATTTTTTAAAGAATTGTTTGTTTACCTAATTTTTGAAAATAACCTAAATTGAAAACGCTAATTTAATTATGAATTAATTAAATTATTGTTAAACTTCTACCAGAAGATAATACCTGATCATCAGTTCGGCTTTCGCAAATTATATTCAACAAAAAATCAATTACACAGAGTTACTGAGCACGTTTCTGAAGCATTAGGGCAAAAACTATAACCAACTGGAGTATTGCTGGATGTTGCCCAGGCAGTTGATAAAGTCTGGCATCCAGGGCTTCTTTTTAAAATCAAAACCATTCTACCGAACACGTACTATCTCATTTTTCAATTTTTCCTCTTCTTCAGATTTTTCTCAATCCGGCAGGACTCGGGAATTCGTCCAGTCTTACCCCAAATCCGAGTACCCCAAGGTTCAATATTAGCTCCTTTATTATATATTGTACTAGCTGAACCGGCAATGCTTCGCTATTGCTTGATTAGAGTATATATATAGATTGAATGAACACAATTAAAAGTTTAATAATAAATGTAGTGTTAAAGAATCGAATTGATTGAAATTTAAAATAGAATTAATTCACCCATTCAAGAAATTATCGTGACGTAAACAGACATATGGCCAACAGTACGTTGATTTTTTTTTTTTACTCAGTTGGTACTGCAACGCATAGAACTATTAACTGCGCATAGAAAATTTTTCCTGATTACTACAGTTTCCTTAACATGCAGAGCGCATATGTCTTGAAGTTCCTCTGGTCTGTAGCGGTAGGAAAATAAAACCTTGGCTATAATGTTCAATGCGCTGTATCTTTGTTAATTATGATTTCGATGATTTTTTTTTTTCTTTTAGGAGTTTCAATTATCTATCAAATGAGCATTCATATTATCGGCGAAAATTGTATAATTTGCGAGTTATACGGAAAGTTGGCACTGCCATCGAGGGAAAAAGTGATTTTTCGGCTTTTACGCAGTCGCTACATCGATATCGGTAGATTTTATTATTATGAAACCATATAGAAACCATGAAGATGATATTGTTAAAATTTGGTAATATGGTTCTATTAGAGATTAATGTTTTTGCGGTTAGAGCTTACAATCGAAAAACGGACTGTCCTTTTATATAATAGCACGATGTACTCCCGTCTTACCTTTTATCAATGATACATTGAATACTATTTACGCTGACGTCACAACTATTCTCACGAAACATCAAGATCTTACAGAGGCCCACTAACTTTACATCACTTTCAGAAATTATGAAATGTAAAACTACGGAAAATTTGACTAAATCATGAAAAACCGAAATACACAACATTTACCCTTAGAAGAAATACCTGCCCTCCAGCTTATATCGAAAACAACCAAATTCCTCAGATGGACAGAATAAACCAAGAAGGGTGACATAGGGTCTATATGTTGAAGTGAAACAGAAGATCCTTAACAAACTATTTTACTCACTTATTTCCAAATCTTCAAAAATGAAACTGAGACAGAAATAAAATATATACCCATACTTTCTTAAACCTTCCAAAAAGACCCACTTACGAAAATTTCAAGCTTTCCAATAAAATATGTTACGACTCACAACATAAATACCTTGGTTTGTGACTAACAAACCTTGGCTGAAATCTAATAACTGTCGACTAACACTCTCTACTAACGATTTCATCTGACGGGCATACCAAGTTACTGATAAGAGATGTGTCTATCACTTATATGCACATGAATACGAGGAGGAGACTGGTAATGCGCTGGATGGGAGATCTTCCTAAGTATCTGAATCAAGCGAGAAAAGAGTTGTTGCTCGGTGCTATACTTCCCGTTGTCTGGCATCATCATTGTGTGACGTCATTATTTCCCATGATTATCAGACATCTTTCTGATTGTGAATAAGCTGTTTACAGGTGCGAATTTATAATTGAAAACAAAAAAAAACGTAAATTACATATATCATATTAGTGTTTTTATTAGTTATAATAATTTAAAAAATAAATAAACAGGTGAGTTGTGATGCAGAACGTTATTTATCTCTTCTTATCGCTTTTGCAAATAGACAATCCATCGTACTCAAATGTTTTAGTCGAATATTTTAATGAAACAGATAAGAATTTTTCATCAAATATACAAATGCTCATTTGTACATATCTCATCATTTGCAATGATAATTAATTCCCTTAAAAATAAATCATAGAAATCGGACTATTATTAGCAAAGATATTGCGGATTGAACATAATAAGCCTGTTTTTATGTTTCTTCCATTTCTGGGTTAGGAAAGTACAGTAAAATTTCGATTAACTGTCAGCGTCGAATTGACTTATTACAGAAATATCATTCGAAGTATACATTAACCTAAAATCGGATTCATGCGGATCATTGTTTAATCAATACTATGCACCTATAAAAATTGTCTCCAAAATCAATATATTGCAAATAAAATATATAAAATTGTAAAAAAAAAAAATATTTAATGTGTGCCCTAGGAGTCGAGAAAAAATAAAATAAAACGCGCTGAAACTGGTTTATTTCATATCTCCAGTTTGAAAAATGATATCGACTTGGTTCTTCCAGGAAAAAAACATTTTAATCCATATTAAAGGAAAAATTGATTAAACAAAAAAAAATTAATTTTTAAATTAATTAATTAAAAAAAAATTATTTTTAGACAAATAGATTTTTAAAAAACATTAAATTATTAAATAGACTAGCTTTTTAGATTTTTTATACCGAAAATTATGGCAGATTTTGATTCAGCATGACAAAAAACCTTAATGTTGAAAGTATCATCGAAAACAAAAAACAAAATTTTTTTCAGTTCCGAGTGTGCTCAAAATTTTTATTCTGCGAAATTACTTTTCAGTTTTAAGCTCTGTATATCCTCTTCGGTCTATCCGATATCGACGTCCTATATTTTTTTATTATTAAAAATACTAACTCAAGTAACTTGCTCATTAGTCACTACCTAGACCGTAAATCGTAGCTATATCCTATATATACTTTAATTCTATCATCCTTCTCTCCTCCCTATTCCTATTGTCTAATATAATCCATAATTAATTTCATTTAAAAACTGTATTATAGACCAAACCGTGGCGCATGCGCGAAACTTGGTGGAATCGGTGATTGCAAATGGCGCATTGCATCTTTGCTCCTGTATGTATGTGGATTTTGACCAGAGAGTCGAATCTATACTCTTTAGGTGTCATGTCTGTGGACACAAGATAATACGGAATAATGTCAACTGAAATAGTGTTTTCGTAAAAATTTATAAACAATTATTAAATAATTTAAAAAAGTTAATTATGTCTATAAATATACTCCTTCTAGTTAGCAGAGAGAAGAAAAAAATTCAAGTTCCCAGCTGATCTCGCTCTGGTTCCAACTGTTGTCCAGAATTGTCTTTACCAAAAGAAATCTCAAACAAACATCATAAATTTGGAATTTATCGGAAACCCACCCAAACGGATGTCGTTATAAACAATGAAGCTAGGAGACCGACAGCACATAAACTCGCAGCCTTTAATAGCATGATTTACCGTCTTTTGAACGTAGCATTAAATGAAAAGAATTATATTAAAGAAATTGAAATAATATATTCCATAGCAAAAAACGGGTAACAACCGCTTTCAACCACATTTAAAAAAAAAAAAAAAAAAAAGATAATTCATGATATTTATTCAACAATCCCCGAAGATAGGCTCATCCTGAAACATTATGTCTTGATTCCATATTACGGCCCTATAGCCACCAAAATCGGAAATGAATTGAAAAAAATAGGATTAAACCTTGCATTTAAAATAGAAAAATCCTTTCCTCATATTTCCCTTCTCCAAAAGACAAAACAGACCCTTTCCAAAAAAGTGAAGTACACGAACTAAATTGTAATGATTGTGCAGAAAAACGTGCATATAATAATAAGACAGACAATTCCAACTTTGCAATTCATTTAAATGAAAAAAAAAACAACATAAATTCATCAAAGACTCAGGAGTTAAATTTATACATCACGTTGAAAACAGTCTCAAATTAATATATATGAAGCACTTGAAATAATAAAATCCTTCAAATCCAATCCAGATTTTTGCTTAAATTACCAAATAAATATAATAATAATAAATATATAATATATTATATATAATTATAATATAATTATAATTATAATTATAATTATATAATATATAATAATAATAATAAATAGTCCAATTTTAAATGTATTCCTGTCAATAACAAAAAACAAATTACTGGAAAAACCCCTACCCTTAAACCGTTTACCTATAAACATCCCACCTTTCTTCCATTGCTAGTTCATTGCGAGAACAAATGAATACAAACTTTTCTGTTTGATACAATCTACTTAAACTTTGCTGAGTGCCAACATGTATTTGATTTCTTGTCTTAATTAACTTTCATTGCGGCATTAAGTTATTCCTTTTCCTCTTTCAAGCGAAGCAGATCCTATCATTATCTCTGTTTTCCAATCCCTAACTAAGAAAATAAGAAGGCAAAAAAAAGTGCTGGAGTTATATTGCACATGGTATGCAAAGAGTTGGTCACCCTTGCTGTAAAAGTAGCGCTAGAAGGTTACAATATATATTTCCTATCACTGTCCTGATATTAATCCTTGTACTAATCCTTGTACATAGATTAATTTACTTAGCATGTTAAATAAGATTGTAAGTACTCCTAATAACAAATAGAAATTAATTTTAAAGTTTGACCTAGGAATTGTAAATAAGCCCACAAGTGGTAGATTTATCTTATTTATTAACTATCTGAGCAAAACCTATCCACAAAAGCTTTTATATCAGGTCCTATATCTTTTTCAAGGACATCAGGATAAAAGTATTCGTCGGCATATCCTTCCTTTCCATCGGTTGCGTCTATCTTTGCTTCATCACGTAGTTCATCCAGTTTATCTGATATCAACAAACTAGGGTACCAGAAGAGAGCCAGCATCAATCCCAGGAAATAGTGTTTTTCCATTCCATCTCTGATTTCCTCTAGGTCGGGTTTGTTTCCAAGGAAATGATACTTGTCCAAGGTGCTCAAGAGGGCACTGTGGTACGTCTTCAATATAAGATCGAAGTTGTCCCGTCGAACGGAAGGATTCACCGCCAGGTACATCATGAAAGTCAGGTCAGCGCAAGGGGATCCGTAGTGCACTAGTTGAAAGTCCAAAAATCTGAAGAAAAATAAAAAAAAATTAATTTAAAGAATTAGAGTTAAACTGAAATCAGAGACTCATTAGGCTATGACTTTAATTCAGTTGTAAGAAAAATTCTAAATTTTGTGTTAAAATATTCTAAAAACATATAATATCATATAGTTGGGACTATAGAGTATTATACTATGATGTATGTCGTTCCTTAGGAAGAAGAGTGCTATAATACGAAAATGGAATTTTATGGGAAAAGTGTTCGAAGTTTGCCTATTTCGGTTCAACTCACTGATCATGAAAAGATCAAGATGGACATTTTCTTTGGCGTGCGCACGATGGGTGCCATAGCCAGTGTTGCCAGATTGGGTTTTATTCACCCTCTGGGGTATTTTTTACTTTTATAATAATTTATTCTTGTCTTATACTAGAGGGTAATTTTGGTTACACTAATAGAGAAATAAGAAGAAAACATTAAGGATTAATGTTTAGGAAAATTTAAATGAGTTTAGGGTTAAAGTTGTTAAATTTAGAGGAAAATTTATAGAATTTTAGAGGGAAAAAGGGCTGACCTAGCAACACAGCTCTTAGGTGCACAGGCTAATGTATCAGAAATTTATACATATATTGTAACGCTCTACAAATAATACTATTTTTGACAAGGGTTGAGGTCCCTCGAGAGGTAATTAGATAATTAAAAAAAAATTCATAACAATATATTGCCAATATATATTTTATGACAATATATTTTCCGTGATGCATTGCAGTATTTACCCCACTCGCTTTTTCTTAAGGCGGAACTGACAGCAATTGACATCTCAAACTGACAGCAATTGACATCTAAAACTAAAAAAAAAACTCGTTCTTACAAAGCGATTTACTTTACACATTAAAATATTACGCTATCATCTTTATTCACTATTTTATTTGTACAGTACAAAAAACGTATCTATTATACACAGCGATAAGATTCATCGCCCGTCTGGGCAATATGGAAGAACCCCTCCTCCATATCCTCCAGTTAGTACACCCTCTAATAAAGAATGCTGCGCACGCCTATGATGTATATAGTAAACTACATTTAGTAAAGTAATAAACTACATTAGTAACTAGAATTTAACAATTCAGATGACTTTACCTCATTGAAATCGGCCGATTGTCCCAATTATATTTGATGACAATATTACTTTTTTGGCAGTCACCATGATTTGTGACATTAAATTTGGTTTCGTCCAGCTCTTTTAATTTTAGAAATCTTTCATGAACTTCTGTTTTTGAAATTTTTATTTTTTCTACAATTGATTTCCTAAAACACAAGTATATGTTCATATGAAACACGTAATAGATCATGTACATCAGCATAATGTGTCAATTCTTAGCATTCATTTCAAAACTATTTCGAAATCTTTTTCTTGTTAGTTATACAACATTGTGCACGACTAGGTAATTCTCTAATGTTCTATTTTTTCTGATAAAAACACTAACAAATACGCTTACACCATTCAAAAGAGCGTTTTTTTATTTTTTGTCTCACCTGGCTTAAACGTGGACTCGTGATTTCGGTGTACAATAACTTACTCTCTCATAAATAATAAATTAGGATAAAATGTTGGATTTTGTTTTATTATTTTCAATAAAGGTCCTTCTATAAAATGAGAGGATACAAGAGTTTTTTTTTTATTTAGGACATTTTTCAATTCAGAATTACAAGATCGGAAAAGGTCACATTAATTTAGAAAAATAATATAAATTACATCAAATTAAACAAATTTTGTTTAAGAATAATTTCATGATTTTCGTTATTGCAGGGGTACCCAGCCTATTTAAAACGCGTCCCACAACCAAGGGTTCCTTATATGAGTCGTGCCATAACTGTATTCTCCCTCTCCTATATCTTGCTACCTTCACATTAATCAAATTATTTTAGTTACTTATATTGGTTTATCACCACAACATGGTTTATCATCAGAGCACACGCGTATAGTTCCTGCTACTCATGTATGCTTGGGCCAACTCACCAGCTCGGATCCCATAATTTTTTGACGCCTTCTCTCAGTGCGATCAAGTCCCAATATATGTATTCGTGCAGTTTTTCGTTACCGAACATAAACCAAGTTTTTAATCCTTGCGGGGACAGTCCTCTTCCCTCAAGTGCTTTACACATACCATGGTACCTTCCCAGGGAGTGCACTGCCAACAAAGTGTGTTCCAAGTCGTAGAATAGTTCTCTTTCGATCATATGGAACCCCTTGGCCTGGAAATTAAATAACAATTAATTTGTTAAATAATCTTTGAAGTTTTAAGATAACTATGGTTATGACCAAGACCTTTAAATCCTCCATTACGATACAGGTGTAGGGGATATGATGGACCATTTTGCACCAAAGTACATCTTCGGTGTCATCAAATTCTTCCATGAGGTATTCGATTTGTGTTAGCGTATTGTACATCTGAAACATACTTACAATACTGTATTTCCAATAAATGTTTTTGTTAAAATACGTAATTAATAATCATGAATTGCAGTTAAGGTTATCATGTCATACATATTATATCTATGATCGTAAGGAATGCCGGTACCTTGGAAGAAGACCGGCACCATAAATAATAAAGAAGTTTTTTCATTATTAAATTTAAACTGATTTTTACAGGTTTCCTTACAGTTGTATAATTAATTTATTGAACCCATATGCAAGTAAATGCTAGGAGGTAACTTTTGTAAGGTATTTTTTTTATTCCAAACATATTTTCAGGCCTAAATTTTGTGACTTGTGATAATTTTGCTTAAAAAACAACTGCTCTCCAGCGGTGACTAGATGAATATTTTTGTGGCTTTCTTCATCATAAAAAAAAAAATCATGTTGTTTATTATGATTATAAAAAAATTGGAAAATCGTTAATTTGAGTTGTGCCGATCTTCTTTCAAGGTAGCGATATGTCAAAAGATGATAAAATTGAGTAATTAGAAGAAGAAATTAGAAAAGAGTTTCTTCTTCAAGCTGGCACAAAGCCCCACAACTCTAAAATACCGGCAAACAACAAACCACGCTAACGTTTCGCCAATTCAGGCATCGTCAGATCTTGTTTGCCGGTAAGTTAGAGACTTGAGGCTTTGTGTTTTTGAATTTTCCAATTGTATTCTAACATAACATAGCATTATTTATTACCATGTCTCTTTTAAGTTTTGGCTCTTTTATGTTTATTTAAAAAAAAAGAACTTTAAAATTTACAATGGTGTTCCCTTCAGAGCTGCCCACTCTCCTCAAAGTGAAAGACGCAACACCCCTCCCCCTTAGTCCAGGATCTACCCACCATCCTCCAAACTTACCGCTAATCCCTTATTATTATTATTTATGAACATAATACTTTTTCTATATTATTCCTTATTATTATTATATGAAAATTTTATTATTTTTTTTTATAATGCGATGTTTGAAAAAATAGAGAAAAGTTTTGTTGTAGTTGTTTTGGTTCACACCAGTTTTTTGTGTCGCTGAACACCTATCTGAGCTTTGCTGACAGATATTTTGACCGGAGCCTTCTTTTTGTTGCAAAATACTTCAATTTTTTTTGTCCAATATCTCGGAAACTATTAGTTTTTGTGAGATCACCTGATAAGAAACTAAAGTAGACAAAATTTCTACATTTTTTGCCGCAAAATAATGTTTTATTGCTCTTTACGTCCGATTTCCATAAAAACTATCCAAGTTACCCTACTTTTGACTATGCTATTAAAGTTAATGAAATACACATTAAATACATGAAAAGTATCTATTACCTATGAACATTGTGCTTTAAGCGAGTTTCGATGCAAGTTTTCAATGTCAAAGTGAAAGGAAAAAATATGAAGACAAATGATGGAAATAAATTTGAGGGTGTGAATTGCAAAACTTTTTACCTCCATTTAATATTAAAATCGAGTGACAATGGTTATTATTACTCACTGAGTAATGAGTCTAAATATTTATTTTCTTACGTTTAAAAATCAATAGTTACAAAACTCTCTTCATCAGCAACCGGTGGACTGCATAACTACTTAGGCATAATTCTGCATTTAGAGCAGAATTCCACTAATTATAATACCACCGATTTCAAAAAAAGTCGGACGAGAATATGTGTTTTGTAGATTTCTGAAGCAGAATTCAGCTTTTTTCGTTCAGCTCGTTTTTATTTCAGGATGTCATGCTACGTTTTTCATTATTGTGATTTCAGCACATATTCGCCAATGATGTAGAAGTTCTCGTGAGAGCTGTTTAGTTCCCTGAGGATATTGTTTCTGTCGGGTTAAAATTTTTAATTTTGTCTGTTTTAATTTAAGATAAGGCTTTCGCAGGATCCTGAAACTCTGCTAATATCGATAAATTAAAAACCATTCCTTTGAATAATTTTAAAAATTAAGTTCTGAATGAGGATGTTTTGAAGTAAAAACATCGATTTATATTGATCAAAGAGGACAAAATTGTCTTACAGCCTCTTATATCATGTAAGAACATGACATGCTTTAAAAAAGTTCGGTTGTTAACAGCGTGCACTAGTTTTAGTTTTTGTTTTTTTATTACTGAAATTAAGCGACTAAGAGATAAAGAAGATACGTTTGTTGGGCCTCTATTTGTTCAGATACAACAAATATTAATGTGTATACTATTTATTTTTATGTACATTCTATGACGTTTAATATCATATCCATATATGACTATTCATAAGTAACGTAACTATGGATAGTTTTTATAGATATTTTCAGCGGATTAAATGTTGACAGGAAAATTTTTTATGGGCATAAAGTGTAAAACATTTTGTCTACCTACTTTAATTTGGTAGAGAAAGGTCTTGTTTGAATAAAACAATAGTTTCCAAAATATAGACGGAAAACCAAGATTTTGGGCAAAATATCTGTCAGGAAACCACAGGTTCAAGCTCAGAGATCCAAAAAACTAGAATGTACCAAATTTTTCGTCTACAACTAACCTTTTCCCTAATATGTCCTAGTTTGTCTGGACCACCACTCATATAATTTTAGTTTCAGTGTACTTTTTTTATATTTCTTCTTCAAACAACCGCTCCCTCTCCCCCCCTCCCCACCCCGGGAAACCCCAAAAAAGCCACTTTTCGTCTCCCCCGAGAATTTTTACGACGCGTCGTAACCTCCCTCTATGGGCACTTTTATTATTTTTTTTCTAATTTTTTTAAAAGAAAACCAAAAGAGTTTCCCCTTCCAGCTGGTACCTCCCAAACAGCAACAGAAGAATAGTTTTCAAAAGGACAATATACATTACTCTCTCTTCTTAAAAAGAACTAAATTAAAAAAACTCATAAAACTTACAATCATATTCCCTTTATTGGACAAGTCTGGAGATAAACTGGAGGTCTTGTGTGGGTATAGAATTTATAATAAAAGCAAGAACGTTCTTGCGATGGTGGTAATAAAAGAGCCTCTTCAACATGGCTCTATAATCTTTGGAGATCTAGGAAATAAATCACATAAAGCACATCATTAATTTTATTTAGTATCATTCTCCAGCTTTGACACCAATCTTTTAGGTTTGCTATATGTCATGGAAGAGTTTAGAATGCATAGATGCGCTGATAACACAGGATGGATTGGGTGTAGAAAAATTGGCTTTTTCATTATCATCATCTAGTACATGGTGCTTTTTCTTGCTTTTATTATAAATTCCATAGCACCACAAGACCTCTCGTTTATAACTATTAAGCGACTTGTTCAATAAAGGGAACATCATTGTAAATTTTAAGGTTGTTTTTAAGAAATGAGTATAATATATATTGTCCTTTTGACATCTATTCTATAATCTCAAGGATACAACCTTGAGGAACTCACCAGTAGGCTGAGAAAAGAGAAATGAATAGGTAAAATTATTCTTTACTTTAAATGATCTGTAAATGAGATAGGAACAGGTATGAGAAAGTAAGATATTGGTTGAGAAAGAAAGGGGTAAGGAATTGATGGGGTGTGTAATCTTGATATGCCGTTTTATAGCACCATTAAAATATGTCAACTCATGTTAACTCTTAAGTTGGGATATGGTTATTTATATAATAATTACATACCAAAGTTTCCGTCTTGAAGGTGTTGTACATTCTATTGAACTCTGCTATAAAGTCACTCTGTTCAGGTCCGGAGTCGAATTTAGCGACGAGACTCTTGTTGACAACTCTCCCATTGGCGAGGATGACTTTGAGGTTGAGCCTGTTGACGGTGGACAAGTAGTTCAGATTCTTTCCAACGGCTGGGACACTTTCAACGCTCACAACCTTCTCCAGGCAAGACTCCTTCCAGTTCTTCTTTAAGACGCTCTCCAAGATATCCTTGTCCATCTGAGAACCGTATGTAACAGGTTTTGTCAGTGCTCTGGTGATGGGCCAGTATATCGTACTAACACAATGTTATGAATTCAGAACTGCCAAGTATACTGTTTTTGAAACTGGGATATAAAAGCTCGCATGAAAATTTACATAAGCGGGAAGTAGACTCTATATAAGGGGGACCTTCCTCTCCCCTACCCCTCTCCAGCAGTTCCTGCTCTAACCAAGGACGTTTCCGCAGTATCTTGAAAATGTTAGCACTAAAGGAGAATGAATAACATATTATAGACTATAACTCTAAATTTTATTTTGTGTTTTAGAGAATAATCCAGATTGAACGCGGCTGAAACCAAATTGATGACACTGAAGGGCATTGAGAAAGCAGGGTTCCCTTTAATTGACGGTTAATTTGTTCGTCGGCGAATGCCCCTCCTCCCCTCCATACGGAATATCAGGAGGCAGGTTTACATTTATTAAAATTAAATTTTATGATTACCTAGCTTTACCCGCACGGCGTTGCCCGTGAAAAGAATTTCGAGTTAAATACCCTCCCAAATTTCAAGTTTTTTTGATTTTTTTTTTTATGTTCAAATTTTAAAAGATAATGTTAGTAAGAGAAGACAGATCTATTGTTCTTATCACCATTCATCATCATGCTGCAAAGTTTGTGCAAACCTTTTACAAACAACTTTAAAAAAAGATAAGATTTAAGTTTAACTTTGATTTTTATTTTATTTATTATTTTTAATACATTAATTATACATTGCACATTTCATCATATTTTTTGCTAATGAAATAAATGTTAAAGTAAATAAAAAGTATTATAACGAACATAGTTATAGCATTTCCACACCAATTGTAACCTTTTCCAAATAAATTGTCACCTTTTCCATTTTAATTGCAACTCTTTCCATTTCAAATGTAACCTTTTTCAAATCAATTATAGAGCACAAAAAATTAAGGAATTTACTCTTGTTTATTTTAGCGTAGGTTGATGTTTCTAAAAAAATGCTTGATTGGAGAAAAAACGAAAAAAGATAAATTTTTTGAGCGTTTTTCTTAGGCAAAAGTACTATAGGCCTGGACTACAGCCGTTAATATTAACATAACGTGTTATCAGTAATACGTCGGCAGAGCAACCCTCTTCACACTGTTTTACGAAATTTATTACAACCTGCAATAAAACTGTATGATATCGGCAAAAGATTTATTGCCATAAATTCAAAAAAAAAAACCTAATGTTAATGGGGGTTTCAGATAAGGTCAGGGTGGACTAGCGTGGTTTTACTGTAGTTTAAATCTTTTATTTCTGTGTCTGAGTTTAAGATTTTACGTTTATTTTATTTTTTATAAGTTTGTTTATTATTTCTTGTATTAATTTAATTTTTGTTGTTATTATTTCATTTTTTGTAAATATTGTACGAATAATTTATTTTATCACTATTACCATTATCCCTGCCGAGACAGAATGTAATATTTCTCAATAAATAAATAATGATAAAAAAAAATCTTTTATTTCACTTTTATTTTATTTTATATCTTTTATTTAATTTTTTACTTCCTTGTACGAAGTAAAGGAAGTATTGTAATCGCGAAAATTTTCGGTTTTCAGATTTCAACGGAAATATCCATTTTGACCATCCCTGAATCCATTTTGACTAGTTTCGTCGTGGCGTATGTACGTATGTACGTTCATATTTCGCATAACTCAAAAACGGTTTTCCCTAGAAAGTTGAAATTTTGTATTTAGGATTGTTGTAAAATCTAGTTGTAAACCTCGCTTTGTTGGTCACTGCTTAATCACCGGAAGTGGTACTTTACTTGAAGGTCATAATTGATTTCCATCACAAATTATATTAAAACAGTTTGTAAGACTTCTCAAATTTGGTATTTATAACTTATATATTGGTTTAAATAACATACTAGATTGTGGTCTAAATTGGAAAACCGGAAGCGGTACTTTACTTGAAGGTCATATTAGACTTTCATCAAAAATTATATTAAAATATAATGTAAAATATTTCAAATTTGGTAAATAAGACTTTTATATTAATGTGAATCTATTTACTATATTTTGGTTAAAATTAGTGAGCCGAAAACGGTATTTTACTTGAAGGTCATAATAAGCTTACATCAAAAATTATATTTAAATTAAATACATAAATTATATGTTTCGGTGATAAAGGTTACAAACACAAATTGGTTTCCAATCCAATTAAACATTTTTATTTCTTGTTTTAAGTGTTAAAATTTAGTGTAAAACACTGGTTTTCCTACCTATTTGTGTGTGTGTGTGTGTGTGTGTGTGTGTGTGTGTGTGTGTGTGTTTATGTCAATAGATGGATGTCGCGACGCTGAGTGTTGTTTTTGAGATACTGCGATCTTCGGAAACTAGTAACCAAATTGTGTATCACTTTTTGAGCCACCGATTTATAGTTTAATAGGCGTACAAGGAAGTCGTATGTTGTCCTCATCAGATATTTTATATTTCTTTTTGGCCAAACATTTCATTGCTCTTCTAGTTGTTTTATTAATCATTTGATCAATAAATAAAAACAAAAGGCCAATCGGTCACTAAATATTTTGTTTTATTACACAGAAATTCCAAGTTTCGGGCAACTTTTTTCATGGCCCAACCAAGTTGGTCGGAACATTGAATTGGTGTAAAATAAAAAAAAAAAAAATTGGTGAATGATTGGCCTTTTGTTTTCATTTTCTGATTTCATTGTTCATAACGGCAATAAAGAATAATAATAATGAAAATATTGAAGATACTCACGGAAAGGTACGAGGGCAAGCAGACTAAGAAATATAAGTAGATTACTTTATCAGTACACTATCCCCAGCTTGCGTCAATATTTCATCACACTCTTTAGTAACTCAGACGTAGGAGAACTGAATTATAGGTCACCCACCCCACTCCACTGACGATCCTTATCAGTGGGTTAATGACATCAGTTTTATCTGTATTGGACTTGTTTGAAAATTCAATATTTATTCTTTACTCCACCGTGCTTGCGTTACAGCAATTAGTCTAATCCCACATCCAAATGATTAGGCAAAATTTTTAATTACTCCTGAAGAGCAAGTATTTTTGTGAAAGACGAAAAATCAAGAGTGTTTTAGCCTTGTAACCATTATTTTCTAATTTCATTGTTCATAACGGCAATAAAGAATAATAATAATGAAAATATTAAAGGTACTCACGGAAAGGTACGAGGGCAAGCAGACTAAGAAATATAAGTAGATTATTTTATATTTATTCTTTACTCCACCGTGCTTGCGTTACAGCAATTAGTCTAATCCCACATCCAAATGATTAGGCAAAATTTTAAATTACTCCTGAAGAGCAAGTATTTTTGTGAATGACGAAAAATCAAGAGTGTTTTAGCCTTGTAACTCACTCCCTTAATATGTTTTTTAAGATTTTTTTCATAGTATTTTCTAAATAGATAATCATAATGTATAAACTGTTTTATATAATTAATTATAATTAATAATATCCTGATAATTATCAGGATATAGTTCGAGGAGTCGAAATGTGCAAAGTCTGACTTGTTTTGCGAGTATTATGATTTTTTTTTCGTAGCTCCTTATGAACATTTAATATCTAGAAGTAGATTTATATCGACGTCGTATTTGAAAAAGTTTTAAGCGCCAAAAGTTCTTAATTTAGGTTTCAATCGATTATGGGACGTAAACACTGCCTCTATCGATTCTATGGTCTAAAATTAATAAACTCTTAAAGTATTCAATAAAGGATAAAAAAATATATATATAGTTTTTGGAAAAAATCGTTTCTTTGTTTCCTGACAGAATATAACTTTTCACAAGAAATTTTTTTACGAACTTTTTATTTTTAAACATCAAACATCTCTAAATTTACTCTAGCTGAGACGAACTGAATGCTGGTTGAGAGTTTAAAAAAAAATGAATATCGAAAAAATGAAATATACCGAGCTTCTCAACCTAATACAAACCTCAGCACAGCCAAAGTGACAGTTTATTTAAGAATGACCCAAACAGCAAACCGATCAACATTCCGCCGATTCAGGCATCATCATGACAGAAAAAAAAGATCACCATGTGCATACAAAATACAGCACATCTCACATCAAGAGATTAATAAGACACATCAACTAGAGGCAATGCAGTAGTATACAGTCACTAGCTAGTTTGTCTGCACATCTCGTGTTGTCGGTTCGTGAATTGGCGAAAGTTTGACTGGTTAATTGTTTACAGGTATTTCAGAGACTCGAGTGTTTGGAATCTTTTAATTAAATCTCAACAATCAATATATTTTTGATAAGCCGGCCCAAAGTCATTCTTCTGTGTAAGGCTAGTCCAAGATGGTGTTCTGCAGAGGTGGCCAAATCATGATGCATGCGTCAAATGTGGGGTGTTGGATGATTATAAGTAGATCAGTATATAACTCTTCTGCTTCTTCTTTCACCTCCTCCTTAGTGCCATCAGCGTGGAGGAACGACCTCGACCCATCTCGCCTACTGATCTCTGTCGCTGGCCCTTCTTCTCATATCCATCATCGTGCTGCCTCTGGCTCGCCCAAGTCTCTCCAGATAGTTATGATACATCATCCTGGGTTTGCCTCTGGGTCGCCTTTCCTCTGGTTTTGCTTCCAAGAGCCATTTAGCCTTTTGGTTATCGCCCATCCTGTAAACATGGCCAAACCATTTCAGTTGGCGTTCTTCTATAATTTCTTTTAATGGTCTTACATTCAGTTCCTCCCTTATTCTCCCATTACTCCAGCAGTCTCTTATTGTTTTGACAAGTGCTCTCTTAAGGTAACTCATTTCAATGGCCGTTACTTTGCTGGCGTGTTTATCAAGGACAGTACAGCTCTCCGCACCATATAGAAGGACAGGCAGAAATACTGTTTTTAATAATGCTATTTTCGTTTCTTTCTTTATCTCCTGTTTCCTTAATATTGTAGCGCAGATGAAGTAGAACACACCATTAGCCTTCTTGACTCTATGCAGAACCTCTTTGTCTATTCTCCCATCTCTGCTAAAAATCGTGCCCTGGTACTGGAAATTATCTACCTTCTCTAGCGGCTCATTATTGCATGAAATATGAATCGGGTCTTCCACGTCTCGGCCGATAACCATCACCTTACTTTTAATAGGACTTATTTCCATTCCTTTCCTCTGGATCTCTTCCGACTATTCATTGACAGCCACTTGAAGCCTTCATCCGCATATAGGAGAACTTGTGCCAGTACAGGAATTAAATTTCAGTACCCCCACTGTTGCCCTTGGTGTTCTTCGCTACAGACTTTCCATCCTTCATCCATGCATATTATGAAAAGAAGTGGGCTTGATGACTATTATAAAACCTAAATGGCTCTGAGTCCCGTTTAGCCGTATAGATTCACATGGGATCCTGGTATTCCGATTTGATCGCAGTGATGAGAGTGGGTGGCACCTGTTTTTCATGTAGTGCATTCCAAATCTCTTGGCGGGGAATCGAATCGAATGCAGCCTTCTAATCCAGGAACGCCCAAAAAAACTTTCTTCCTCTATCCCACGCTTTCTCAACAACCATTCGTAGCGAGAAAATAGGGGTGGTCGAGCTGGTTGTTGCGCCTGCAAAAGTGTACCTACTCACAAACCCAAAGGTTGTGAGTTCGAACCCGGTACTGGCATTACTTTAATTTAATTAATAATTCAATGCGTTAATTATATTCATATCACCCCTTCCCCCCGGGTATGTGAGCCCCGTCAGCCTACTGGAGGCAACTCACATAGGCCAGGCGTAGGAGTGATGACTCTACCTCATGTACCTAAAATGCGAATCGCGGTGTGGTTTTCCAGGACATAAAATAGCCACCCAGAGGCTCAGGTTTGGTCCTTGCGTCCATATTTCTGCTTCGGGGAAAGAAATATACACGAGGAAGCGCCTGCTGATTCCGAACAGCCATAATCCGTGGATCTTGACCGGTTTGTCACTGTCCTTGAACCCGAGTGAGTCGGTGGTAAGGACACTGCCGAATTGGCCCCAAAGGGACCGGTTATGGAGCTATGGATAGCCTGCCGCTGCTCCATGGAAATCATGGTTCGTAGCAACGTGAGGTTGGGTGACCCCCTCCAGGCTGTCTGTTCTCCCGCAAGCAATACATGTCTGTATGAATACCACATCGCGCGGCCAAAGATATCCACAGAAAAAAAAAAAAATAAAAATATATATATATATATATATATATATATATATATATATATATATATATATATATCAGTGTACTAATATCTATATCAGTGTACTTGTAAAAATGTTATTAAACATATTCCAGAACCAGGACTTCTAGTAATCAGAGAGGACAGACCAATCCAAGTTCCAAGCTGATCTCCCTCTCGCAACTCTGGTCCAGGGTTTTCTTCACCAAACGATACTCTCTGGCAACTATAGCACCACACAATGCGATCAGCCTCTCATAAAAGAGATCGTTTCTGACTATTTTAGATTGCTGCTTTAATAAGCTGGTGTAAATTAATTCATATAATTGCGTGATAATGTTATTCCTTTTCTTACCCTGAGCGGCGCAGAGATATTATCCTTATTTTTATTTTCCAACAATTAAACGGGCTATTCTACGCAAAATGACGTTTTCGGGTGTGATCAGTTCAGCGTGCACACTCTTAGGGATGTCGTGATCCGAACATTTCTTGAAAGACTCAGCTGCTGGGGCCTTCATTCTGGGTGTTATCGATATAATGAGTTTTCTCTGTGGGATACTCTTCTCTGGCGAGAGGGTGAGCTGGTGAGGCATTAGATCCAGTAATTTGGTGTTAGTGCTGTTTGTGGTATTTTCCTTCGAAGATTTCTTCTCAAGATTCAAAAAGTTTTCGGAACTATCTAGACTAGCACGGGATGTTCTACGTATTATCTTAATCTCACACCGCCCTCTCTTCATATTCTTCATGAAAGAAGAAGGATAAAGGCGTCAGGAGGCAAATTTTCATACGACTCCTTAGCTATCTGGGCTTCATCCTAATGTGAGTTTCAAAACATTCAGGGCTGTCTACGTTTCCTTTGGAAAGTTTTTGAGAGCTATGGAACGCGTTTTTAGTAAAGACTGTCACGCAGGAGTAAACACAGAAAAAAATCTTTGAGCCTGACGGTCTTTACAAAATTACTTCAATATGGCTGCCAAGAGAAGCTAAATCACCCTCCACCATTGGTTGAGGTCTTAATGTTGCATGAGCCCCACAAGTAAAATTTTTGTAACTTCTTGGAAACATTGCCTGGAACAGCGTAACAGAGTATAACACATGTAACGGTCTTTACGTGAAGTATCTAAAAATCATGACCTACTTGATGAAAATTGATGCTGGAGAAATGAAAATAACACTTGGGACAGATGGGAAGCATCTTTCCTTACGCCAACATAATGGCTGACTGACGCCGAAATGGAAATTTTCTCAAATTCGTCACCAAAGCAATCTGCTGGTAGTTCAAAGTACTAAAAAAGATAGTGTGACGGTCGCATCTAATTTTGAAAACTGAACTTTCACCAACCATTTCATAATTCAAACCATTGTATACACGGGACTTTCTTCAATTTTGCAGCTTGGGACTATATACTTCGGTTTGAAGAAGACTTCCAGTGCAAATATGCTGAAGTGCAAACAATATCATGTTCGAGAGACCACTCACCCTCTCGAATACGCGTGACGGTCTTTACATTTTGATGCTATTATATCAAATTTCAAGTATAACCGGTGTGAGATGACACCAACAAATTAAAAAATTCCAGTAACAAACGATATTATTCTCAATTTTTTTAGAAAAAAATGGTGAAAATACTAGAATTGTTTAGGTCAGTGGAGGCAAATACAGGAAATTTTGTCAAAACGTCATTTTGTGTAAAATAGTTCAAACATGAACATGAGGTGGTATAAAAAGTGCTCGAGTTATATGACGCTTCTGAACTTCTTTGTGAACAAATTGGTGCTTAGTATGCAAAAGGATGGCCAGCCCTGTTTTACTGTAATTTGATTGTTGCCGATATAAACAGGTAGACAGGTATCTCGTCGATGAGAGAATATAATTTGTGTGAACTTGTCGCGATTTAGTCCCATCTTCCAAAGTTAATACCATTTATATAAATATAATTAGAGTTTTTGTAAAGCTAATATATTATAACATTGTTTTCCTATTATTTTCTTAATAGATAATCAGAACTTACAAACTCTTTTATTATTGCTAATATTAAACAAGAATTTTTACATGGAAAGTAGTAAAATCGAAGTAGAGAAGGAGACGAGGGCGACTCTGATCCTTTGCTCACCCCTTCCTATCCCCCCTCCCCATCCCCTCCTTCTCGACCGACCAAAATAAAAATCCAATGATAAATTTCTAGAAAAAACAAAATGTTTTTCTGAGAAATACAGTGCAATTTTTCATCAATTTATCTTCATATCAAAATAGCTGATGCTTATTTGCATACATTTTTAAGTTGTTTGTCCGAGTTACGAACTTAATTCCTCAATTGTTAACTCCAATTATAATTTAATACCCTGAGACCGACCATACTCGGTTAATTATTTTACTTGATTAGTTTTTTATTGAATTTGTAAACGCAGATAAAAAAACTCCTGGGAAACCTGTCACTACAGCATCCTCACCATTTCTATTATGTACACGAGGAAACACAAATGCAAACAACAAATGTGTAAGGAAAAATATTTAGTCTTTTAAATACTTGTTTCGAATAATTATATATGAGGAGTTTTCCATCAAAAATTAACATATCCACTACTCAAAAACAAAGGTTTTTTTTAAGAATTAATATTCTACACCCAAATATTATTCAGCTTATTTCGAATTTTAAAAATCCCCAGTAAAATAGGTGTTACACATCAACATTTTCAATAAGAGTTTGCCTTATCTCCATGAAATGATGCCTCTCTAATAATGTAATAATTTTCCAAAATTGGGTAATAATATTAACTTTTGATAGAAGCCTCCTCATATATATATATATATATATATATATATATATATATATATATATATATATATATATATATATATATACACACATATATATATATATATAAACTTTCCTCCAATTTTGGGCCAAATCGGAGGGACCGTTTTTGAAATATTAGCTAATAAAGGAAAACAAGTACGGAAAGTACTGGATAGAATTTGATAAAATTGATCTGAGACCATCTATGAACGTAACAACCATTAAAATCCCGGAATAAATCATCAAAATCAGATTTGACCACGAACAGATAGACATGAGACCAATTTTTTTGCTTGATGTCTAAAAAGTAAAATGTGAATTTTTACATTTTTTCATCTGTATTAATAGAAAGCATCTCTATCCTCGGTTTGGAGGCAGTATACGATGTTGTGCATTACCATAATTTTATTATTTCATTAAACTTTAGAGAATATCAATACAATAAAGATGTAAATTATTACAACATATTTATAACATATAATATTTCAAATCATTAGAGAAGCTCAAAACAGAAAATAAAATAGTTCTTCTGATGTCTTAATCGCACAAAATTCATTTTATTGTCATTTCATTTTTATTTAAATCCAAATTTTAGTAACATTATATAACACCATAATAATAAACGATGTCGCTACGGCTGACATATCAACTAGGAGACGGCTAAAAAGGAGATGGATAAGAGATCTCCTTTCCTGAAATAAGGGACTAATTCAAGACCGTGATGAGTTGCAGTTTGGTACCATCCTTTCCATATTTACTGATTACCACTCTCATCAGTGCGTATAGAGAAATTAAGTTACAAAAAAAAAAGGAACAATAAAATTGAAAATAATAAAATTAATGGCGAATTGTTTGTTTAAAAAAATTATTTCATTGGATAGATTTTTCAGGAATAAATTACTGCGATTCGTTAATTTTGTTTAATGACTGGCGTTCCGCTCTTACGTTCACTTTTTTTCTCACTGCCCTGATTGATTTTAAATTTGTTCGAAATTTCCATGTTAAATATTTTTTCTGATTTTTGTTTAGATTTTTGATGTTCGAAATTTATTCAAAATTACCGAACTAGTTTTTATTAAATTTAGTCCAGCAGTTCAGGAAAAATAAAAATCGATTATTTGTGATGATTTTTGTGACCAAAACTCAGAAATCGTTGGAAGAAATATCATTTGTTTGACAAGGTAATGCAGCACTTCATGTCCATTAAAAGGTTTTTCAAATTTTAATCTGACCCTGAGAAATGTTTCAAATCAATAGTTCATTCTGGGAAAGATGTTACGACACAACTGCATGCTTTGAGACAGACCTCCAACTTCAAATGTTTATCTACAAAATTGTTTATATACAAAAGTTTCAAAAGTCGGTGAAGATTAGCTCGGTGTAATCCAATCTCCGATAACAGTTAAGTAGTTCAAAATATTTTGGACGCGCCAATTTTAAAAATATGATATGACTAATTAATATCAAACTGTTTTTCCGTTTGCTAAACAATCAGAAATAATTATATTATAAAATTAAAAACCAGCAATTGTCCAACAAAAATCCGACCAAGTGCGCGTCTGACCGGCCAAATTCCCAAAATTTTGTTCTACGATTCAATAATTGTGTTGTTAATATCGATCTAATTTTTGGTTTTCACAAAGAATTTTTTTTATGCCAGTATAAAATGAAATATCTGGAAATGAATGTATTAAAAACGTTCAATTTTTTAAAGAATTGTTTGTTTACCTAATTTTTGAAAATAACCTAAATTGAAAACGCTAATTTAATTATGAATTAATTAAATTATTGTTAAACTTCTACCAGAAGATAATACCTGATCATCAGTTCGGCTTTCGCAAATTATATTCAACAAAAAATCAATTACACAGAGTTACTGAGCACGTTTCTGAAGCATTAGGGCAAAAACTATAACCAACTGGAGTATTGCTGGATGTTGCCCAGGCAGTTGATAAAGTCTGGCATCCAGGGCTTCTTTTTAAAATCAAAACCATTCTACCGAACACGTACTATCTCATTTTTCAATTTTTCCTCTTCTTCAGATTTTTCTCAATCCGGCAGGACTCGGGAATTCGTCCAGTCTTACCCCAAATCCGAGTACCCCAAGGTTCAATATTAGCTCCTTTATTATATATTGTACTAGCTGAACCGGCAATGCTTCGCTATTGCTTGATTAGAGTATATATATAGATTGAATGAACACAATTAAAAGTTTAATAATAAATGTAGTGTTAAAGAATCGAATTGATTGAAATTTAAAATAGAATTAATTCACCCATTCAAGAAATTATCGTGACGTAAACAGACATATGGCCAACAGTACGTTGATTTTTTTTTTTTACTCAGTTGGTACTGCAACGCATAGAACCATTAACTGCGCATAGAAAATTTTTCCTGATTACTACAGTTTCCTTAACATGCAGAGCGCATATGTCTTGAAGTTCCTCTGGTCTGTAGCGGTAGGAAAATAAAACCTTGGCTATAATGTTCAATGCGCTGTATCTTTGTTAATTATGATTTCGATGATTTTTTTTTTTCTTTTAGGAGTTTCAATTATCTATCAAATGAGCATTCATATTATCGGCGAAAATTGTATAATTTGCGAGTTATACGGAAAGTTGGCACTGCCATCGAGGGAAAAAGTGATTTTTCGGCTTTTACGCAGTCGCTACATCGATATCGGTAGATTTTATTATTATGAAACCATATAGAAACCATGAAGATGATATTGTTAAAATTTGGTAATATGGTTCTATTAGAGATTAATGTTTTTGCGGTTAGAGCTTACAATCGAAAAACGGACTGTCCTTTTATATAATAGCACGATGTACTCCCGTCTTACCTTTTATCAATGATACATTGAATACTATTTACGCTGACGTCACAACTATTCTCACGAAACATCAAGATCTTACAGAGGCCCACTAACTTTACATCACTTTCAGAAATTATGAAATGTAAAACTACGGAAAATTTGACTAAATCATGAAAAACCGAAATACACAACATTTACCCTTAGAAGAAATACCTGCCCTCCAGCTTATATCGAAAACAACCAAATTCCTCAGATGGACAGAATAAACCAAGAAGGGTGACATAGGGTCTATATGTTGAAGTGAAACAGAAGATCCTTAACAAACTATTTTACTCACTTATTTCCAAATCTTCAAAAATGAAACTGAGACAGAAATAAAATATATACCCATACTTTCTTAAACCTTCCAAAAAGACCCACTTACGAAAATTTCAAGCTTTCCAATAAAATATGTTACGACTCACAACATAAATACCTTGGTTTGTGACTAACAAACCTTGGCTGAAATCTAATAATCGACTAACACTCTCTACTAACGATTTCATCTGACGGGCATACCAAAATACTGATAAGAGATGTGTCTATCACTTATATGCACATGAATACGAGGAGGAGACTGGTAATGCGCTGGATGGGAGATCTTCCTAAGTATCTGAATCAAGCGAGAAAAGAGTTGTTGCTCGGTGCTATACTTCCCGTTGTCTGGCATCATCATTGTGTGACGTCATTATTTCCCATGATTATCAGACATCTTTCTGATTGTGAATAAGCTGTTTACAGGTGCGAATTTATAATTGAAAACAAAAAAAAACGTAAATTACATATATCATATTAGTGTTTTTATTAGTTATAATAATTTAAAAAATAAATAAACAGGTGAGTTGTGATGCAGAACGTTATTTATCTCTTCTTATCGCTTTTGCAAATAGACAATCCATCGTACTCAAATGTTTTAGTCGAATATTTTAATGAAACAGATAAGAATTTTTCATCAAATATACAAATGCTCATTTGTACATATCTCATCATTTGCAATGATAATTAATTCCCTTAAAAATAAATCATAGAAATCGGACTATTATTAGCAAAGATATTGCGGATTGAACATAATAAGCCTGTTTTTATGTTTCTTCCATTTCTGGGTTAGGAAAGTACAGTAAAATTTCGATTAACTGTCAGCGTCGAATTGACTTATTACAGAAATATCATTCGAAGTATACATTAACCTAAAATCGGATTCATGCGGATCATTGTTTAATCAATACTATGCACCTATAAAAATTGTCTCCAAAATCAATATATTGCAAATAAAATATATAAAATTGTAAAAAAAAAAAATATTTAATGTGTGCCCTAGGAGTCGAGAAAAAATAAAATAAAACGCGCTGAAACTGGTTTATTTCATATCTCCAGTTTGAAAAATGATATCGACTTGGTTCTTCCAGGAAAAAAACATTTTAATCCATATTAAAGGAAAAATTGATTAAACAAAAAAAAATTAATTTTTAAATTAATTAATTAAAAAAAAATTATTTTTAGACAAATAGATTTTTAAAAAACATTAAATTATTAAATAGACTAGCTTTTTAGATTTTTTATACCGAAAATTATGGCAGATTTTGATTCAGCATGACAAAAAACCTTAATGTTGAAAGTATCATCGAAAACAAAAAACAAAATTTTTTTCAGTTCCGAGTGTGCTCAAAATTTTTATTCTGCGAAATTACTTTTCAGTTTTAAGCTCTGTATATCCTCTTCGGTCTATCCGATATCGACGTCCTATATTTTTTTATTATTAAAAATACTAACTCAAGTAACTTGCTCATTAGTCACTACCTAGACCGTAAATCGTAGCTATATCCTATATATACTTTAATTCTATCATCCTTCTCTCCTCCCTATTCCTATTGTCTAATATAATCCATAATTAATTTCATTTAAAAACTGTATTATAGACCAAACCGTGGCGCATGCGCGAAACTTGGTGGAATCGGTGATTGCAAATGGCGCATTGCATCTTTGCTCCTGTATGTATGTGGATTTTGACCAGAGAGTCGAATCTATACTCTTTAGGTGTCATGTCTGTGGACACAAGATAATACGGAATAATGTCAACTGAAATAGTGTTTTCGTAAAAATTTATAAACAATTATTAAATAATTTAAAAAAGTTAATTATGTCTATAAATATACTCCTTCTAGTTAGCAGAGAGAAGAAAAAAATTCAAGTTCCCAGCTGATCTCGCTCTGGTTCCAACTGTTGTCCAGAATTGTCTTTACCAAAAGAAATCTCAAACAAACATCATAAATTTGGAATTTATCGGAAACCCACCCAAACGGATGTCGTTATAAACAATGAAGCTAGGAGACCGACAGCACATAAACTCGCAGCCTTTAATAGCATGATTTACCGTCTTTTGAACGTAGCATTAAATGAAAAGAATTATATTAAAGAAATTGAAATAATATATTCCATAGCAAAAAACGGGTAACAACCGCTTTCAACCACATTTAAAAAAAAAAAAAAAAAAAGATAATTCATGATATTTATTCAACAATCCCCGAAGATAGGCTCATCCTGAAACATTATGTCTTGATTCCATATTACGGCCCTATAGCCACCAAAATCGGAAATGAATTGAAAAAAATAGGATTAAACCTTGCATTTAAAATAGAAAAATCCTTTCCTCATATTTCCCTTCTCCAAAAGACAAAACAGACCCTTTCCAAAAAAGCGAAATACACGAACTAAATTTTAATGATTGTGCAGAAAAACGTGCATATAATAATAAGACAGACAATTCCAACTTTGCAATTCATTTAAATGAAAAAAAAAACAACATAAATTCATCAAAGACTCAGGAGTTAAATTTATACATCACGTTGAAAACAGTCTCAAATTAATATATATGAAGCACTTGAAATAATAAAATCCTTCAAATCCAATCCAGATTTTTGCTTAAATTACCAAATAAATATAATAATAATAAATATATAATATATTATATATAATTATAATATAATTATAATTATAATTATAATTATATAATATATAATAATAATAATAAATAGTCCAATTTTAAATGTATTCCTGTCAATAACAAAAAACAAATTACTGGAAAAACCCCTACCCTTAAACCGTTTACCTATAAACATCCCACCTTTCTTCCATTGCTAGTTCATTGCGAGAACAAATGAATACAAACTTTTCTGTTTGATACAATCTACTTAAACTTTGCTGAGTGCCAACATGTATTTGATTTCTTGTCTTAATTAACTTTCATTGCGGCATTAAGTTATTCCTTTTCCTCTTTCAAGCGAAGCAGATCCTATCATTATCTCTGTTTTCCAATCCCTAACTAAGAAAATAAGAAGGCAAAAAAAAGTGCTGGAGTTATATTGCACATGGTATGCAAAGAGTTGGTCACCCTTGCTGTAAAAGTAGCGCTAGAAGGTTACAATATATATTTCCTATCACTGTCCTGATATTAATCCTTGTACTAATCCTTGTACATAGATTAATTTACTTAGCATGTTAAATAAGATTGTAAGTACTCCTAATAACAAATAGAAATTAATTTTAAAGTTTGACCTAGGAATTGTAAATAAGCCCACAAGTGGTAGATTTATCTTATTTATTAACTATCTGAGCAAAACCTATCCACAAAAGCTTTTATATCAGGTCCTATATCTTTTTCAAGGACATCAGGATAAAAGTATTCGTCGGCATATCCTTCCTTTCCATCGGTTGCGTCTATCTTTGCTTCATCACGTAGTTCATCCAGTTTATCTGATATCAACAAACTAGGGTACCAGAAGAGAGCCAGCATCAATCCCAGGAAATAGTGTTTTTCCATTCCATCTCTGATTTCCTCTAGGTCGGGTTTGTTTCCAAGGAAATGATACTTGTCCAAGGTGCTCAAGAGGGCACTGTGGTACGTCTTCAATATAAGATCGAAGTTGTCCCGTCGAACGGAAGGATTCACCGCCAGGTACATCATGAAAGTCAGGTCAGCGCAAGGGGATCCGTAGTGCACTAGTTGAAAGTCCAAAAATCTGAAGAAAAATAAAAAAAAATTAATTTAAAGAATTAGAGTTAAACTGAAATCAGAGACTCATTAGGCTATGACTTTAATTCAGTTGTAAGAAAAATTCTAAATTTTGTGTTAAAATATTCTAAAAACATATAATATCATATAGTTGGGACTATAGAGTATTATACTATGATGTATGTCGTTCCTTAGGAAGAAGAGTGCTATAATACGAAAATGGAATTTTATGGGAAAAGTGTTCGAAGTTTGCCTATTTCGGTTCAACTCACTGATCATGAAAAGATCAAGATGGACATTTTCTTTGGCGTGCGCACGATGGGTGCCATAGCCAGTGTTGCCAGATTGGGTTTTATTCACCCTCTGGGGTATTTTTTACTTTTATAATAATTTATTCTTGTCTTATACTAGAGGGTAATTTTGGTTACACTAATAGAGAAATAAGAAGAAAACATTAAGGATTAATGTTTAGGAAAATTTAGATGAGTTTAGGGTTAAAGTTGTTAAATTTAGAGGAAAATTTATAGAATTTTAGAGGGAAAAAGGGCTGACCTAGCAACACAGCTCTTAGGTGCACAGGCTAATGTATCAGAAATTTATACATATATTGTAACGCTCTACAAATAATACTATTTTTGACAAGGGTTGAGGTCCCTCGAGAGGTAATTAGATAATTAAAAAAAAATTCATAACAATATATTGCCAATATATATTTTATGACAATATATTTTCCGTGATGCATTGCAGTATTTACCCCACTCGCTTTTTCTTAAGGCGGAACTGACAGCAATTGACATCTCAAACTGACAGCAATTGACATCTAAAACTAAAAAAAAAACTCGTTCTTACAAAGCGATTTACTTTACACATTAAAATATTACGCTATCATCTTTATTCACTATTTTATTTGTACAGTACAAAAAACGTATCTATTATACACAGCGATAAGATTCATCGCCCGTCTGGGCAATATGGAAGAACCCCTCCTCCATATCCTCCAGTTAGTACACCCTCTAATAAAGAATGCTGCGCACGCCTATGATGTATATAGTAAACTACATTTAGTAAAGTAATAAACTACATTAGTAACTAGAATTTAACAATTCAGATGACTTTACCTCATTGAAATCGGCCGATTGTCCCAATTATATTTGATGACAATATTACTTTTTTGGCAGTCACCATGATTTGTGACATTAAATTTGGTTTCGTCCAGCTCTTTTAATTTTAGAAATCTTTCATGAACTTCTGTTTTTGAAATTTTTATTTTTTCTACAATTGATTTCCTAAAACACAAGTATATGTTCATATGAAACACGTAATAGATCATGTACATCAGCATAATGTGTCAATTCTTAGCATTCATTTCAAAACTATTTCGAAATCTTTTTCTTGTTAGTTATACAACATTGTGCACGACTAGGTAATTCTCTAATGTTCTATTTTTTCTGATAAAAACACTAACAAATACGCTTACACCATTCAAAAGAGCGTTTTTTTATTTTTTGTCTCACCTGGCTTAAACGTGGACTCGTGATTTCGGTGTACAATAACTTACTCTCTCATAAATAATAAATTAGGATAAAATGTTGGATTTTGTTTTATTATTTTCAATAAAGGTCCTTCTATAAAATGAGAGGATACAAGAGTTTTTTTTTTATTTAGGACATTTTTCAATTCAGAATTACAAGATCGGAAAAGGTCACATTAATTTAGAAAAATAATATAAATTACATCAAATTAAACAAATTTTGTTTAAGAATAATTTCATGATTTTCGTTATTGCAGGGGTACCCAGCCTATTTAAAACGCGTCCCACAACCAAGGGTTCCTTATATGAGTCGTGCCATAACTGTATTCTCCCTCTCCTATATCTTGCTACCTTCACATTAATCAAATTATTTTAGTTACTTATATTGGTTTATCACCACAACATGGTTTATCATCAGAGCACACGCGTATAGTTCCTGCTACTCATGTATGCTTGGGCCAACTCACCAGCTCGGATCCCATAATTTTTTGACGCCTTCTCTCAGTGCGATCAAGTCCCAATATATGTATTCGTGCAGTTTTTCGTTACCGAACATAAACCAAGTTTTTAATCCTTGCGGGGACAGTCCTCTTCCCTCAAGTGCTTTACACATACCATGGTACCTTCCCAGGGAGTGCACTGCCAACAAAGTGTGTTCCAAGTCGTAGAATAGTTCTCTTTCG